>JANRFK010006693.1:41693559-41704969 GCA_030068395.1 Apalone spinifera | reverse complement strand
GAGGAAAAAAAAGAAAAAAAAAAGCATAATGGTGATTTTGATCAAAATTCTTGAGTGTCAATGTTAGAATAAACAGACCTCAAGTCAATCCAGTCTCGATAAAACCATTTTGAAAGATGACAAGTGCCCTGCCTTCAGCTCCTTGCCCTCTCTGAAATGCTTCTTTAAAATTAAATGCACAAGTCTACATTAACACAAAAGACTGCATGGGTAAACATGTGCCTCCTGCAACCAACTCTATACATGGCATATATTTAAGAGAGAAACATGACATTCCCCTATTTCCCCCACCACTGTCTCTTAAAAGCCTTTCCCACACTGCCCTCTTTGCATGAAACACCCTTTCTAAGCTGATCCATTAGGGCTTGAGTTCACATTCAGTTCTGTCTACACAATGGGGCCCCATCCATAACTTGAATGCCTATGGCAATACAGTATAATACATAAATCCCTGTGAGGGCTGGGCCCACTTCTACCATGGAAGCTGCAAAAAAACTTGCTGGTAGGGTGGGTTGAGCAGTAAACTGAGCAAGCATACAGCTAATACGATGAACACCACACACACACACACACACACACACACACACACACACCCCCTACCTGAGTCACACATTTTATTGTCAAAATGTAGCCAATAGCACCTTGAGCACTTAACTCGCATGTACACCTTTCCCCATATTCTTATCAGACTGGTCTTTAGATTGTAAGCTCTTGGGGAGGACCATGTGTCCTTACAGCACGTAAGTTATTGAGGGTGCCAGCAGGAACCATTATAATAATCACTGGTAATAAGAGTGTCATTACAGTCCAAGCTAGAACACTGGCTACATTACAGCAAAATTATGACTAGATCTTGAGGTCAGCAGGGTACACAATCCAGACAATCTGCGAACTCTGAAAATAGAGCATGGAGTGCACACATGCTGGGGAGGCTGTATTCTTTAGATTTTATTTTGCTTACAGCCATAGCCCTGCAAACAAACAAGTGAT
Source organism: Apalone spinifera (assembly GCA_030068395.1). Classification (NCBI taxonomy): domain Eukaryota; kingdom Metazoa; phylum Chordata; order Testudines; family Trionychidae; genus Apalone; species Apalone spinifera. The sequence continues at coordinate 41,703,979 of JANRFK010006693.1, read as the reverse complement.
ATAGCCAAGGCTATAAATACAAAGCTAATTACAAATCTTCAACAGGCCATTTAGTGGACAAAGCAGAACTTCAAAAACAGCCTATGCCATTTTAAAATTTGTGTGTGCAATAAATGCTAGGTAGTCGCACACACTTCCTTCTGGACACCAAGAGCATTGTTCATGCACCAGTGGCTCCTACTCTTTTGCCATTCCCTCTCATCCCCACATATTCCATAGGCCACCCTTCCATCGGGGACTCCCTGCAACTCTCTCCACTTATTCTCTCATGCCACAGGCTCTGTATCCCCCATCCCACCTGCCCCATTCTGCCCCCCACCCCGATGTGACAGGGTCCGTCTGTCCCCCCTCACATTCCTCCCCCAATCCCTACCCTGGGGTCCTTTGCCCTCCCATCACCATTTCCACTACTGTAACCAAACCCCACCAAATCTCCATTCCCCAAGTTTGTGTCCTGTTTCCATGTCCAACCACTCAGCTCCTCTGGTTTCCCTACTTCCCCATCCACCACACCACTCTGGTGTGGAGTGTAGAGATTTGCCAACACTATCTGCTCAGGAGAATGCATTAGCAGCAAAGCGCCACACAGCAGAGAACATGCGGTTCACTACCTACTTAGATCATTAATCATTACATAAGTTAGACTCAATTTCACTGCAATACAACCTGTAGCCTTTGATATGTATAGATGCCAATATTCAAGGGTGGTTTGTGGGTTTTTTGCACATATGACTCAAGAACAGGCATAATCAAGTGTAAAGAGACAGGAGACATTGATGTGGCAGTGATGGGACACAGAAGGGATTTCCTGCCCAGAGCTTTCACTGGCAGCATGTATGTTTCCTATCAAATGCTGCCAAATTGAGCTAAATTTGAAAGTAAGTTCAGTTCCTAACGTACACACAGGACAGGACTATATCTGCAGACCTAATATCATGTAAGATCATAATGTTCATCCTAACACTCCTGGTTAATACAAATTAAGGAAAATTCCACATATGGTTCTGATCTCAGTATGAATGGTTTCACTACTTAGTTCATCTTGTAAGAACAAACAGCAGCACTACCATTAAGGCTAATCAATACGCACTCAGGCTCAATTTAACTGTTTTGACTAGGGTATGATCTTTTCCTTGAAAAAAAAGGAAAAAAATAATACAACTACTACTGTGGGTGATTCCTTAGAGCAGGGGTGGGCAAAAGCCTCTGAGTGGGCCAGATCTGGCCTGCCTAGGACTTTGATCCAGTTCACGAGGCAGCTCTAGGCCCTGCCCCCCTACTGCGTTGCCTCGGAGCAAGAGAGGGGTGGAAGCCCTTCTAACTGCTTCTATTTAAAGGGCTTACATCTTCCCTGCGCCTTGTCTAACAGCCGCGGGGAAGGCGCAATTCCTTTAAATAGAAACAGCGGAAAAGGATAGCGTGTCTCCGGCAAGGCGCTAGAGGCACAGGGAACTGCATGCCCTTTCACCTTCCTCTGCTTCATGAAGCTCGTCTCCCTTGCAGGTATAAACTAGTGTAAATGGTGGAGTTTCTGTAACAGTCTTGATAATGTGATTTAAGGACTTCTGTAACAGACCTGTAACATCTGGCTAGTTACTGGTGAGCAGGTGAGGTCTTGTAGCCCACAAAGCGCAGGTGGTCAGATCAGATGAGCATAATGGTTCCTTCTGGCTTTAGATTCAGTCTACAAGTCTAAGGAAAAACTGCACAATACCTGTAAGGCTATGTCTAGACTGCAGGCTTCTTGCGCAAGAAGCTTTTTGCAGAAGAAATCTTCCGCAAAAACTTCTTGCGCAAGAGCACGTCCACACTGCAAAAGTGCATCAGAAACGCAATGTGCTTTTGCACAAGACAGCATCCAGATTGCATGGATGCTCTCTCACAAGAAAGCTCTGACGGCCATTCTGTTAATGGCAACCAGGGCACCTGTGCTGCTTTTTTGAGGAAAAACAGGCTGTTTCCCATCCACACATCGCTTTTTGCGCAAGAGCTCTTGCGCAAAAAGGAGTTATTCCTCATAGAAAGAGGAATACCTATACTGCAAAAACCCCTCTGTTCTATTGATTCACTGTAAATTTTCTTGCGCAAAAACGGGCTTGAGGTGTGGACACTCCAAGGGTTTTGCACAAAATCCTGCGCAGTGTAGACATATCCTAATAGTGCACCTGAGTACAACTATAACTAGCTACATTCTTATGCAATGTGTTTTAACATCTTAAAACTATAGCCAAAGTTACCTTAAAACCATATTTTCCCAACAAATTCTCAGTCCCCCTTGCCATGGAACATTAGCTACAAACGTGTTAACACTGGATGACAAAAGCAAAGCTGGATATTTCAGATGCAAATTTGCATTCGAGGCAGACAGTGCAATTCAGTGAAGAATCCACTACAATTAGCTACAAGAAGAGCATTTCATTAATTCCCACAATTAAAATTTATTTTTTAAGATTCTTTTATAATCCCTCCCTAATCCTGAAAAAGTTAAAACTGGGATGACGGCAAAGAGCCACATCACAAATCAGCCAGCAAGAGAAGGAGCAGCAATAGCCAGTATCAGATTTTTATGGGGGAAGGAAGCATAGAGCCAATGCAGCAGGACATAGACAGGGAACATTTGAAAGAGGGAGGGGCAGATGGCTCTGCTCACTGGCCGGGGAGGGATTTCTGGCAGCATACATCCTCCCAGGTAGTAGACACATGGGTTCCTGCTAGAAGTACATGGAGAAGCTAAGAGCCAAGCTGGACTTCCTATAACCTGTGTTGTAGTGTTTCAGAAATTCTGCCACTGTTTTAACGTAAGGACTGTGCCAGTACTCCTTTAAGGTGGCACACAAAATTAAAGATGAGAAAGTTAAACTAAAACCAGTTTGCTATTGGGGATAAGCCAAACCATGCAACCTACTGGCTGCACTTCCGAATAATACTGCTTTGAGATTCCAATAGTACTTTCCAACCAACACCACCATAATTAAGCATCAACTTCTCTGGGACAAGCATGCATTATCCCTCAATTTTACTGGTAGGAAAACTGAGGGATGAAGAGGTTAGGTGATTCATACAGGTGTATGTCAAAACTAGGAATAAAGTCCCACAGCTGACTAGGGATGTTATCCACACCTTCACTCTAGCTGTACTGTATCAACAAGAGAGACCTGAACTGCCTAGACCAGCTCTAAATGATCTTTACCTAACTACTGGGGCATCAACCAGCACCCCTACCCCTCTGTAGCACTGGAACTGAAGACAACTTTGAGGGTGACATCCAAAAACCTTCTCCACAAACCCTGTCCTAGGACCACTGCAAAGACTCCAGCGAGCACTATAGCCCACATAGCAGCCAGGGATGACTGTCATGATTTCACAGACAGACAAACCTGGGGGCCTAGATTACACTAGGAAATCTTCTCAGCTGCCACAGCAGTCCAGGATCAGTAATGTAAAATGGTGGTTTGAAGCCATCTTAGTCCCACCCTCTGTTAAGAGCCGTGTTGCACCTTTTAGAAATGTAGCACAGACTCATCCTAGGTCCTCTGTTCATACCCATGAATCATAATTACTTGTGTACCAGAAATCCAAAGTTTATGAAAGAATCCCACACAGGTGACTGCCTCAAGAGTGGGGCATGCCAGCAGGGTGAAATTTATAAGCATCAGGCTCTAGGACTATTTCAAAGAGCCACATACTCCATTCCAAAACACTCCCTACGGGCAAGGACAGAACTGAACAGACTGCTTGAGTGGGGGAGTTCACATGTCTACTTGCTCACGGGCATTCAGAGTTAATGCCTTGAGTTCGGTCTCAAAGGAACAGTAGGTAGTGTGTAAGTCTCAAAAAGTCTATTGCAATATTCAGGGCTCGCCGAGCGGCGGCGAGCCCTGCTCGCCAGCCGTGCGGTTCTGCGCATGTGCAGATCGTGCCGCGCCGGCTCTTCCAGGGTGTAATCTACTCGCTACGGGCGAATAGATTACACTATTTGTCAAGTCCTGGCAATACTAGTGTTTTAGGAGGTAGAACACCCTTGTAATAATGGTGAATGAAAGGGTGCTATGTATGTTTTTCACTGGGCTAGACAGACAACGTGAGCGAGGTAATATTTTTATTGGACCAACTTCTGTTGCTGAGACAAGCTTTCCAGCTACCTTTCAAAGTGTCTGTGCAGCTTGAAAGCTTGTGTCTCCACAAAAGAAATTGGTCCAGTAACAGAAATTCTCACCCATCTTGCCTCTAATATCCTACACAGTTACAACTACAATGCTAGTAAACCAGGCTAGGAAGTTTGGTCTGCTCATGTCAGTAGGCTCTAGCCTGCACCATTTCAGTGGGAAAAGACTCTAGCTTCTCAGGTCCAAGTTTGAAATTTCTGACTTTTGGACAAGCGTAATGTTAAACAGGATGATTTATATTCTTATTTCCTAAGGGAAGATAAGACTCAAGACTCTTTGAGCAACAGATATTATGTTTCTTTGTCAAGGCAAGTGACAAATACTTAAAAACAATCCAAACATTAATTCTGGAGAACTGAAACCTAGAACTAACATAGTACCAAGGTAAAACAATCACTCAGCAACATTTAACCTTAAGTCTGTTCCTTTCTCCAAATGCCTTAAAATATGCCATCTACTCTACTTGAGAAATATGCCTTTAATATAGATGTATCCAAGTTTCCAGTTTGTTACACTAGTGTGATGGCCTCTTGATTAGACAGTAAGTTGCAACTCAGGCCACAGTCTTTAGATTTGACTTTCTTCACTATATGAATATGCAAATTTAAAACTTTCAGGGAAGCATAGTAAAATTTTGCTATGCATATAGTAACACTGGATATAAGGTTGCATAAGAAATGTCAATTATATATTTGACAAAGATAAAAAAAAAATAAAGCAACTATATGTAAAGACACTGCATAATATGGAAACTAACTGACAGTCCTAAATTTAACTAGGGAGGTTAAAATGCGTGTGTTCAGGAAAATGTTTAATTGCTGAAATTTTTAGCAGTTACATGTTTACGCATGGGATAGGGGGAGGTGGTTTCCCCAAGAACCGGTATGCACGGGGAGCATGCTTTTAAGCTTCTGCCTGGCCCCCGCCCCCCACACACATTCTGCACCTCTGTGCTCACAGAGAACAGTCTTAAAAGCACCGACTCAACTCAGCCCCATGCTGCTGCCTCTGATACAAAGGCAGCAGAACATATGGGGGGAGGGGAGGCTGCATGTAACGTGAAAGTTAATTGTTTACGCTATCACATCCCTAAATATAACCCTGCATTTTTTAATTTGAACACTGACTTCTCAACCCTTATTCCACAGAATATATAGAATAAAAAAAAAAAATACGAATTAAAAAAACCTATTGAAATACTTCGCTTGACATTGCGAACATTTGCTGTTTAAGTTTAGGTCTCCAATTCAGGTAACTGTAAAACTATAAAATTCAATAGCCCCAGAGCTACATCGAACATCCATTTAAAAATCCTGTCTTCAAATCTAGCTTATTTGGTTTGTTTTGCTGATCATTTTGAAAGCTAAGTTTGACCTCTCTCTCCTTTGCAACTTCACCTAATAGATGTCTGCCCGCAGAACGAGCACACAATACAAAAGGTGAAAGTTCATCAAACACTCCCCCAAACACTTCACCCACAGGCAGAAGCATGGAAAATTCCACTTGAGAAATATCTGAAAATATTTTGCGTACTGAAAAGAAAAATAAGCTGTTCAAATGGAAGAAGTTGAAGCTCAATCTTAAGTAGAGCACCTGGTACCAGAACGGGATATACCAACAAGAGCTTTACTAACCTACGCACTCCAAGAGCGTAATCTGACGAGCCACTGTTCTTTGTACCAGGAAAGGAAGACCAGAGCCACTTCCAGATGTACAGGAATGGTCCAATAAGTCCTATTGGAAAGGGAGAACAGGAGAGAAAACATTTGATAAATGCCAAGTATGTGGACTTTCTATCCAATACACATAAATATACAAGTTCCCACTCATTCACACAATGTTCATCAGCTTCAGGATTACTAGGGTAGCACCCTAAGCCTGTGTCTACACTGGGAATTGAGCAACAAAACCAAGAAAGTGCCAACAAGTAGTGTTTACAAAGCTTGACTTTTGGCGACACCGAGTACACAGCCTTGTTCCTAAAGCTGTGTAGTGGAGACAAAGCCTGAAGCTATGTTAGCATCAGGACCACATTGTGCTAATTATGGTGTAGAGCAGGGCTACTGAATACATGGCCCTGTGGGTAGGATCCTTTGAACACAGCCTCCTCCACTGGGAACATGCTCCAAAAACAGCCAGGCATCTCCCAGGTGGGGTGAGCATTGAAAGATGCAAGCGGATGAGCTGGCTGGAACAGACGAATATGAGGTGTCGGTGTTTCTAGCCCCCAGGGAGGAGGTGCTGGAGTGCTGGGGCATTATGGGAAATCCTAGCTGCTTAGCCTTGTGGGCAGAGCCTAAAAGGTGCTGACTGGCTCACATGGGCCATGTTTGGGTCTGGCGCCACAGTCGGGCAGCCCTGCCTCTGTTCCGCCTGGAGCGATGGACTTCCACGTGGGGATGTCAGCCGTGCTGGGAGAATTCAGGATGGAGCTCCCAGGAACCTGCCCTTTTTTGCAGCATGTCCAGCCTGACTCGCCCAGCTCCCCACCTGCTGCAAGTTTGAACACTCTGTCCTGGAAACTTTTTGTTTTACAGTAAAATCACCGTAAGAAACAACCTGAAGCTTCAAGCTAACACCCAAAGCACTGGTATGCAATATTCTTATTAGTAAGAACCATTAAAATGCAACCAAGACACTTGTTTGATGAATACAGGGTTTTCAGCCCTGTTTGGGAGATGGAATTCACTTTTGCAGAGATAAATGGATAACGAATGCTGCGTTTCTCTCAAAAGACTGTCGCTGCATTAAAGAAAACAAACCTGCAACAGCACCATGAATCTTGTCACTCTGAGTTCAAAGACTTTTATCCACCTGACAGCAATTTAAGAAAGACTTAAGATGACTTTCTTACTGGAAGGTTTCCATACTCAAACCAAGATATGTTCTGTTGGCAAGTTAGAGACAGCGATGCTGTTACAGAAGCCTCCTTCAAAATGGCTTGGCACATAGCAAAAAATCTAAAAAAGCCTTTTACCAAAAGTGAATTGATGAAACAGTGCAAATGCAGTTTATCGCTTTTTGCAGAATTTAAAAACAAAGAGGATATAGTTAAATATCAAAACTGCAAGTGTCCGATTCAGTTGCAGTAAGATGAATTGAAAGCATTTCAGGCGATCTGTTTTCTAAATTCCTAAAAGACACTGAAAGCACTGAGTATTTCAGTCTGGCAATGGACAAATCTACTGATCATTCAGACATCTCTCAGCTCATAATGTGGGTGTGTTTTTTCAATTGCAAAAAATATGTCAAAGAAAGGCTTACTCTGCTACCTATGATGAGTCAAACTAGAGAAGAGGACATTTAATCTGCACTGATGGCATTTTTTAAAGCACCAGGAAAATGCACTGATTTAAAGATACTTACTTCAGTAACAACTGATAGCGCTCCCTACATGGTCAGAAAAAAGAAGGTGATAATTTCTTTGCTGAAGAAAAACCCAGTTTCCAGATTTCTTTTCATACCATTGCATTTTGCACCAACAACAGTTATACAACTAACTGAAGAGAGGATTTCTCAAGAGCACAACGGATAGCGTCACAAAAATCAACAAATTCACTGTTGAAAATGCCTTGAAACAGACAATTTCAGGCTTTAGTTGAGGAATATGAAACAGTATGGTGACTTGGAAATGCTTGCAGAAGTTAGATGGCTGTGTCGAGGAAAAATGTTAGATCAGTTTATGGATCTACAGCCTGCTGTATAAGTGTTTTTGGAGGCAAAGAATCACCAGGATTTACTGTTGTGTTTAGATTAAGAGACATTCCTGCTAAATGTGGCTTCTCATGTATATGACATGCCACTTAAACTTCAAGGCACAGAAAAAAAGACCTGCCTTCTCTGATGTGCAATGTTTCTGCATTTGAAACAAAAAAGTGGCCCTTTTGCAGATCAGCTTAATGAGAAAGACTTAACTCACTTTCTCATTCTGAACTCGCAAGTGACACAGCTGAATGAACATACATCTTTTTTGCCTGATTTTTTTTAATGGAGTACATCTCAGAGCTGAAAACCAAACGTTCTTCTCGTTTTCTAGATGTCAAGTCCCAAGGGTCACATTTGAAGAAGAGATGATATAACTGCAAAACAATAGTATCCTAAAAGCTAGGCATAAGGAAGAGGACACAAACATTTTTGATGACGTATGTACAGGAACACACGTACCCTGCATTACTGAAATGTGCCAAAAAAGTGCTAATGTGCTTTGGGTCTACATATCTGTGAAAGTTCATTCTCCTCCATGGGAATCAGTCAATCAAAACTGCTCACCTCTCTTATTGACAGGCATCTGACTGACTGTCTCCGTGCTGCTACAATGGAATACAAGCCTGATGTGAAACAGCTGGTGAAAAGTTTGCAGCCACAATTTTCACATTGATTGTACTTATACTCCAGTAAATTCCAATACTATATTGGCAGTTTAATTTGTTAAAATTCTGATGTCAAAATAAAAAAAGTAGTCAATATAATGGTCTTCTGTTGATATGTGTTTTAGTCATTAATGAGCCATGACAGTCCAAGAATTTAAAAGTGCTATCATACGGGTGGAAATAAGGTAAATATTGCATTTTATTAATATCAGCAAAACTGACTTAAATGGGGTCTGTGTGTTATGTATGCTTGCCTTAATCTTTCTATTCATACCCATCAGTGTGAAAGAAGCTATGTGCCTATATGCGCAACCACACTTAAGTTGCAGCCCTCTGCATGTGCTGTGCCATATCATTGTGGCTCCCCGGGCTTCCAAAGTTCAGTAGCCCTAGTGTACAGACACCCTACCCCAAGGAGTTTTTGGTCTTAAGCCACAAGCTATAAAGGGTGGGGGAAGGGAGATACAAGTTTTAGATAGCTGGTTGCAATAGAAAATAATTCTATCAGAAGTTTTTTTCCGGACAATATCCGGATAGAGAAAAAAAGCCTCTCAAGTCTGCTCCTACTTTTTAGTTAGCAACTGTACCTGCCACACCACCATTTTCCTCCAAATTTTTCTTTTATTTTATGCAATAAAACAGTATGATTGATGTTTACTGCTTCTACTACTGCCCTTAGGAGTCTGTTTGCTCTATTCTGGAATGAAATTTAAACACTCTGCTCTTCCTTTGCTTAGCTTGTGCCCCCTCAATCCTATATTTGTCACTGTCTCACATGACCTTATATCCGCTTCACTCCCTGTTGGAGCCTTCCATTCCTCACAAGAGGATTTCCTTCCAAAGGATAGGAGCTTCATTTCTCTGACCTTTCCGAATTTAAGTCCCTTCAACTCCCAATACAGTTATGGAAAAGTAAAAATACAGCATTAACCTTTTAAGATCCACATAAGCTTCTGCTTTTTCAATCGCAATACTAGCATATTCTTTTCATAAAAGGTTACTAGAAATGCACCCTTTTGTAACGTGGCCATGCTAATCACACAAACAGGGGGGGGGGGTGTCACCCATAACTAATAGCTGATATCTCACCATAAAAATCAAAGTTTGCTCCAAGAATCCCTAGAGGAAATCTTACATTTTAAAAGATCTTTAGAACTTTTAAGTTCACGTTAAATAGCTTTCATTTTGACTGGCTTCAGAATAAGAGATTACATTTCAACAGCACTTAACTTGAAAGAAGAAAATATATTTCTACTGTAGAAGGGTCTTTTCCACCCTTCCGATTCAGATTTTTGGACTGGTTTAAAACTTTCATTTCAGGAGCTGCTTTTTGTTGAAATTCTTATACACCGGCACAACCCCTTTTAGTGTGGATACAGCTGTATCAATGTAACTTTTCCTGTGTAGGAATAAGCTATTCTGTATAAACTCCTTTCTACTACAGGTTGACACTCCATAATCCAAATTGCCCTAATCAAGTACACTTCTTGTCCTGCATTATCAAGTTGACTCCATGGGGCCAAGAACATTGCCACACTAGGGCAAGCGGAGCACGGGAACCCCAGGCTCCAGTGGGGCTGCTGCAGAGAACCCCTGGTGGCAGGAACACCACCAGGCTGAGCATGGAGTCCCCCCTTCCAGGTGGCACAGGGCAAAAGGCAAAGGCACAGGGCAAAAGTGGAGCCTTGGATTACAGCAGAGTTCCACCCTCTGAGGAGAGCAGAGCCCCAGGTGACAGCAAGGAGGCTAGGAGGAAAAGTGGAGTCCCCAAGTGCATTGACCTTCCTTGGTCTGGGATCAGTCAAGTCCCAATGGGTGCCAGACGAGAGAGGTTCAATTTGTAGTTAGTGTAACTGAGTCAACACAAGGGGGGGGGGGGGGGGG
>JANRFK010006693.1:41680619-41693549 GCA_030068395.1 Apalone spinifera | reverse complement strand
GGGTCTGCGCCATTTTAACTGTAAGGCATTGTTAGAACTAAACAACCTGTGAGTAGATATGGGCTAGCTTTCTAGTCAAGAGCTAGAACAAAGGCACCTGTTCAACAAAACCATCCCTAGACAAAGTAGTACTTAAAAACATGTTCAAGACCTATTGATTTTAATGGAATTTAAGGCTGAGCTTAACTACTTTACTCTACAAGTGCCAAAAAAGCATTAACGCTGTTCTTGAATTTTGAAATGCAAGATTGGTTCATTATTGAAAAGCTAGGAGTCTGCCACAGGGTGGCAGCAGTTGTCTATTCCAAAATAAGACTTTTTGAATGTCAGTTTTCAGAGTAAACTATGCTTTAAAAACAGGGATGGGATGTAAGAGGGAAGCTGCTCTTTTGGTTATCAACATAACAAAACCTATGTGCTCAAAACCTATTACTAGCCGGTCTGCCATGCCACTATTTATTTATGTAAACACATAATGGACTGAGTAAGTCTTGTGGAAAACAGCATGTGATCAAGTCATTAAAGACAATAATTAGGGTTGGAAGAATTAGATCAGTAGTTCTGAGGGATAGGATCTCAAAGCAGGTCACAACTCCATTCTAGTAAGTTGTCTAGGGGTAGCATAAGCCTTCCAGAGGCTAAAGCTTGACAGCTTCAGTGCTGAGCTATATGGCTTAGGTTTTAGCTCCCCCACCTAAGGTTGTACCCCTTGGGCTTCAGCTTTGCATGCTCCCCACTAACTCCCTCCTGTATAGGGCAGGGAGGCCTGGGCAAGCTCAAGCTTTGGTTCTCCTACACGGGGTTGTGTAGTAATTTTTGTCATCAGAAGGAGGCTGCTCTGCAATGAAGTTTGAGAACTCCTAGATAGTCAACATTTACTGACATGATTAACCTAACACAAAATTAATCAACAATAGACGTTTACAAACAGGCAAAGAAAAAGGTTGCTCGAGAATGTGAATAAAAGTCAGATTTACACTTTTGAATGAGGCTCATTATAAATTGACTAGCAAGTGAACAGTGAAGGTATGGATTAGGTGTTGATTTAAGAACTATTTTATATATTTTGACATGTGAGATTGACAATTTGTGCTTTAGCACTTTCTACAGCTTTAAGTTTTTGAATCTCAACACCTACGGTCTGTCCCCCCTCCCCCAATAACTTCCTACAACTATGACAATTTAAAATCTATACAAATCTAAAAATGCTTAAAATGAGCACCAGAGTAAATTATTAAAAACTGAGTTGCACCAGACTTCACACACACACATAAAGGGTCTGAATAAAGGTTGCAAAGGGCAGCTTTCACTCTGGCATTTCCTCAATCTTCACTCTGACATTTCTTCATGTCAACCTTGACATACTTTGAATACAAGAAATTACATAAAAAAAATCTTAGTAAAACAATTACTTTGATCACGTGGCACCATACTGGTCCCTATATGGGTTGAGTGCAAGGGTAGCTCCAGTTGATCCACAGTTCTTCCAGTTGACCTAATTGATAACTGGTTGCAGTAGCAGACTATTAGCTTCTATGTGCCATTAGATGGAGATGGCAACACTTGGGCAGTGGGTGTTATTCACAGCCATTTGTGAAAAATGACTATGGAAACTCAGGAATAATGGATTTAATTCCAGGTTCCATCTGGGAGAGTTCTATAGTGTTTCTAGAGCTTTCAGGCCCTTATCCCCTCTCCCTACAAACACCCTCTGCCCATCTTAGTGTTAAACTTCTCCTTACTAAAAAGTGGGAGGAGACAGAAGTTTCAACTGTCAACTCAAAAAATAACAACCATGGAAGATGGCATAGTTAAAATCTTGTTAAAACTACCACCAGCTCTTTTTGTATATTCTAAATCCAGTTCAAAACCATTATGAAGTGGAAAGGCTGACGCTATTGAACTTGTATTTTTCTTCGATGCGACAGTGTAGGAGGTAGATTTATAATCCTTGTTCTATTTTTAAAAATACTGATTGTTCTTTCAGCTTTCAACCAGAAAACTCTGAAGCCCCATTTTGCCCAACAAGATTTTAAGAATTATGCTCAGAAGCAAGATAATTTGAATGTCTATAAAACTATTAGGAACCTTTACCCAACATGTGAACTAACTTTTCCCCTGCTGGCTCATTCTGAAATGAGGTAAGAGGCTATCTGCAGTAATGTCTGTAAAAAACAAGATTTCAAGAAGCCACTTTTTCCCGTCCTCTCCCCACTCAGGAAGCTCAGTGCAGTATTTGTTATGCTGTGGGAACTTATTCTAAATATAAACAAATCTGACATTAAAGCCAAAGATTTTTCTCCTGTGTGTGCTTAAACTTGGAATATGAAAAATTAAAGAATTATAGTTGAGATGACTACTCATAAACTGACATGAAAATATCAATTTCACATATCAAAACTCAGCTATCACAATAGATGTATACAAACAAAGTTTCATTCTCAGGACATTCAACACCATGTAATATTTAGATTCAAATTAGCTTTTAAAGTTAGTAACTTCACCTCCTTTCTTTTTAAAAGGAAGCTTTAATGTATTCTGTTTGCTGGCTGATTTGACTGCCCTATCTTGAATACTTCAAAGGGGCATTAAATGACTCTGATGTCAGGGTGAACTAGAAGTCAAATGTGGTAACTTACAACTCCTGAGTCCTTCCTTACCGACCTGGGCAGTCAAGTGGCTTATGCTCTGTGCATTTGTGACCGTTGCTTAATTCCTAGCAAATGCATATCCATATCAGAAGACTATCAGCACTGGCCACCCAGAGAAGAAAATGGCCGCTGAATATGGTTCTTACAGAGCAGAGCTGAAGCAAGCACTGTGGACAAGCTGACAGCCTCTGTTTGTGCCACACCTGTTCTAGAGAGCCAGGTGTAGAAGTTTAAGTCTGAGAATTTCAAGCTGTAGGACAGAAGGCAAGTTTAGCTTCTTCCAACAAGTTTTAGATGAGCTGCTCCCTGTCAGCTGGAAGTCTCCCATCTCCCACCAGACTGTTGCTCAATACTGAACCATTCTAAAATAGACCAGATTCTCTCCTGCACTAGGATGCCCTCCTGATTTTTGCTAACTGGGTTTCACTGCCTGGCAATATTTTAAAAAGGCAGCTTCAGCTCTTGAAGGTTTTAATCTGCTCCTCCTCCCTGTGGTGCTACTTGGTGGTCACCTCAAACCTAGGAAAAATGTTTAACCAAGTGTAACATTTTATGATAAAACAGTTTTCCCACGGGTCAGGTTTCTTAGTCCATCTAGACAGCGCCACTCCACAAAAAGAATTTTAGAAGCATCTCCCTTAAGGTCTCAAATTGTTTAAATGCAGGTGCCAAGTAAGGATTTCCACTGACTGTTACCAAGCAGCTTTGCTTTAATAAGCCCTCACAAGCAGGCTTGCATGGCATCCACCAACTTTTGGGTAAAACCTGCAAAAGTCAAGCGCCTATCTGCTGTTATTCCCAGGGAGAAAAACCAGAGTATGTCTCCCAAAACACAGAAGGGAAATAACAGGTCGAAGAACATATTAATCTTAATATCTTGGTGTTCTTCACTCCTTGTTTTCTCTCCTAAAAGACTCTTTAAACCAGGGGTGAGAAACCTTTTTTGAGTTGAGGCCACTGACCTCCGGGTGGGGGGGGAGGGAGAGGAGAACCATCAAGGAACACACACACACACACACACACACACACACACACACCCCCAACCAAATCCTCTCCCCCAAAACACCCTCACTGATGTGGCCCCCCCAACTGAAAAGCAGAGGGAGATCACACTCCTCAAGCTCCAGCCCCCCAAGAAAAGAGGGGAGAAGAAAGGAGGCACTTAGGCTCAGGGCTTACCCCTAGGACAAAATTAACTCTCCTGGGGACGGAAATAGTACATTTTGTAGGGACCCCTTTGGAGACCCTCTGGGCTAGAACCCAAAGATAAGGGGTTCAGTGTGCAGGAGCAGGTGGGAGGAGTCTGGTCAGGAGGTAGTGTGCAAGAATGGGGCAGGAGTAAGGGAGAGCCTGGGAGTGGGGGGTGCCTACTTCACACAGCTTTGGGGGAGGTGGGGAGACTGACTTCACATAGTTCCTGTGCACTGCAAAGAAAGCACTCAGTACAGGCACTTCCCCCTGCCCCTCCCTTTTTGTCAACTCCCGGCCAAGAGAGCAACAGGGGTTGGTGCCTGCATGAAGCACTTTCATGAAGCATGCAGAAGCCACTTCCTCCGCCGTGCCATGCAGCGCCTGTGGGCCGTATTCAGCCTATGGCTTGCTTTGATTGGGCCCATAAAGCTCGATTTCCCCTCTCCACAGTGAGGAGCCAGTGTTGCTGCTCCTAACCACAACACACCTTATGTGGCTAGAGTGTAACTTGTGCTGCCTCAGGTGCAGACCAAGCCTCAGCCTCACAAGCCACATAGGGTTGCCAGGTGTCCGGTATTTTCCCCTCCTGTCCAGTAAAAAAGTTCAGAAAATACCAGACACCTAAAATGTCTGGTATTTTCTGATTTGTCTCCTCCCCCACCCGCCCCGCCAGGAGGCGACCTACACACAGTCAGCAACCAGGACCAACCCATGGGCCCCCTCTCCACTTACCTGGTTTCACAGGGGAGCAGTCTCCTGGCTTGGAGCAGAAAAAGAAGATGGCCGCCAGCAAAAAGCCTCAGACATTTCTTAAAGGTGCCATGCTGTGTGGGTTTTGTTTTGTTTTGTTTTTTTTGTTTTTTTGATTAATGACTTTTTGGCACTCAACAACTTTGGTCTCCCCCCCTTCCCCTCCCCAACAGAATTTTTTCCCTGGTGGTTTTGGGGGGAGGGAGAGGGAGAGAAGAGAGAAAAGGAGAGAGTTCGGTATTTTTGGTTAAATACCAAAAATCTGGCAACCCTAACATCAAGGAAGGCTATGGACCAGCCATAGGTTCCCCACCTTCGCTTTAAGCCTTTCTATTTGTACTTAACATTTAGGCTGCAATGGTAAGGCTGCGGAAAAGTCATTTTTTGCTTGCTTCCTTGTGATACATAGCCTTTGTAATTTATTTATTTAAGGAAACATGCAAAGAGTGAACATTTTTCTTCTTTGTATTTATTAGAAGATTCAGTTTCAACAACTCTTGTTTACTCTCTCTCAAGCTTCAAGTTGTTGGTTGGTTGGTGGTTTTAAAAACAAAGAACTCTCCAAGTGAAGTGGTTTTTTTGCTTAAGAAGTGACTGAGTAAATGTTGACAAAAAATACAAAAAAGTAGAATTACAAATAGCCCGGTTACAAAATAAATCCCCCTTTCCCATTCACTTAAGGTTCAGCCTCTGCTCAATTAGAAAGCCTCACTCATTCTCCAGTCATTCAAAAGTTTTCAGCAAATACAGGACAGACCAAGATATGAAATTCTTAAACATGATTGTGGAGCCATAAAAACATCCCACCCAACTACCTTACAAGACCATTATACATCATGGATATAAAAGCATATTTGCTCTTTCTATGTGAAGCTTAAAAGGTATCACATCCCTGTAAGTAGGGTTGCCAGGTGTCCAGTTTTGACAGTCCAGTATTTGAGCTCTCTGTTTGGGATACAAATTGAGAAAATATAAATGTCCGATATTTTTAAATAAGATGTAATGTAAATTGTGATGTAATATCAAGTGTGTCTGGTATTTTTTTTGAAACCATCTGGCAACCCTACCTGCAAGGCAATATGAGCTACTCTCCCGTCACACCACAGCTACATTAGAAAAGTTTATAGGTACTGGTACACCAGCGAACCCTCTTGGCATATATTCAGATTACACCAGTAAAAAAGAAAATGCTTGTTCCAGTTCACTGTGCAAAATACGTTATACCAGCCAAAGTTTTTATCCCAGTAGAAGTATTTATACAAGGACTTTTGCTGGTATAGAAATCGCGCTCTCCCCCCCCCCCCCCCCCCCCCCCCCCCCCATGTCCCCTTCCCAAAAATAAGTCTCCCTGACATTACAATGCCAACACAATTTTCTACTGTAATCCCGATTACAGAAAGAGCAGTTGAGACAGATTAAGCAACTCCTATAATTTACAAGCAATTACTTACTGCCAATGTGCTGTCTCCAACGTTTGATGCAATGAGTCCCTCAATAGTGCCGTACTCTGCATCCCTAGCATTGAGCCTCTCCATGTGGTTTTGCTGTATTTTTCGGATAATCAGCACAGCTAACGCTGAAAATATTATCAGCACTATCACTGGAGCCAGTATAACAATGACTAGCATTTCCATGCTGTAACCCACAGCTTCTCCCTGGAGTGTTTGCCCTTGGTAAGAAAACAGGAAAGAAAGGAGGTTAAGAACTCCCACAGATAGTGGGAAGGCAAAAAATTATGTTGACGTTTTCATTTGTAGTTAACTAAACTGCAGTATCAGTCAGAACAGTCACAGCTACTTCATACAGGTTTACATTCACAGTCCATCATCAGTAACAACACAAAACTTTTTATGTCAATCCCATGTCTGATAAAAATCTGTTAAAGTTCTTGAAATTCAGAATCAGAACTTGCTTCAGAAAGATTTATTGAAGTCAGTAATCAAGAGTTTTAACCTACTGTTTTGTATACATTGGTCCCTAATACTCAACAGCAAAATCAGAAATACTCTGGATAGCCACGTTAAATGCGTGTAATTAAGTAACCATTTAGCTGCTGAACATTTCAGTAGTTATATGTGATGTGGCAGTCAGCTACCAGGGAGCCAGTGCATGCATGGAGCTGGCTTGATTCAGAGGCAGCTTGTATCAGAGGCAGCGGGGGGTGGCGGGGGAGCAGCAGGCAGCTTTTAAGCCGGCTCCCCATGCATACCAGAAGCCTGTGTTTAATGGTAAAAGTTAATCAATTCAGGCTCATTAGTTAACCATTTACAGTTATGCTTTCACATCCCCAATTCTATTACACCTTGCAAGCCCCAAACACACCCCTTCTCAGTCCTCTGATTCAAGCTGCAAAATTCTTATCGAACCCAAACCTTAGTTTCTCATTATACAAGAATATTATTAGCAAGTAAACCCCCAACCAGAAATGAAGCCATTTTATTTTTTATAAATATAACTCTTAAAATTAACCTTTCACCTTTAATAGGCAACTGTGCTGAGATATTCATATTACACAAATATCCCTGACAGCACTCAACAGCTTGGTCAGGAGACGGAGGTGTTTTGCATGTCAATTTCCCCTGTTCGTAGACTTGAAAGCAGCCTTTCTGGTAAACTTTGGTGCCATCATTTATGCTCAGGGAGGCAAAGCATTGTTGGCCCTGGCAACGATCTCCATTCCCACAGGACATTCCTTCACACACACATTCGTAGTGGACCACATTTAGCTTCAGCTCATCATCTGCAGAAGGGGAGAATTGAGGACATCATCATATCTACTTATTTAGATACATGCAAAAAATAACTACTGTTTAACTCAAGAGACACTAATTCACTGACTGTTTGAGGAGGAAGTCATTTGAATACAAATCAGTGCAAGTCACTCTAAGTAGGATCTGAAGATGTTAGCCAAATTTAAGATGCAAATATAAATTAGCCCGTTGATAAATGGGCATTTGCACTTAACACCCCTTTTATGTGCACATATACCCTTTTCAATGCTCAAATACACATTTTGCACAGCCTGCAAGGGACACATTATCATTTAAAGTCACAAATCACCTTTTAGATTTGGACCATGAATGATCAGTGTACAAAGAGGAAAAAAGTGAGGGAGGTGGAAAAGATGGGAGCATTAGAAGCAGATTGAACCATGCCTCCTCATTCCACTTTCCTTCTTACATTGTTTAAAGGAAAGTTCTTCCCCTTCACATACTTAAAATGAGAGAGAAAAATCCTTATATGTTCAAGAGTCTCTGTTAAGAGTTACTGTGTAAACGTGGAGGCCCATGATCTCGTGCTTACAGAGAATTACTTTCTAGAATTGCCCTTCAAAATTCAGCAGTGCAGGAATGCTGCTCCTGTTCACTGTAGATATTGGCTATCTAAGGAAAGACAACAATTAAGTCTAGGTAGTTATCCAGAAGTACATACATATACAGGAAGTCATTGGGAAAGAGAAGCCCTGGTAAAGAAAATTTCTTCCAGTGTACTCCAACAGTGTCACAGCAACATTTAGAAAAAATAAGTTCTTAACTAGCTCTCCTTGTGGAAGTACCACCAAGCCTATTTGCAATCAAGCAGTGATAGTGGTGCTGGGATGTCCTGGCATAATACACAAACATACATCAAAGGGGCAAGAATAACCAAGGAAACAGTTTTGGAGAGCTGGTGAAGGAGGATATAATTTTACAGTCCTCCATTTTTTTTATTTATATATATATACACACACATATACACACACATACATATATACATACACACTTTATAACATATATCCATGCACATTCATTTATGTTTATCCATCTAATATTTACATTCTTTTTGCCACGTCTAAACACACCAGAGAAATTTCTGAGCAGAAGCATGGTAGTGCTCTTAAAATATCCACTGCCAACAACATGTGACTGTTCTGCCTATCACTATGGACTACCAACTGAAAACCTAAGGAACCCTTTTTTTTGGAAGGGGGAGAGGCACCAAAAGCAAATTTTGTACCACAAATGAAAAAGCCATAGCTACTCCACATTTAGACTCTTCAAATCACTGACAAGTCCAAACAGACAGGCCTTTTTTTAAGAAACACACAACAAAAACAAACAAAAAAACAGCAGCCTGGCCCTGACAAATTACACTAATTATGTGTGGTATTTTGTTAAAGAGAAAATGTTAAGCAGCTTCCTGGAGTCAGTATCATATGAAATAAAAACTCATAGGTATGGTAAAGCTCTACTTGAACCTCATCCACCTACTTGTCTTTGTGTGTCTGGTGAAAATTCTACTAAGCCAGAACCAAACAATCACACACTTGCTGTTTTCTTAGTTGTGATCTACCAAACTACCAAGAGTAGAAATTGTATACCTGCTCTCCTGGGAAGAATGCCCATCACCAGGAGGCACTTTAAGCCTCATATCAGCAGCGATTCAGTCCTCAGGAGAAATACGTGAATTGTAGTCTCCTTTGGCCTACAGCAGGCACATGAAACACCAGCCTTCTGATGTCACTGTTTTACAATGGTCTGCCAGGACAAAGCTAAGTAGGAAGTCCAAAGGTCGTGTTAACAGCCATTTCAATTAATGAGCAAAGAAATAACTTCTCTGCAGACTTAGGGAACTCCTTCTATATACTTTATAATACTGTTTGGTCACATTCACGTGAGTCAGATCTTCTCGATATCTTGAGTTATTAAGTGCTGACATGTTGGTGTCATGGCATAATATATGCGATTTGCATCAAGACCAGAGTAGTCTGATATTTTGTAGCTGAAAAAAATCATGACAGCCACTTTGTCTCATGGGAAAGCTAGAACATGCTTAGGCCTACAGGAAATGAAAGTTATGTGGCTAAATTGCCTTGCAGGCAGGTCTCGCTGTTGCTTACCTTGTAGGTCCCCCCCAGTTGGCTTGTGGGCTAATGAGACATAGCACGTGACTAAAGTGAACTGCCACTGCACCCCTACCACTGTTTCTGCAGCCTCAAACTTAATTTTATTCACAGTGGGGATGTGAATATGTAGCCGAGTATACGGTTTACTGATGAGGTGCATCTGAAATGGAGCCTTGGGGTTTTCTCCTCCCCCTTCCACGCAGGAAGCTGGTGCTGATGTTCTAATCTTACATGGGAAGGGGCAAGAGGAGGATTCCAGGCTGGAGTTCAAGGCAGGCCGTGGCCTGAGCAGCTGTAGGCAATGGTTCCGCACTCGGTCCCAGAGCATCGGGGCCCCCAGCACAGGGAGAAGCCACTGCCACCACCCCTTCCTCTCCTGTAGGGAAGCCAGGGGCCAGCAGGGGAGCCCAAGGTGCCCCTCCTGTGGGATGGGGAGAGGAGAACCCTAAGCTTGGGCCTACAGGAAATGAAAGTTATGTGGCTAAATTGCTTTGTAGGCAGGTCTAGCTGTTGCTTACCTTGTAGGTCCCCCCAGTTGGCTTGTGGGCTAATGAGACATACCAGCCTCTTCCTCTTCTGGGGACACTGTCACCCCCATAGGAAAAAATTTGTGAGATATAGAGGTGAGAAGTAACAGAGCTCAGCCCTATTGTCCCTTTGCAAATTTATGTAGGCAGAGTCAATCCCTTGCTTCTCTAAAAGTGCACAGTTTCAAACAGTTCAGTGAATAGAAAACAATGTTTTAAGTTTCTCATGATGACCTGACTGACAGTCAATTAAATTTTCATTAAAAAAAATTTAACCCAGAAACAAACTTGATTTTAATAAACTTGAATGTTTAACTAAATTTAAAAAAAAAAAAATCATATGCTTGTGTTGTTTAGATATTTTTTCTTCAACAGAAAACATAAGAGCCAGAATTCATAATGCGGTTATTTTAGTTAAATAAAACAGTGTAAATATCTGTCTGGTGATATTCTCTCCCCCCCCCCTCCATATGGCAAGAAAATCCTTCAAATATTAATGATTAACTTGAACTGGAGATAGTTTACCTCCCTATGACTTCATAAATGTCTGCTTCAATTACTTTGGTAAATGAAATCATCATTCATTTTCTCGTACAGGATGTAAAAACTCACCTGAAAAGTTTTAAAAATAAATAACTGTTTAAAAACGTATAGTGTGTACCTTCTGAAATGAAACCTACTTCTGAGTTGTGAAGACAACCAACACAAATGTAGAAAGCCATGATTAAATTGAGTCTTCCTATCTAGTTATTTAAAACAATTTCATTTGAATCAAATCCACCTTGACAAAAAATATCAACAGCACGTGCCCCCTACCAGAAACAATTTGAGGCGTGGAACACACTAAGAACAAAGTACTTGCAGCACTTAAAATATGAGGCAAAAAGCCAAGTTTAAAATAATTTCCATCACCCAGCCATCTTTATTCCAATAATCTCATCTACTGCATTAGGTAAGACATGCAACACTTACAGTCCATGCACTTCATAACGTGCCCCAAAACTTTCAACTTGTCACATTTAAAGATGTTCTAGCAAAGACTCGCAGTAAGTTCTGACTGTATACAAATTATAATTTTATACACACTAAGGATGTGACCGTGCAACCATGTAAACAGCTAACCAACGAGTCCGGGCTCATCAGTTCATGTTCACTGTTACACACAGGCTCCCCTGTATGTGGGGGGAACTGGCTAAGGCCCCCTCACTTCTGCCTCTGTTACAGCGTGGGACTGCAGGTGGTTGTCATAACCCAATACATATTCTTCACAACTCTGCAGGTGGGAGCTGACTGCCACCCCACATTTAACCATGTAACCACTGAAAATTTCAGCTGTTACATGGTTACTTAACTACATGCATTTTAACATCACTAATGTACACAGTATATTATTTCATTGTACAGTATTAAAAATTAAGAGAGCTAGAATACAAATGCCAAACTAAACCAATTTACTTTATTTTCATTGAATTTTACAAGTTTAGCATGCAAGTGATGATTCACAAGGGATATCCTGTTTTTAGTGTGAATTAAGAACCTATTCATATGGAACAAGAATTAGCATATACAAGTTTTTCATGTCATAAAAGAAATAGGAATATATCTTTCTAGCCTATTTGAAAGACTAGTTAAGGTGAACTCTGCAGTATTTTCATGGAACACTTTTGCTCAGCTGAATTCAAATTCATCCCAAAGAAACCTATTGTATGGAGATGTTTACAGGATACAAGATGGCTCATTAGTGTATTCTAAATTAATCAATCTAGCTGTAAAGACAGCCACCCCAAAACAGTCATTATGTTAGCACATTATTTCAGTTGAGCTATTACTAAACTGATTACTTTACTTTGTAGGTTATGCCCAATTTCTATCTTTGAGATTGAAAGGTCTGAGAGCTAGTTACCCTATTATATAACCCTATTATTTCCCTCTGTCTAAGCACACGCAGTAACACAAGTCCCACCACAGTAAGAGGATCATGATCATGCATATGTTTACTTTGTGCAGGAGTTATCAATTTACCAAAAAATTGCAACTCCCCATCTCTTCAGGCCTAATCTTATTCTTATGAGGAAATAAAATACCATCGAGCTCTCAGTGCTTTTCACCTGCCTTATTTTAGGTTTATTTCTGGAAAGCATGTAACATGTACATACCTCATTGTCATGAAAAAGATTTCATAACCAGAAACCTCTCTTTCTCTCTGTAGAAATGCTGGATTCACCTCTGTATCCAGAAAGAGAAATTTACCCAGGGTCTCTCTCTGAGTAATTACTATAATTTCAAAGTTTACAAAAACCTTTAAAGTTAGCCTGGTCAAACTAGAGATCGTTGTCATCCTGTGCACTCTACCAGCTGGCTCCAAAAGGTCCCTAGGGTACATGATTACAGAGAACCCTGTAATGTGTCTGGGCCATATTACTTCACTAAAGAAAGAGTCAGGAAAGGTCTTTACAGAACAATTCTCTCATATCAGTCAAGATAAGTCATAAGATGCATGCATACCATGGGTGGGAAAAAGGGTCTCCGTGGCCCAGATCTGGCTTGCCAAGAGGGTTGATTCAGTCTGCAGAGTCCTACCACTCCCCTACCCCCAGGCCAATCAGGGCCTAAGGACCAGGGAGCATGCAGCACTTAGAGTCAACCCTCACAACTGAGGGCAGGAAGTGAGAGACTTCATGCATTCCTCCCACCCCAGGCCAATCAGGGTTTGGGAGCACACTCCTTGCAGGACAGGTGCAAGGTAGGAGACTTCATGTGCTTCCTCCCCAACCCCAAGCCCTGATGTGCACTCCCACTGCCAGAGGAGACTAGATAAGCTCTGCAAAGATATAAGCCACGTAAATCTCTTCTCCACTGCTACTGGAAGCAGCTCCCCATCCTCCTTACAAAGTGCCAAAAGACTCCTTCTGGCCACATTCTAGTG
>JANRFK010006693.1:41665620-41680609 GCA_030068395.1 Apalone spinifera | reverse complement strand
ACCTTGTGTGCCCACCCATGTGTGGCTTCAGGAACATGGAGTGCCAGATATCAGAAGAGGGCCCAGACAGAAAGGGTCAAGATGGCTGGTCAGTCACTAGGGATGCAAATGACTAGTCAACTATTAGATAAGCATAAGCTTATTGGATAGTCGACTAGTTAATCCCACCACCCTTGCTGCCACTATCAGAGGCAGCATGGGAGGAGAAGGAGCCAGTGCTGAAGGGGGAAGTCTGCTTAAAAACCGGTTCCCCGCAGCACGGTCTCAGCGGGAGGCAGGAGAGGAAGAGGTGTAGTGGGGGAAAAGGCTTGCACCTGGGCCTCTCCCCCTCCCTCTCCCCCTGCCCCACACCCAAGCTGCGCTTCAGCCTTTAAAATGTATGAAGAGCCTGGCAGCTCTTAATACATTTAAAAGGAAGAGCCACAGCAGGATTAGCTCCTGGGGCCAGGCGCTAACTCTGCTGCAGCTCTGCAGTTTTCTCCTTATCCACTAGTCAATGGAAATTCAATCTAGTAGTTAAACAAACACAGTTTAACATCCCTATCAGTCACCCTCCATGTGAAACGCGTATGAGAGTGTTTGTCACCCTAGCCTGTGTGAACCCTAAAAGTCTTAAAGGTGGTAAATAAAAGAATCCAACTATGCAGTATTTCTTTTTATAGGGGGCTAAGACAACTTTATGCTAGTTTTAACTTTTGTACTGCATAATTCTGATTGGTTGCTCTTGAACTCACTTTCATATGAGTAACTTTACCAAGTGTCCCATATTCAGCTTTGGAAAATATGGTCACTCTAAGCATGCACATGATCCTACTCTGCAATTTGGTAATAGGACGTAACGGCACTAAAGAATCAGGCTATAGTTACAATGGAGTTATGACCAAGGTTATTGCCGCTGCAAGTGTAATAATCCACAGATGGTCATGACTGCTACCAAACCTGAGGATGCTCACATGACATGAAGCGCTGTCATTTTGTAAATTTAGATTAAGAAACAGAACTAAGATAACACACTTCAGCAAGCCCCAATAAAAAGGTATGCTATAGCCTAGTAGCAGACTTAACATCCATTCAAACACACACACAAAAAAACCCCCAGACAAAAAAAATTGCTACAGAACTCAGGTGCATTCAGTTCTTCTAATTCTGCACCAAGTTATGGCCCAATGCATGTATCTGGAAAATGGACTAAGGAAATTACAAGGAGCTTCTACTACACTTGAGCCATAAAAGTAGAGACCTACTACAGCCCAGGTGGGGCACAATGTTACTGTTCTATGTATCACCACCAATGGTATTAGCCTCTCCACCAAAGAACTAGATTTGAATGGCACCACAAGCCCCTTCCTCCACAAAGGTAGGGAAATCCAGATGGTTCAGAAACAGATGGCAAATCGGTTGCTTGTGGCCCCCCGGAGGAACTCCAGTCATGATTCACCAATCTATTAGAATTCTTTGGGGTGGGTGGGGAGGGTCAAACAAACTTGTAGACAAGAGTGACCCAGTAGATAACAGAGCACTTGGACTTTCAAAAAGCCTTTAATGAGGTCCCTAACCAAAAAAAACCAAACCAACCTAAGGAAGTACTTCACACAAGATCCAATCAAATATATAACAGAATTCAAGAACCAATTAGGTAACTTCATGGAGGTTAAGTGTATCAATGGCTGTGAACAAGGATGTGCAGGGATATAACAGCAAGCTGTGAGTGTCCTTAAGCCTCTAACTGCCAAATGCTGGAATGGAACAAGAGTGGATGGACCATTCCTGCTCAAAGACAAGATATGGGCTAGATCAGGAGTCGGCAACCTATGGCACACGCGCCCTAAGTGGCATGCGAGCCAATTTTGAATGGCATGCACAGCAGGCGCTCAGCCCCCCCCCCCCATACCTGGCAGCAGCTGGACTCTTGCAATCACCATGCAGCTGCAGGCTGGATAACCTGGGCTCTGTGTTCTCCAGCCTGGGCTCAGTGTCCCTGGGGCTGTCCCAGCTCAGCCTGGGTGTGCAGCTCCCAGCAGCTAAGGGTTATCACCTTCTCCCCTTATTGCAGGCTCTGTTCCCTGCTCAGGGGAGGGAGTGGGGCTTGAGCTGCTCTGCAGATCTGGGGCTGGGCCACTGCTCACAAGCTGCTGCTGCCTCCATGAGGTGCTGGGGCCCAGGGCTGCGCTGCTCACGGCAGGTGTGTGCAGGGGTGGAGAGACCCTTCCGCACCTGGCTGGCCTAGAGCAAGCCCCGAACAGCCCCAGGCTCTGCCCACCCCAGCCCCACAGCTATAGCCTGCAAGTGAGGGGCGAGCCCTGGCAAAGGGCTGGACTGAGAAGTGACTGTTAGGGTTGCCAGGTGTCCTGTTTTGAACCGGACAGTCCGGTATTTGAGGTTTCTATCCAGGAAACAAATTGAGAAAATACCAGACATAAATGTCCAGTATCTTCTAATTAAGTTTTTATTATTTTATTCGTTAGTATCAATATGTAGCTGCGTATTGCCTGGCAGGTAGACACACTCACACTGCGTGAGCATGTACACCAACCAGGCAGTACGCAACTACGCAGTAGAGAGGAGGGGGGCCGGGGCAGGATGGAATCCCTGGGGCCAGACTTGCTCATGCGCCCCGCCAGGACTGTGCATGGGATGGGCAGCAGTCTGGGATCTGTGCGCGCCCAGGCCAGCCCTGCTTCCCCCCCGCCCCCCCCAACCCCCTCCTGGCAAGCTCTGCTTCCCTCCCAACCCCCCCCCCCATCCCCTCCCGGCCAGCCCCGCTTCCCCACACACCCTCCCCCCCGATCTCCCCCCGCCAGCCCCACTCCCTCCAACCCCCCCTCCCCCCGCCCGGACCTGAGATCAAGTGTGTCCGGTATTGTTTTTAAACCATCTGGTAACCTTGGTGACGGTCCCCCCACCCATCCCTCCTCACCCCAGCTCTGGTCCTGGGGTGAGTGGGGAGGGGGGAAGGAGGAGGACGACAGTGCAAGTCCCAGCGCTGCTGCCCTGCCCGTGTGCACGCTGGGGATACAGGGATGTCAGGTAGAAATGGGGGTGAAGAAAGATGCAGGGGCAGGGGTTGCATTGAGGGGCATGGGGCAATGCAGGCGACTGAGGTTGGAGCAGAGGGAAGATGTGTGGGGGAGGCGGGGGGGGGATACAATTTGACTTTGCAGAAGCTGCACTTTCCTTTTACACCCCACTTCTTTGCCTCCCTCCCCAGTTAGCTATTTGGCTGCATTCTCACCATCTCACTTTTTCTGCATTACTCCCCCAATACCCTCCTGCCCCCAAACTCCCTCTAGTACCCCCACCCACACAATATCCTGCTGCCAAACTCCCTTCCAGACCCTGCTTGCCTCATCCCCTCATGCATGCCACCTCCTGCCCAGATGCTGCATCCCTGTCCTGCACATTGAACCTGACGTTTTTGTCCCCACCCCAGAGCCTAACAAGGCCCACAAAATCCACTAACTCCAGAACCCCAGAAGAGTAAATCTCGCCATTGGAAGCCTGAACCTCAGTCCACCCTACTCCTTCCCCTCATCCCATGGGGTTGGTGTGTCATCCCATGGGCCAGAAGAATGAGGTGCGTCAGTTGGGGGCCATAACAGTGAGGGTTGGGAGCTTTTGAAGGGGTGTGTTTGCTTCTCATTTGTGTGGTCCTCAACTAATTTTTCTGTGGGTCAATGGCCCCAGACCCCAAAAAAAGGTTCCCTGCCCCTGCCATAAAGAAAACATGGGAACCTTTCATGCTGGACATAAATTAATATTTTACTTTATTTAAAATGAAGTTTGGTAAACTAACATGAGACCATTATAATGCTTAATCTGTTCAATAAATTTAAATTAAACCCTTCTCCCTAGCTGCAGCTGGTTCAGAAAACATGGTCACCATAAAACAGACTGTCCCTTCCCCTGAGCCCCCTCTCCCCTTGCCCCCCCTCCCCCAGCATGCAGATCCATAAAATAGAGTAAGTTAAACCTTGGCATGTCACTTGTGAAAGGTTGCTGACTTCTGGGTTTAGATGCATCATTATGACCCATGGGCCATTCTTGTGTACCTCTGACTCGCTATCTAGACTCTACTTTGTTACTAACATGAAAAGCAAAGTGAAGGTATAGAAGTGTTCAGAAACAAAGTAGTTACAGTTTTTAGGCGCTCATTGACTGCCTGGCCTTTGCAAGAGCAGATATTTACATGAGCAAAACAGATACAAACGAACATGCATCATGGATTCCACTAAACATCATTCTGTATTGGTTTACATCTGAACTTAAATTAGTAGTAAGAAAAAAGCAGGACCACGCTTAAGTCAGGAAAAAATAAATCAATATACAGAAAACAAAAAACGAGTGGTGGGGAAAAGAAAGATGCAGGGAAAAAAAAAAAAAAAAAAAAAGGAGATCCTTCCCATCCTTATTAGAAGGAACAACTGGGGATGTGAACAAGTAGTCGACAAACCTAGGCTTATCAGTTAATCTAGTCAACTACTCACATTCCTCCTCCCCTACTGCCTCTGTATCAGAGGCAGCGGGAGGAGGGGGAGGAGGAGCCAGTGCTGGGGGTAGCCAGCTTAAAAACTGGTTCCCCCCCAGCACCAGCTCCACACTGCTGCCTCTATCAGAGCTCCCCTGCCTCCTCCCTCCCAGCAGCCTTTGTCCATGGGGAGCTCAGACCCCCTGCAGACAGGGACTGCTGCCACTTCTCGCTGCTGCCTCTGTATGAGAGGCTGCAGCACAGGGCAAAAGGCAGCCAGTCCACAA
This sequence comes from Apalone spinifera, assembly GCA_030068395.1. Taxonomy (NCBI): domain Eukaryota; kingdom Metazoa; phylum Chordata; order Testudines; family Trionychidae; genus Apalone; species Apalone spinifera. The sequence continues at coordinate 41,675,857 of JANRFK010006693.1, read as the reverse complement.
GGGGAGCTGATTTTTAAACTGGCTCCCGCCTAGCACCCCACACTGCCTCTGATAGTGTCAGGTGGCAAGGGGCTCCCTGGAAGCGGGGCCAGATTGCACTGGTTGCCAGCCCCACCCTAAGGACTATACAATAATCAATTTACCACTAAAAATTCATGCGGTTAGTCGACTATTCAATTACCCGATAGCTAACATCCCTATGAGCAACTGTTATTCTCTGTGTACTTCTGGCAGAGAAGCCCTCACACACCTCCTTATCTATGAATGCCCAAATGCAACATTAAGCAACCACCATTCCTAAGAATTTGTAACTGACCATGTATAAAGGTCAGAACATTACACTAGAGTAGACTAGGGCCAGATTTCTTAGTTAAATCTGGATTTGAACCTGGTTCTTCAGACATTAACAATTCCTGCATTAACCCATTTAATTCACATTTCATTTCTTACCTTCCAGACTGGGTGAGGGAAAAGCCAGCAGAAGCAGCACAGGAAGGATCATAACTCCCTCTGTCATTGTAGATCTACAGAAAAAGCAAAAGGAAAAAAAAAGAATGTAATGGTTAAGCAGTTGTGTTTTTCCTAGTATGCTTTCCCTCTCTCCCATGAGCAACTTGAATTAACAATAGCCCAGTAGGTAAACTCATAAAATTGAGTTAATGAACACAACTCAGCCAGCAAGTCTGGGTTTTGTTTTTGTTTGGAGGAGGGGGAGAGGGGGGTGCGTGGAGGAGGCGGCGGGGAAGAGAAGACAACTGACAACCTTCTAATCACACTTGCCTCCTGATCCCTCAACAATTTTTACATGAGGGGGGAAATTCACAGAAATATCAGTTACTATTTTGTGGTAGGTACACAATAACTCAGGGAACAGGCTATTAGGCATAAATAACAGTTGTCCACCAGAATTTTCTGTGGCTAAGTCCCACTATTTATTAGATTTTCTTTAAAACAGCAGAGAAAGTTGCTAGAAAGGAAGGGGGGCAATCCATTGTTTTACTAAGATCACTTGCTCAACTATTTCCAGTTGCATTCTCCGTTTGTAAGGGGGTTCTATTCCAGTGACCTCAGCATTATTCCCAGGCTACTAGATTTTAAAACAATTGCATACAGGGTTTATCTTCATTAAGATATCTCCAGGGTAAGGAGACCTATGTTATATTTTTCAGGTAGCTGGAGTAGCTTAACAGGAGTCAACATATCACTGTGTGGTGTCAATGGGAGACTCTCTCCCATTAACTTACTTTATTCTAAGGGAGCTGGAGTACCAGACTGGAGAGCATACTGCCATTGATTTAGTGGGTCCAGAGAAGACGCACTAAGTTGACACTCACTGCTTCAGTTGCAGCAGTGTGGAGCTCTAGTAGCAAAAACATGACCCTAGTTTAGAGAACTCAGGGATATTTCCAGCTTGTTCACAATTTCTATTCGTTAGTTTTTCATAAAATTGCTGGATTTTCCTCCTCACACAAGAAAGCAAGATCCAGCTGCCACTGCAAAGGAAATACATTAACAGGTTTCCGAGAAAACCACTTACTCCAGAGCATTTACTTATGTTTTCACATCAAAATGGTCTCTTTTCTTCCTTCAATGCTAAATTTCTGGCATCAACAAATTTCAAAATAAAACTAATAAAAAATGGATGCAATAGCTATTTTAAGACAAGTTATTCTCTTTAAGGGAAAGAATGATTAGGACTACCTTAATGGAAGGAGTGTTAAAGTCCTTAGTTTCTTAGAAGTGGATCAAATTTGCAAGATTCTGTATTCCCCCCGTCCCCCAGGAAAAGCTTGTTTTTCTTCAAGGCAGGCTACTAGTGACTTGATGCAGACAGGATATAGTATAGGGAAGCTTTAGCTAGCAGAAAGCTGATTCAGAAGAGAGCCAACTCATCTTAAAATTTCAATATTCTGAAATAGCCAGAAGGGATTTTTAACATTAAAGCATTTGTGCAGACTGATGGAGAGGACTACACCACTCTTCTCCCTCCAGCCCATCAGTAGGTCTCATCTGAACTGACATCTTAAGCAAGTCTTCTCTTGATGACTACACCCAGATACATTTCTGCATGCCTGGACGAAAATGGTACAGTACACATGCCTCTTTCAGAAGAGCAAAAGTTTAAATGCAGACAAAAAAATTGCTTTAAGTGATGCTGCTCAACCACATGGAGTTAGTTAAGCCAGTAACCCTGGAGGCAACTATTAGTTGGTAACTCCCAACCCTGTACATCTGAAAACCATGAACTCTCAAACCCACACAGCCTTGTGGAGAAACTGAGTAGGACACGCATCCGAAAAGGCTGTCAGTTATGGGAACAAAGGAAGAGAGTAAAGTGAACAAAACACTAAAGAAAATTAAATGTTTGATGATGATCAAAATGAGAAAGGAACATTGAAAAAAAGAGTGGGCTGAGACTTTAAAAATAAGAATACGAAAGGCATTTTGCAGACCCAAGGACACTGAAGAAACATTTAGATACAAAAAGAAAAAAAAGTGGGGGCAACTGGGAGACAGCAAGTTCCTTTATACACACACACACACACACACACACACACACACACAGATACTCCCCTTGAGAAACACCCACTTATGACTTAATAGTTTGACAGTTTCTTGAAAAATAGAAAAGAAACAGAACTTTCTAGTTTTTGTTCTTCTCTTTGGTAAGAGCTGGCCTGGATGATTAAAAAAATCACTTAGTAATACCCTAATGTGATCCACATTCACGGTTTATACCTTAAAACAAAGTGTTGGCTGCAAACAAGACAGGGACAAAAAAGGGGGGCGGGAGGTAGTTCTGGTAATAGGACTTACAGTTACTTTCCTAATGGTGAATGGATCAACTTGGGGGGAGGAGGAGGACGACTTGATCCAATTATTATTGTTCATCCCCAGACTGCCATGCTGTTTAAGAGTAATTTTCAGATGAAAAAAAAAAAGGCCAGAAAAAATAGTTGATCTTTAAAAAGTAATGTAACAACTTCCCACAAGATCTCACAAAGCATTTTAAAGAGGAGGCAAGTATCCATCTCCCCATTTTACACAGGACACAAACATTGAAAAGAATGATTTGCCCAAGTTCTTCCAGTTAGGCTAGTATCAGAGCCAGGTCTTGCTGCTTTCCAATGAAACTCGTATTCAAGTACAGTAATTCCTCATTTAACACTATAGATGTGTTTCAGAAAATGATCATGTTAAGTGAAAACGTGTTATGCGGGGTCAATTTTCCCACTGAAAATAATGGAAAAGGTGGGGGTTGCGTTTCAAGCAGTGGTGTCTGTTGGGACCCAGACATAAGGTTTGGGGAGAAAGGGGACTGGGTTACAGCAGGGAGGTGAGGTGTTTGGCTCTGGGGAAGGGAAGAGAAGGGGAGAGGGATTGGGTTGGGAGTATGCCCTTGTGACGGGTCTGCTGGGACCCACCTGCATTCGACTGGGGGAGAGGGGGGTAAGAAGGGTTGTGGCCAGGGAACGGCACAGCAAGCGGCAAACCATCCATCGCTTTGTGGGGAGGCGGGGGAAGCCCCGCGCAGCCGCCAGCGACAGACCGGCTGGGGAAACCCAGCCGCTAGCCTGCAGTTGGGGGCGGAGGAGAGAGGGCATCCAGCAAGGGGGAGTCAGCGGGAAATGGCGTGGCAAGTGGCAAATCCTCCGCCGCTTTGCCAGAGGCGGGGAAGCCCCACGCAGCTGCCGGCAACGGACCGGCTGGGGAAATCGTGCAATTCAAAAAATATTCCCTAAAAAAAAAATCGTGCTATCACGAAAATATGTAAAGCAGGCACGTGTTAAATGAGGAAATACTGTATTCTAGATGCAAGTTAAGTTTCTATAAAAATGCCTAACTAAACAACATCCACAGAATTGCAGGAAGGCACCTATTTATAAAAACTTCTTTGGAAGTCCTTATTTAAAAACAGGCCGTTTCCATTATAATTCTCAACTCAAAGATCACAAAGCATTCCAATGTGCATTAGATAATGTGGCCATCTCTAAGGAAAAGCAGATACCAAAACCCTTAGGTTCTGTTCCTTTGCAACTCTTCTCATGGCATTCTCTCTCCTAAAAGCCTCAACCCATATTTTACCTATATGCGCCCTGTGAAGTGTTGTGTATGTGTAGTGTACTTTTACATCCTATGCTGCATTTGTGCATTGCACTGTGACCCTCAGTGCTTCACAACTGAGTTAATTCAATAAACTTGATTCCCTGCTATGGTTGTAAGCTAGGCAGAGGGCAGATAGCTAGTGTGAGCCTCAGACCTTAATGAAATCCTGATTTTCCTTTGGAAGATGTAGGGTTAGAGGGGCGGGGGGGAGGGGGATGCTTTGAGAAGCAACCCATCAAAAACGGCTGGGAAAAAAAATTCAAATGCCTTGGCAAAGAAGTTATTCTCCATAAAGATTTGTCGCTGTTCCAATAAGAACAAAAGCTGACAAATTCCAAATAAAATTCAACTTCAGTAAGCAGGAGAACCAAAGATCTGTTCTCTCACTGTATGTGGTTATCCAGCTCCAGTCAACATACTGTGTTTATACAGCTGAAAGCCTGCCAAAAACTTTGGAAGAGATGTAAAGATCCCTTGCTGGTTGCCATTTCTCTCAAGGAATGCAGAATTTGCTGTTATAGCCTGTTAATTCAGCTAGCTAAAATTAAACTCATTTATAATCTGTTCCACAGTCAGACACCACCAAAACAAAGAGGGGGTTCTCCCACAGATCATTCCTCACCTCAATAAAAATATTATCCATCAATAGATAGTTCACAGCGATTAGGATATAAATATTTATAAAAAATGCAATCCTCTGTGCTTGGGTGTCTGTGGCTGAGCAAGTCTTCTGATGTTTTGGCTGAAAAAGTGGGGAGTAAAGCAGAGAGGGAAAGAAGCGGCAGCAGTCCAAAATGCATAGTCTCAGAGCAACTCAGTACTGTTTTCGGTTCAAACAATCTGTCACTTGAGACAAACTCTGATAAGACCTCAGCCACACAATTCCATCTCCAACCAGCTGACTGATTTCTCAGCTTTGATTTTCCACTGACATCCTTGCCACTCAAGTTTTAGTTTAAACACTTCCTGCTGCAGAGATAAACCTGACCAAGGCACTGCATTCCTGAGTCTGAAAGTGCAGAGAACTGAAGGCTCACCTGCAGTAATCAGATGTATTTGTGGTTTGGTTAAAAAAAAAAAAAGAATATGCAGTTACTATCCAAAGCTGACTCCCATGACCAAACAGGATTACACGTAAGCCAGTGCACTATTGTCTTGGTATTTATAGATTACCTAACTACCACAAACCCCAAGCAGACAAACAAATTCTGGCATGTCTGACTTATGGTCCCTGAAAATGCTTACCATAGTCTACCTAATACATGCTCTCTTTCGCTGAAAAGGGTGACAATGCATTAAGTACAGGTTGTAATTCTATAAATCAGGACACTGGGTTCCTGGAAAATAGATGAAAATATAGATGAAAACTGAATACTGATCAATGTGAAGTAAAGCACACTGGAAAACCGAATGCAAAATGTACATGCAAAATGATGGTGCTATCTATTAGCACTCAAAGGTCTTAGAGTCATTGTGGGTAGTTCTCTGAAAACCATCTGTTCAATGTGCAGTGACAGTTAGGAACAATTAGGAAAGGGATGCATAAGACCAGGGGTGGCCAACCAGTTAGAGATGAAGAGCCAAAATAGCTGTGGATAGAGCGCAAAGAGCCATGTATTATATATATATTTTTAATATCTAGTACACAATGTAGTAACAAAAACAACGTTACTGGACATTTGACAAAAAATAAAAAAAAAGTCTCAATAAACCAATAAAAAAGTCTCTAGTCACAGCTCTAACCCAAAGCCCTCCCCCTCCCCCACAGCCAGGCACCCCCCAACTCCCCCCACCTCTAACCTAATGCCTGGATCTCACTGGAGCCGCCACTGCTGCCATGCGCTTCTCCCTTCAGGCGCTGGGGCGCGTGCGCAGAACAGCTGGCCATGAGCAGTCCAGGCACGTGCCTCAGAACTAGCAAGAGCCACATTTCTTGGAGCAAAAAGCCACGGGTTGGCCATCCCTGCATAAGACAGTCAATATCAATGCATGAGCTGCCTACCCCTTGAATACTGCATGCATCTCAAATATAATTAGTATTGGAAGAGAGACAGAAAAGGTCAACAAAAGAAAGGGTATGGAACTGCTCCCATCTGAGTAGAGATTACAAAGGCTATGGCTAATACAACAGTTTAGAAGAGAGAGACACTAAAGGGAGATATGATAGACGTCTATAAAATCATCAATGGTATCAAGGAAGTGAATAAGGAAGTGTTATTTACTCCTTCACGTAACACAAGCACTAGGGGATTACACAAAGAAATCAACATAATGAAGTACTTCACAAAACCCAGTCAGCCCGTGGAACTCATTGCCAGAGCACATTGTGAAGGCCACAAATAAAGAATTACATAAGTTCATCAATGGCTATTAGCCAACATGGTGTGAAACAACCCCATACTCCTGGGGTCTCTAAGCCTCTGACTGCCAGAGACTAGGCCTGGATGATAGGGAATAGATCACCCACAAATGCCCTGTTCTATTCATTCACTCTAGGCATCTCGCTATCAGACAGGGTACAGAGATGAATGGACTAGTCGTGAGATGTAGTATGGCCATGCTTCTGGGTTGTTGTTTTTTTAAGCCACACAACTAGAACATATGTCATAGTAAAAGTTACAAAAAAGTTTGCAAGACTAATATTCTGAAAGAACCACTACAATACTCAGATAAGTCACAGAAGATTGCAGTAGTACAATAAAATCTTTGTAGAGAAGCCAATGATAATTAAGACTTACATGGTGCTTTATAATAACCTCAAAGTGGTATATAAACATTGGGCACATTCCTAAAGTCATGCTGTGAGAAGGTCAAAGGGGAATGTTCTTGACTACATAAACATCCAAGATTATTAAAACTTCACATTTTAAAAAACATACTCTTTTCACTATTTAATGCTGCTTGTTTGGGATTTTTTTCTTCTCTCAGCTCAGGCAACGAAGGCACTTATTTTACACAGTGCCTGAACTGTGCTAGATGCTTTAGAAACTGAATAGAAGAATAATATCCATCTGTAAAAGGTTACTCTCCAAGCCCCAAATCTGAACCTATCTATCCATGGAGGGTGCGTCTACACTGCACCCGTAGTTCAACATAATCTACGCAGTTTGAGCTATCAAATTGCGTAGCTTATCTCAAGTCAATTTCAAAATAGCTTATTTTGTAATTTGGTGCTGTGTAAATAACTTGCTATTCCAAAACGTCCCTTATGGAATAAGGTTTACAGGGACATTGGAATAGTGAGCCCATTATATTTCAAAATAACGGGCACACTGTTAAGATGCAGGATAGCTATTTCGGGAAACTCCAGTATCCCAAAATAGCACCATAGTATAGACGTAGTTGGGCTGAGCCATACTGAAGTTAATAGAACGCTGACAAAGATGCAAGAGCCCACAATCATAGGTCCATTTCCAGGACTAGGACCTAAACAGGAAATGGGATGTAAAAAATAAAGTACACACCTTGTTAGTTCGCAAATTTGGTTTAAGCATTTGTGTGGAACAGTGGGTTTGTATTTGTTTGAAAGGATGTCTAAGTTTCTAATAGGGAAAGGAATGGTTAACTGATTAGCTTGGTTCACCAGTGGGGGCTGGAGCAGCTCCCTATGGGCAGGAGACTACTCCAAACCTTCAGGGCCCACCGTGAACAGGGGATGCTCCTCCAGCCTGGCCAGAGCAGTCCCTAACCACAGCAGGCCCAGCTGCACCCTCTTCAAATTGGTTAACCAGTTAAATAATGTGTTAAATTGGGTAACCAATTTAACAGGATTTTACATCCCTAATTTCTAAGCCTCATGATGAAGTGTGTTTTAGAAGGACAAGGACAATGGAGAGGCTTGGCAGACAAATTTTTAGTCTATTTCACTTTGACTGTTCATTAAACAATAGTTCAAAGTTTAAGTTGCAAACACAGCACTAATTATTTTTTGGGGGAGAGGTATTCTAAAACAGGTTTTTAAAACAAGTTATATTAATATCAGGTTTTTATGAAGCCAAATGAATGTCAAACCTAAATTTGGAGATGCTCATGTGAAACTTGATCATTTAACTAGTTCATTATCTTGATTAATCACTTCGTGAATTAACACAGCTACCCCCTCAAACTTATTGAACTGAGGGTTACATTCCAATTGTTACAAGTTTCAAGAGAAAGGTTTCCTTTTTTAATACACAAAGTTTTTTAGAAGTATTACTTCACGTTAGGGATGTAACAGTACAGTCCAATGGTCACCAACCAGTAGATTGGAATCTATTGGTAGATCCTGGAACCTTTGACAGGTGATCCTGAGAGGTCTGGCCAAGAGGCTGTCGAGTGCTGGCATTTCATCTGCCCCTCTCAGCACTGCTGTGCACTGCCTTGAGGTGCCCCTCACCCCTGAGAGTCTTCTGCTTGCTGTGCAGGGCATGGGAAGAGGAGGAAGGGGGTGCTGACATCAGGGTGCTCCTCCCTGCACCTTGTACCCCCATCTCCACGGGGGGGGGAGGGGGCAGGGATGGAGAGAGTTTGCTGGCAGCTTTTGGGAGTGGTGCAGGGCCAGGGTAGGAATGAGACTGCCTTAGCCCCCTGCACCACCACCCAGAAACCATCTATGGTAAGCGGTGCCTCACTGGAGCCCGCATTCCAACCCCAGCCCTGAACCCCCAAAACCCTGCCCCCAGCCTGGTAAGTGAGTGAGGATGGGGGAGGGAAGATGGAGTGGGCAGGGCCTCAGAGAAGGGGCATAAGTGAGACGGGGCCAGGGTGTTTGGGTTTAAGGTAGATCCTGGATTGCACTTAAACTCAAAAAGTGATCTTATGCTTAAAAAGGTTAGAGACCACTGGTATAGTCGATTAATTGATAAGCAAAAGCATATAGGTTAATGCTATAGACCAGTGTTTCTCATTTTTTTTTTATAAAGTACCCCTTTAAAAAAAAAAGTACCCCTAGTACCTACAGTTTTCAGACAAAATTTTTTCTAGCATTGCAACACATTTCTTTAAACAACTTAATCGTAGCCGGACGGGTGATGAAATTTGAGTGCAAAAAGTGCAAAAATAATAAAATGCTGTAAAACTTAACAAAAATTCAGTTTTCTCCAAATTTCAATTGTGTTGATTATCCCAGACTTCTCTCGAATACCCCTAAAGTTACTTGTACCACTTGTTGAGAAACACTGCTATAGACTACACACAGAGTGGCATTGGGCTCTTCTAGAGCGGGACCAGATTGTACTAGCTGCTGGCCCCACCCTTGGGGATATAGAATAGTCGAGTAACCAATAAGAATTCATGAGGTTAATCGACTATTCAATTAACCGATATTTAACATCCCTACTTCACATCCTGATGGCTTACAACTCAGAAAAAGCATTGCACTATAAGCAGGTAGGGCAGTACAGGGTCTATACAAGACATTGAAACTAAAGAAATCCCAACTAGTAACATCCTTCTTTGCCAAGGAAAAAAAAAAAAAAGGAAAAACAAAAAAGTCTGAAAGATGCATTAGATTATTAAAAATAAAGATATAGTCATACTGGAACACAAAACTGGTACATGTGGTATACCGTACCCTTGTGTTTGCTGGGGCTCCACATTTATTAGCGGTATACCAAATTCTGTCAAATTAGGCACCAAGCTTTATTCCCATTCTCAGACACATTCTCTCTCCAACTTTCTATTAATGAGCCTGAGTGCTACTATTGAACAGGTACTTCCTATACTAACAACTACTACAGGTACTACCACCACTAGAGGGTAGTCAAAACTACATCATGGGTTAGGTTACTGTATTTCTTCTGGAAATACACATCCAAGTCAAATACAGAGAAACAGATTATTCATGGAGCAAACTAAGTTTATAGCTTCTCTAGGTCATTAGAAGTCAAGTACAAAACAGTATTTTTTTTAAAAAAAGGTCGAACTTACAAGTTCAGATATTAGAACTGCAAACTTCATGCATTTTAAAAAGAGCAAACTGAGATCCCAAAGAGGGCTCCCTCTAAGCTGCATGGCCATGCAGCTGCATAAGCAGCCTCAGACAGGCGAGGGGCTGCCATGTCAGCTCCCTGCTGCAGCCAGGAGTGTGCCTCTCCCCTGGCGGTGACAGCAACTGGTGGTTGAGGAAGAAGTCGGGGGGGGGGGGGGGGGG
>JANRFK010006693.1:41641424-41654094 GCA_030068395.1 Apalone spinifera | reverse complement strand
GGGGGGGGGGGGGGGAAGACGAGGAGAACCCGATAAGCGTATGCTTGTTGACTAGTCGCTTACATACCTACCGCATACACTATGTGTCTACAAGCGCTGCTCTTACAGCTTCTATTGGTCTGTTTCTGGCCAACGGGAGGCTGCGAGGATGGTGCTAGGGGCCAGGCCAAGATGCAGCGAGATACCCTCCTGCCTACGGGACACAAGCTTCAGAAAAACATACTGGCACTTTGAGTGGCACGTGAAGCTGACAGCCAGGGAGCTTGCCAAGGGTCCTACTGGGCCAGATCCAACTGTTTAGCAGTTTGCATTCAGCCTGCAGGCTCTATTTTGCCCATGCATAATTAAGATCTAAAGTGATGAACAGGAATCTTAGAAGTCATTTGCCTGGCCCCCCCACACACACACTTTCAGAGATTTTTCACATTTTGTAAAGAAATAAATTAAATGTTATTCAAAGTACCAGGTGTAGCTTACTAAATGCATGCAACCTCCCCCTCATGTTTTTGCTTTTTGAAAGTGCTTACCATAAAATCTCGAGTATAATGCGAACTTTTTTTCCTATTTTTTTTAGGGTCAGAGCTGGGGTGCGCATTATACATAGAAGATTGTCTGTTAAAGATTTTAACTCACCCTCCCCTCTGCACAGAAACTTCCCAGCTGCAGCACGGTGCCTCGCCAGGCTCCCGGACAAGGCGAGGAGATGGGGGTGCCGCCAGACTGCAGCGCCCTGGCTCGCTGCCTGCCCGGTCTCAGCACAGCACGCGGGCAGCTGGCCCCCCCGCAGCAGGCACAAGCTCAGCCAGGCTCCTGGACAAGGCAAGGAGCTCCCTGGCTCACTGCCTGCCCGGTCTCAGCACGGACAGCTGAGAAGGGGAGAGGGCTAGGGGATGCAAAGGGCCCTGTGGCAGGCATGAGCTCAGCGCGGCGTGCAGGCAGCTGAGCGGGGAGCAGGTTTCAAAATCCGCCGCCGGCTCCCTGGTGCTGCGCGCACATTTCCTGGGCAACCCTGCAGAGGGAGCGGCCCCTTCCTTCCTATATATACATACCGTAAAATCACGAGTATAATGGGGGTGCGCATTATATGCAGGAGTTCACTTTTTTCCCCAGGATTCTGACGTTGAAAAGGTAGGTGCACATTATACATAGCTGCGCATTATACTCACTATTTTACAGTAATATCTTAACCCCATTTATCTATCCAATTGGAACCACAGCTAGATAGGGAACAACAAAAAAAAAAAAAAGTTGAGATAATCAAAAGACTTCACAAAAAGCTCTCCCTTTGATTTAAGATGGGGGGTGGGGGAGCCCTTCCAAAGTGGATGGGAAGTTAGCTCCAACTAGTAGTTAGTACATACTGAGAGCCAAATAATGAGATTCTACTGCATGTTAATATTTTGCATGTTTAAAAGTATCAGGGGGTAGCTGTTAGTCTATAACTTTAAAAACTAGTACTGTAGCACCTTAGAGACTAACAATATATATAGTATATTAGGATTATGAGCTTTTATGAACAAAAACCCATTGCCTCAGATGAGAGAGAGTGTATGTGTATATATTTTGTTAGTCGAAGGTGTGACAGGACTACTTGTTGTATATCAAAGCATTGATCAGCTGCTACCCGTGTGTGTGTGTGTGTGTGTGTGTGTGTGTAAGTGTAAATAAAAATAATGGCAATAGAAACTAAAATTCAGCATTTTATTTTAATCACAATTTTTTTTTTTTTTAAATCAGGGAAGTTGTGGGGGGGGGGGGGGGGTGTCATGGAAAAAAAAAAAATCAGAATTCCTAATGATCAGCAATGGCTTAGCTCAACATTACATGAGGGTGGTTGATACTGCCCCCTATAGCTATTAGTACTATGCCATGAATCAGCTGCTCTTCAAGGGTGCATCTACACAGCACCCTAAACTTGAAATAAGATAAGCAATTTATGCTACGCAAATTGTGCATCTTATTTCAAATCTATTTCGAAATAGCACATTATGTTAAAATCTGGTGCTGTGTAGATGCGCCAAATTTCAAAATAAGTTATTTCAAGCCATCCCTTAACCCTCATGCAAAATATTTCAAAAACACAGGCAGTTTGTGCAGACGTACCCCAAGGTCAGAGAAGCTGCCAAAAGAGGGTTTTACCAGAGGCCTGAAGCAGTTAAATAGCCCACTAAGTTAGAGACTAGATGATGAGGGCATGCTACTGAACAAAAAGCCTGCATTCACAGTTTGTAGATTTGCCAGGACTCAGGAGAAGGATGAAATTGAGATCAAGGAGAAAGAAATAAGCATAACTCAGTACTTTAAAAACAAACCTTCCTTCTGGATTGCATGAAACATTTAATTTTTTTTAAGACACTAAAAAAACAACCCAATAGAAGTTACTTTATTCAGAGTGGTAAGCCACCAAGACGCCATCTGGCCCTTGAGAATACGAGAGACTGATTTTCAGGTTGAAATTCTTTAATCCAGCATGATTTTAGTTGGCCACACCCATGATAAATGGACATCCAGCTAAGTTTCCTGCAGTCCCATAAAGTTTGAAAGCCAGGACTGGCGTCTAAGTGTTCTGTACTGTTTAGCTCTAATTTATTCCTAGATGTCCTTTAAGGGCCAAGTAAGCAGTGGAAAATGTTGGTGATGCTGCTAGACAATACTGATCTCCCATGGTCTGGCAAATTCTCTCGTTTGGCTCTGGTCAGGTCCCAAGGGTGCCAGACTAGAGAGGTTCAACCTGTATTGACTTCTCTCCATCCTCCCACAACTCTCAATCCATGACTAAAGCATTTTAAGATCCTGTTCTTTCCATGCAGTATTGATCATTGAAGATTAATCTTAAACTGCAAGAGAAGAAAACCTCAAGACACCCCCCCCCCAAAAAAAAGTCCCACCCAAATCATTAACAGCTTTTTTTTGTAATACTTGTTAGTCTGCAACTGCCTCCGCTTGCAGTTGGCACTGACCATTGCCAATACAGTACTCTTCATCCAGTGAAGTCGGTTTTGTTCTATTGGCGTCTCAAGCAGTGCTTACACCATTAATAGTTTTCTCTCTCCATTTTTCTGTTAGTACAGAATCAGACAGTCTGACTCTGTTATTATCATTAAGAAAGCTTTTTTTTTTCCTATTCACTATCTTTAATCCAAAATAACATCTGGAACTTCAGCTTCTGTTATATAAAAGGGGAACAGATTACAACTGGGGGAGAAGAGAGCCACATAGCTTCCACAGCATAAATTTCTGCTTTTATCTACAATTCTCCATAAGTATATTTTCAACATTTCTGCTAGCAAGCCAATCAGCTTTTGAAAAAATACAGATCTTTTTCCTTCTTCCCTCTCTACATTTGGGTTAAGGATTCAAACCCATTAGAAAACAAACTCTTTCCAACTTAAATGATCAGAAGAAAGATAACAAATATAGTTGTTAGGCCTTCAGGAACAGGCATCATACATAAGTTTGTAGTACACATGAGTTTTGAAACATTATGAATTTTAATGCAAGACACTAAAGACGTCAGAGGAAATGAAAAAGCATTTAGTAAAGTATAACTACTGAGTACCTTACTGAAGAAAGTAATGGAAGAAAAATCTGGCGCCATTATGCCATGTGTACATCTCCTGCTTGAACAGACAGCTGTCTCCAGCATCATTTAAGTATGCTTTTTGCTTAGCTCATGTTCAATCATGAAAATCAATACACAGAAAACAAAGCCACACTGAACAAACAAATCAAGCATGTACTAAACAGCACCCTGCTATTTTGGGAGAAAGGCATCCTGGAAAAAGGTATGCCACAAACAAGTTTAACTCAGTATTTATTTAGTGGATAGTCATGATCACTGTACATTTCTTAACCAGCAACCAGACTGCAGAGAACTGAGCTGGAAGACAAACCCTCTGACAAGCAATATTTCCCACCACATAAGGGAAATGTGTGGGGGCGGGGGAGGGAGGAGGAGAAAACAGACAGCCAAGACTGTACCTAACCTAGAGGAGAGAAAAAAAATTACTTTAAGACAAAACATTTAGCACAATTTAAACACTCAAGAAAGCCAGTATTGGGTGATCACTTCAGAGTAAAGATTCTTCAATTGTTTAATAAGACAGCATTGTCTGAGCCACAGACTCCAGCTCAGACAGGAAGCTGAATCTCAGAGCAAGGTCTGTTAGTGACAGACTCTGTAACCTGATCTTCTCAATTGGTGCTCTGAGTAAGCACTTCTTTCCTATTGTCCCATCCTACTGGGCCAGCTGTTTCTGACAGCCAAATTACTGTGTACTAAGCAATGAATGCTGAGAGAGAAAATTTTCATTTCTGTAATGCACAGGCTTCCATGGACAAATGATACAGTTTATAGTCCTGGGCTGTATGAAGCTGCTTTGATGCTGAAAGGCTACCAATGCAAGGCTTGTTTGGGGGCGGGGGTTTAAGATATAATTAATCTAATGACCAACATAGTATATAGTGTGTGTTTTCAGAAACAAAGACATATGGCAAGAATTTCTCTAACAGTTGAGTTTCAACAAGAATGAATACCGTGGAAGCCAGTTAAAGGAGCTCCCATTAAGCACAATCCAATGGAAAGCCAGGATGCCAACCATTACATAACACAACTATCTTACCAAAGCCTCTCTGTGGTGACTAAGCTCTGAAAAGGTTCTCGTGCCAGCTTCAGTCTGGGAACCAACAACTGCACACACCCAAAATTATGGTTGTAATAGTATAGTCAATTAACCAATAAACAAAAGCTTATCAGTTAATGCAATAGACTACATGCATTTCTCTCCTCCTCTCCTTGCCAGTAAATTTTTTAACAGGCTGGCCAGCAGCCCAGCTCAGTCCTGGCTTGTGCCAGGTCCGGGACCTACCCCCGCTGCAGCTCTGCATTTCAAATGTATTAGGAACCAAGCAAGCAATCTGGCTCAGTTCTGGCTCACACCAGGTCCAGGAGCTCAGACACACACCCCCTCCTGGACAGGGGCTGCTGCCACCCTATGACGCTGCCTCTGTATCAGCAGCACAGAGTGGCAGTGGGGCTCCTTGGGAGTGGGACTGGAACGCACTGGCTACCAGCTCCGCCCACAGGGACTATAAGAATTCATGAGTAACCCATAAGAATTCATGAGATTAGACTACTCAATTAACTGTAGGACAGAAGAAGGGAAAGCACGTAGAGTAGGGATGTGAACGACTAGTCACTCCCCCCATCCCCTTGCTGCCTCTATCAGAAAGAGGCAGTAGGGGAGAGAGGGGGTGCTTCAAAATGGCAATGCCATGTGGAGCCCTGGGCCAGACCCTGGGCTCCATGCAGTGCTGCCACTTTAAAACGCCACGTGCAGTCCAAAGCCAGCTGGGCAGTCATGATTTACTTACAAAATAATTTCCAAACAACAGTGCAGGATTACTCAGAGTAACTGCAAGGAAGAGACGGGGACAGGTAGAAGAGGAAGAGTCTCCTGCACTAGTTCAGCTTCCTTGAACATTACTAGAGATCAAGCAAGACTATTAAAGCTTCATCAGATTTAACAATTTTGAGAGGAGTTGCAAAACCAAATGGAAAAAGGACAGAGCACTTAATTCTGCTGTGGCTTTTAAACTTGTTCCACCTGTTATTTCTAAGTACTACAGAAAATACACATGAAGTGGCACTGCATTCCAGTTAAAGTGTCCTGTGGAAGTGGGATGGGAGTTAGGACAAAAATCCCCATCAGTCCCAATAGGAACAAGATCAGGCCTGAAGAAACTCAAGTCAGACCTCATTTATTTATAATTCTCATTCCCGCAGTGTCAGACTCAGGCTACTTGCCGACCAGTTTAAGGATACGCAAAGGTAAGCTCAGAGCAGGAACTGTCTTTTCTGATGTGCATGCATGTGCCCAGCATAACAGAGGACAGCCTGGCTGTGTCCTGCAAGTAGCATCCCAATATCAATGGTAAATAATTATTTAATACAGCACCTGCATTTTTTAGGGAAAAGTTTATTTTAGTGTTAACTTCCAATGCCTACTTTTTCAGGGGCTTGGTATGGCTCTAAATAATAAAAATATTAGCAGAGCAGGCCATAGGTTGGTGTGAAGCATGTTGCTGGAAAGGGTCCCATACTTCTGGGGTTGGAACTGTCTGCTTCCTTCCAAATCTGCTTGTAAGGGGCATTAGTCCAACCAATCAGCTGCCTTACCCTCTCCCTTCTCATATTGCTGTCTGAATTTTTAATTTGCACCTGGCATCACAAAGCCTACACCCATCCCAACTACAGAAGAAAGGGTGGTGTGTAAAGTAGCTGTTGTGCTCTGTTCCTTCCATAAGATTTCCTATGCCCTTACCACAGTGCACCCATATTAATGGGAGTGCTCGTTCAGGCTAATCTCCAACATTTTAACCACATTGTGCAAGCTCTCTCAGAGCAAGTCTAGACTGTATTTGCTTAAATGCCAGCAGCTGTGTCTGCATTTACATTCCTGCCAGAGGAACTACAAAGGAGTTAACAAGCTCCGGGGAGATTCTGAGACAAGCCTCATAGGTTATGTATACACTGCAATCAGAAGTTGACTGCAGCCTGGGTAGCAGTAGTGGAAGAACTGTACTCCCAGGACTCCTTGATATGTACTCAAGTGGCTAGCTTTTCTGCCACAGATTCACGCTGTTGTGCTGCAGGAACTATAATAGCTCTTTTCAGAGGCAGACTATCAACCACACAGTAGGGATGTAAGAGGGTAAACTGATAAGCAAAAGCTTACAGGTTAATGCTATAGACTACATGCATTTTCCCCTCCTCCTCCTCTCCCTCCTACCCCCGCCCTGCCAGTAAATTTTTTTAGCTGGCTGGCTAGCAGCCCAGCTCAGTCCTGGTTGACACCAGATCCAGGACCTACCCCCTTCTGCGGCTCTGCAACTTAAGATCTATTATGAGCCAGGTGGACAGGTAGCCCAGCTCAGTTCTGGCTCACACCAGGTCTGGGAGCTCAGCCCCTCCAACTGCAGCCTCTCAGAGGCAGCAGCGAGGGGTGACAGGCAACTGGTCCTCAAAAGGGAGCTGGTTTTTAAAACTGGCTCCCCTTGCAGACCAGCTCCCACCTGGAACCCAGCACTGCTTCCTCTGTATCAGATGCAACAACGTGGAGTGGCAGGAGGCTCCTCGGCAGTGGGGTCGAGTGCACTGGCTGCAAGTCCCACCGCCAGGGACTATAGAATAGTCCAGTAACTGATCATTCATTGGGTTAATCGACTATTCAATTAACCAATATTTAACATCCCTACCACACAGCCTAGAGGAAGTTGAGAATATGACACGGCTTTATGCCACTTTTGTACCCTCATGCCACCTCTGTGCTCTCCCCATTCTGATCTATTCCAGGAGCTAAAATGACCCCTGCTCAAAAAAGTTACAGAAATTCGACCTAAGCTACCTGTGGGCAACAACATGGCCCAGAATCCTCATCATTCTACACATCAGTCTCAATCAGTGCCCTTATACCAGGGTAGGAGAAGGAAAGCTTGTAGAGCAGCTGATGGCTACCTTACTATACTTGGGAGAAAGTTCCACCAGATGGTTCTGGGCTTTTACAGTCCCTTCTTGTCGCTACAGCAGCATCCTGGAGTCTGTAGGGCAAAGATTGAACCTTACATTGCATTTTGACCCAATCATCTCAGAATTTCATGCACCTGACCATTTTCAGAAGTGGCATGCATAAAATTCAGACAGACAAACACCAATACTCCTTCAATGCCTGCATTTCAATGTATGTGGACTAAGGATGTTAAATTTAGATTAACTATTCATTCGTCAATACGTCTCCCACTGCACACATTCCTAATGCATCTGTTACCACTGGGGGACACTGCATAAATTAATGCTACATCAGTTTGCCATGGAAGGAACAATAATTTTTTGACTCTTTGCTGTAGCTACTTCACTTGAATAAACTATAGAGCCACATATTGGTGAAACAGTGGAGCACTGAACGGCCATTTCTTTATAGCTGCAGTTCTCAACCAAGGGAATGGTTACTAAGTAATCTTCCAGGGCTACATCAACTTGTCTAGATACAGTTTTACAAGCAGCTACATAAAAAGTCAGTACAAAAATGTCATACTTGTTTATACTGCTCTATATACTATACACAAATATTTATATTCCAATTGATTTATTGTATTAGATGGCAAAGATGAGAAAGTAAGGAATTTGTCAATAATAATGCGTTTTGACTTGTATTATGTCTGATTTTGTAAGCAATTAATTTTTCAGTTAAGTAATACCCAGGGTACACAAGACAAGTCAGATGCCCAAAGGGATAGTGTCATCTGGAAAAGCTGAGAACCACTGCTCTGTAGTACAGCTGACAAACTAGGCAAAGAAGATACAGAGTAGACCTCACTTAAAGTACAAGCTGCACCTCCAAAAACTGGCACCTTCTGGTCTGGCAGGACCCACAGATGCTGCTGGACCAGAGAGCCCAAGAACCAAATTGCAGCAACACTGGCAGCGCAGCTGGGGGCCAGAGCCAGGGCTCACTGCAACATGGGGCTGGGGCCAGAGCCTGCGGTAGCCCAGCTGGGAGACCAGCAGCAGTGGGCTGGCAGCAGGGGAGGGGGGAGGTCGCGCGGGAACAGAAGGCAGGGGATTGGTTGGGGCAGTAGTGAGCCAGCAGTGCTGAGGATCTGAGGGCTGGTGGCGGACAACCTTCCCTGATCCAGCAAATTCTCTCGTTCAGGACCAGTCAAGTCCTGAGGGTGCCAGACAAGACAAAATGAACCTGGAGTAGGCAACTAACTTAGAGAGCATTTCTTATTAATGTCAAAATTAAGCTTGTTCAGAGAAAGATCAAAATTCAAAATTTCTAGCAAAAGCTATTCTAAACTCTACCTGGCCTCCTTCAAATAAAGTTTTTCAAATAGGTTTCACATTTTATACCTGATGAATAGTGTGGCAGGAAATACAGGGAAATTATTAACTGGCTCCCCTGCTAATAGCAATCAAACCAGTGCCGCTCTAAGTGAAAACCAGAAAGTTAACAGCATACATAGCAAGACAAGAACATAAGCTTCATACTTTAATCTTTAAATTTTGAATAATTTTAAATGGTGAAGAAACACCAAGAAAAAGATCCTTTTTAAAAGTAACAACCTGCTTGCCAGTTTAGGTCAGTCAGTCAAGGGGTTAAAATTCTAGGTCTCAAAACTATCAGAATATTCATGTTTCCTTAGAACCTTGTGGGATGAATTAAGGATTAAATTCAACATTACATCTATCAAAGCAACTACATTTAAAGTCTTTAAAAAACCCAACCTTTTAATGTTTAACACTGATTTTCCAAGATTTATACAGAGAATGTTTACACAGCAAACATTTATTCTATTGTTTATGCTTAACTCCAGATATGGGAGACTAAATTTTTAAGAGGATTATTTAAGAACCAGTAGTCTCTGACACAAGGTTTGTCACATTATGTACTTAAACTGTGTGAAGAAATATTTCAAAAACACAGTAAAAGAACATCTATTTTTACTTTAATATTGATAGCAAAGTAACCTACAATTCCTTGTTAATGAACAAAGTTCCCTGACTTTCTTTTGGTCTTCATTTGCCTACTGCTACAGGAGATACAAGTAGTTTATTTGATCATTGCTCTACTATACAGCAAAGGACTGTATGTTTAAGTAATAACATGAAACGAAGAATACAAAAAGTGAAAAAATATCCTACTGAATTCTACACCACTGCTCTACATGGACAGAACTACCACCAATACAGCTGCGCCACTATTGCAAATCCAGTGAAGATGTAATCATGCTAACAGCCGGTGAAGATGTAATCATGCTAACAGAAGAGCACTCCCACTGGCATAAGTTCTTCCTCCTCTCACTGAGGTGAAGTAATTTTAGCAGGATAGAGTCTTCAGCCAACAGGGCCGGCCCACAACATTTTGGCACCTGAGCCAGGGAGCTCAAATGACATCCCCATTCCCCCTCACTTGAGCCAAAACTCTGAAAGGTCTCAATTCTGCCTTCTTCCTGTTCTACTGCTCTCATGGCACTCCACCATCTCTGTGCATCTAGAGCAGAGAGAATACATATGCATCAGCAGCAGACAATTTTCTACACTCTGAGTCCTAGTGGCTCTTCCCCCACCCCCAGTCTGGCACCTGAGGCAGCCGCCTCAGTTCACCTCACGGTAAGGCCAGCTCTGTCCACCAACAAAGCAATGTCTGCACCATTTTAAAGTCAATGTAACTTACGTCACCCAGGGGTGTGAAAGTCACCATCCCCACTAAGCAACAAAAGTTGCATCAACTTGAGCAGTTGTGCAGACAAACCTTAGAGACATTTCACAGAAAGTTTATAAAACTGTACCAACTTGTGAGCAACACTATTTTTAATATTAAACTGATATTAGTGGATTTTAATAGGACAATATTAACTGAAAGTATTAAGCTTTAAACAATCTTTTTGAAAAATAATCTAACCAACACAACACTGTTAATCCTATTAGGACTCCCTCCACCTTTTCAAAATGTCAACAGCAAACAGAAACAAACCAACTCCAGTGTCACTAGAATACAGAATTCATATGGTGCTGTAAAGGACAATTAAACCCAAATATACAAATTAAGAGAACCAGATGGTTCTTCATTTGTAAACGTATTCCAATGAAGCAAATACTGCTGCTAATGAGCTACAGTAATATCAATAGGATTATTCTAAAAGCAAATATCTTACAAAAATTGAAGGCAAATACTGTATATATTTCTCTTACTGTGTGAGTGTGAGTGTAAGTGACAGCACATTAAGAGCTTGTACAGTTATAGCTAGATCAAGCTATGTCAAGACATTCATTAGAACCCACCATTTAACGTGCCATGTCACATTAGCCTTTGCGACTGCAATATCCCAAGAATGGTCTGAGTCCAGAGCCCAAACTTGGAAGAATTTTTGTAGACATTTGTTTAGTACTGAAATGCACTTTTAGCATTTCAAGAAGTCACATGAACTCAAAACGAACAAGGCAAGTGATGAGCTAGCCCTTTTTGGTTTAATATTGATTTCTAGAGATGGAGGAGGAAGAAAAAAATAATCACCACACCGACAGTAAGATTTTAAGGGATGGGTATCTGGATAATCATGTAGTAGATACAATTTGCATCGACTACACAATTAGTCAATAAGGAGAGGCTCGCTCTGGGACCACTGCGCCTCTGCCTCTGCATTTTAAGATTAACTAAGAGCCCAGTGGCTCTTACTACATTTAAGTTGCAGAGGTGCAGCGGTCCCAGACCTTTGAGAGCTGGGACTACTACCTTGGTCCCAGCTCACACCTGGTCCAGCAGCCTGTGTCTGCCGTGGCCAGGGCAGCCTCCGTTATCTCTGGGGGTGGGGTGGAGGGCTACACCATGGAGACAGTGCTGGGGAGGAACTGACTTAATCCAGCTCTCCCTCCCCCCCGCCTTCCCAGTGAGTGGGGGTGAGTAGTCAAGTACTCCACATGATTACCTGGTAAGCATAAGCTTCTGCAGGAGACCAACATGATTAAATGCAATAGAGCACAATGTAAGAACCTAGACTAGTCAAAGCTACTGCATGAACTGAGCACTTGTTACACTGGTGAAATTTAACTACTTTTAACCAGTACTATACCACTAGAATTTAAATGCATTTAAAGTGAGTCTAGTACCATGGGCCATCAGCCACCAAAAACAGAAGTATCCATCACAAAACTTCTTCCAAGTTCTGAACATTAAAAGAAACCCAAATTATCTATTACGCTCATTTTCCTATAGCTTCTTCCTTACTATGTTTCACCCTCTCCCCACCCCCAGTTTTTACTCTTTTCTAGTCAACACTTTTCAACAAGCAGCTGGGAAGGAATTTAGCATGAAACAAAAAGCTTTCATTTCAAATACAATACAGAAGGTAGCCTGAAGCCATTCTGTGGGTGCTGAGCTCCTCAAGCACTCCTTGTAAAGCCTTTTCCTGATCCTTGAACCCCCTAAAAATTGTCAACCTTGTTTGATGGGTCTCCAGTGGCTGAACCTGCTGGGTGACTGCACTGTGTGAAGACACTTCCTTTTGTTTTAAGCCTGCTGCCTGTTAATTTTGATTGGTAACCCCTAGATCTTGCATTATGAGTAAACAGCACTGCCTTATTTACTTTCTCCATACCAGTCATGATTTTATAGACCTCAGATTGGAAAAGAGAGGAGTAATAGACAAACTGAAAAGTCCCAATCATCTTAACCTCTCCTCATATAGAAGCTGCTCCATATCCCTAATCATCTGTTGTTTTTCTGAACCTTTCCAATTTTTTTTATTTTTTTTTAATATAAGGCAGTGGCCTCCAACCTTTACACACCCAAGATCACTTTTTAAATGTCTGACAAGCCAAGATCAACCCCACCCCCTTCCCTAGATGCCCCACCTTCTCTTCCCTTTCTCTCCATCACTTGATATCCACAGTCCTTATACACTCTCAGGGTACAGCTACCCTGCCGCTTTTTTCGATCTTTCTGTGGGAAGAGGTTTTTCCCCCAACATTTGACCCATCTAGACTGGGCCAAATGTCGGAAAAAACCCTTCTTTTGGAAGCCCCCTTATTCCTTGTGGAGCGAGGAATACAGGGGCTGCCCAAAGATCATTTTCCTGAAGAAAAAAAAAAAAAAAAAAAAAAAAAAAAAAA
>JANRFK010006693.1:41588110-41607616 GCA_030068395.1 Apalone spinifera | reverse complement strand
CCCCCCCCCCCCCCCGAGTCTCACCATACTCGGAGGGAAAAAGAAAAGAGTCCCTCATGAAGCTGGAATTTTTTTTGGTGACAAAAATGGCCATATTTCCTGACAGAAGTCGCATTGCAGTATGAAAGCTCACACAGTTTTGTTGAATAAAAGCACTTTTCCTCAACAAAACTTGCCAGGGTAGACAAAGCCATAGAGATTCTTGGGGGGAGGGGGAGGGAAGAATATAAAGAATCATTAATGGCCTACTGTCTCATTGTTACAGGGAGAGATCTTCACAGAGGAACAACAAAGTCCTTCAGCTGGCTCATGATTCCTTCTGGTATAAGGCACTGACCTTATTCTACCACGCACAAGATGAGCACAGCCCTTCTGTGTGTGTTCTGAAAGCAACTGCTGCATGCTCAGAAACAGTTTATTATATCATCTCTTCATTTTGAAAAAGGAGACATTAAAAAGGGATGTGGACCAAAGCTGTTAGGTTTGGACATAGGAGCTGGGAGAGGGGGGGGAAGGAAATCAGATACAGGGATTTGGTCATCCCATTATAATGACAGAAGCCATCTGTCAAGTTTGGATTCAAGTTCAAATACCTCCAAAATGCAGGGCTTGGGTTCAGGCAAGTAGAGTAAAACTCCCCACCACTGGCTGAGGCAAAGGTTAAAAAAAGAAAATGAACTCCACTGAGAAGAGAGTAATTATAAATCAGATCCCTCAGACACCATTTTTATTTTCTTCTCTCCTGTAGCTGATTAAGGAGCTGGCAAAGGGAAGAAGTGTAATTTGTCATCTGACTAGGGACAAGGAACTGAAATCTGCTTGCTGTGATGTTTCTGAACAGCTGGAAAAGAAAAGAGAAAATCTCTGTTACTAATTTAATATTCGACGTGACAAAAATAACTCAGCAGTATATCAGAAGGCAGACAGAGTAAACCAGCTAATGGTAAAGCCTGCTGTGAGATACCATTATACTTTATTTAAAGCGATAGGGAAGGTCCAAGATTCCTGTAAATCTCCTGTGACTGGCACATACCTGGTTATAGCCTTGAGTAAGTCAGTCTCTCTGAGTAGTCCAAAATGATCTAGCAGGCAGCTATCTTTATAGAATCCAATAGAACCCTTTTTTGGTGGTGTAATTGTTGCAATGCCTGGAAGAGTGAGAGATTTAAATATACTTCAGTCTATACCAAACTATCACTGCAACAACTCAGCTGTGAATGGTATTTGGGGTAGATGAACGGGGGGGAGGGGGAAGTGGTTATAAACAGCCATATAGCAGCTCCTCTGCAGGGCAGCTGTTTGAAGCAGACACGTGTGTCAGCATGAAAGAAGAAATGGATCCAGATCGTCCCTGTCAAAGGGGATGTTTTGTTCCACTAGTTTTGCAGATATTTATTTGTCTTAGGCGTTTTCTTATAAAGTAATCAGAAACCTTGTGCATTTTGGCTTAACACAGGATGCATCTCGATGTCAAAACCACAGTATTAAAGGAGAAACCACTTCCAATTTTAGTGATCCAAAAGGTATATGAGAACAGATGTTGAAAAAAATATACTACACTATTACCACATTGCAACCCTAAGCAGTTGAATATTTGGGAATCAGAGGAGTTAGCAGCTCATATAGAAGTTGCCCAAATATTCTGTCTAACATGAGTTATGTTATATTGCAAGTGTTGAGATCCATGTGCCTAAAATGCCTCTGTGGATTAATGTGTAGGATATCAATGTTGGTGCTGACACACATAATGTAATTACCTCGGATTCATTACATGAAATAAGATCTGGATCCTCTGAGATTGGAGCCAATGGAGTTGTACTAGAGTAAAATCAGGATAACAGACCGATAATTCTGTCTACTCACCAGAGTTTAGAGGGCCAACTCAGCTTGAATCTTTCTCAATGGTGATGAGTGGATATGCAAAAGGAGTTTCTTCCTACCCTTTCCTTACATATTTTGCATTGTGATGTATTTCTTCCACATAGATGACAGTTGAGATCACATCCCTTGCCAAAGTCTGGAGTAAATCTACACTGCAGAGTTAATCTGGGTTCTTACACTGGGTTTAGCCTTAACCCCCCTCTCCAATGCGCACACTCAGACAGGATTCATTTAGTCTTCCAGATTAACGGGAAGATTCAGTTTGACTAGACTGTTTATGCAGGGAAAACTTTAAGAAGAAACGGCGGTTTGACCACTTTCCTAGGTGTTGCCTGGAGCTGAAATGGAGCCATTCACCTGCCCCCTGAAATCCCAAATGTACATTTGGACATGAGTGAAGATGCTTGTTTAATTCCATCTCATTTTACTGTCTGCAGGATTCCTTCAAATTCAAGAAAAAAAAGGGGAAAAGAAAAATGTTACAGCCCACTCAAGTTAGGATGGCAAAAAGAATTCTCAACAACAGCCCATGTAATCAGAAGTGCAGTGCTGCGGACATCAGCTGAATAAATAATGAATAGATTGTACGAGCCACCTTGATTAATTAAACATTTACCCAATCAGTTAAAATGAAGCAAGAGCACTCAGAAGAACACAGGCAAAGGTTTAAATTAATGATAGTGGGGAGTAAGGAGCCAATCTGAATCCCATCTCCTGGCTGGCCACTGGCCAAGAGGTGGAAAAGCACACACTAGGAGGCCCTGCATACACTCCCACTGCACCTTTCAATGTGAGACTTTCCTGAACCCGGCAGAACTATCTTGGTGGGGTTGCTGAACTGCACCCCACCTCTCCTTTAGATATGTTGCCAACTCTCCAGGGCCAGATGGACCAGACTCCACTGCTGTAAACTGCACCCACTCCATCGAGTCAAGGAGATTTGGCAACCTTCACCACCCCAGGCTACTGCTGAAGCTTGGAGCAGTTGCAGAGCCCTGGGCCGGCAGCAGAATCCCAGGGCTAGTGGGATTGGCGGGCTCTGTGGCAGGGCCAATGGGCACTTGGACCCCAAGGGCCAGTGGAGCCCATGGGACCAGCAAGTGGCAGGATCCCAAAAGCTGTGGAGTCCAGGGGCCAGCAGAACCCCAAGGGGTTGGCAAAGCCCACAGCAGCACAACCCTAGGGGGCGGACAAAGCACATGGGCCAGCAGGATCCTGCAGGGACCAGTTGGAGGAGCTGACAGTGGGACCAACTCTAAGGTGTGGGGAGGCCAGTTGCTAAACCTGAGGGTGCTGCAGCACCCCTGCACCCTTATTTCCCAGACCTAGGTCTAAAACATGTCAACACCGATGCAACTCCTGGCCAGTGCTGACTCAAAAAGGAATGTCACTTACTGACAGCCACTACACTTCATCTAGCCCCTACATTTTCCTTGGAGTCCTTCCACCCCAGGCAAAACTCTGCTTAGCTTTTGGTATTTGACAAAAATATAGCAGTAGGCAAGTTGGACATATTTGGAAGAATTCTCTCATCTCCCTCCTGAGCTGGTCTTACTGGGGAGGTCCTACCTACAAGGATGAATAACCCTCTTTTCTATCTAAATTCCATCACACTATGTCAGGCTGGTCTGGTCTCTGCCAGCAAATAATTTTCTGAAGATAATTTTTCATATTTTTGAATGGATCAATATTTAAAACCCCAGTTAGTCATGAACTCTGCCATTTAGGTGCTAGTAGTTCTGAAATTAGTTATTACAAAGAAATATTGAACAGGGACAGAAGAAATAAAATCTAAGCTAATGTTGCTATGGTAGCCAGTGGCAACAACATTTGCTTAGGGCTGATAGGTACACAATTGATTGTAGCTGGAGAAGGTTAGATGTCACTGACTAATATACATTAAAATGGGGGAAGGAGTGTGAATAAAAGCCAAGATCTTTCCAGGATGAATCTTTTCTTTTTTCTTTTTTTGTAACTTTGAACCATTTAATTAGAATTCTAATACAGCTGCAACACAGTTTTTGTGTTTCAATTTGATGCAAGAGTTCAGTAATTGGAGTCCACAGTTCAGGTCATCAGTAACAATAGCATGTAATAACAGGGCATACTTGAAGTATTTTTTCCTCTGCCACTAACATATTATATGTGAAGGAGAGGCAGAGATTTGCTGGTTGTAAAGCTCTAGAATGCAAGAACAGGCTTTTAATCCACTGCAATTTTTATCTGAAAAAAATCCAAACAGTTGGGGATAGATACAGCTTTTCAGTTCTTCAGCTTGTTGCTTTGACCTTTTATTGGTTCAAAATGAGATCTGTGGAGGGGAAGAGGCTTATGCTATTTCCCCCCTTTATTCTGGATAAAGACCTGAAAGATTTGTTTAAAGATTTTGGGAGGAAAGGGAGAGGCAGGGTTCTGCATTTAAAAAAAAAAATAGAAGTCTTGTTTGCACAATTTTTCTGCAGGGAGAGAACTAGCAATATTATTAAATCATTAAAAATGAAACCATAAAAAAGGAAAGCAACTTTCATTCAGACGTTATGAAACTCATGTTTTTTCTTTAGCTTTGTTAACATTTAACTCACATGTCTGGGAAACATTTGGGAGAAAAGATGTCTGTTAAAGATTCAACATTCCCAGTCCATCAAAAAGCTTGCGTACGCTCATTTCAACACTACAAACAAGAAAGGGGGATTCATATTTGATTTTTCTAATTTTCTTATAGTAAAAAGTAGAAAAATAAGTTTCCTCTAAATTAATTACAAATATTTAAATTAGACATTTTTCTAGACAGTAAGTACCCTCTGCTGTGCTGTGATTTATGTATTGAAACTGAAGTGAAATATCATTATTTTACAATAGCCAAGATACAGATTTGATATACACTTGACAGGTGAACAAACATGAACTTTGCTCCCAGTTTCACAAATGGTTTTGTAAGCCCCATCTGAATACCCTGACTTGAGCCACTCTTGTTCTTTTCCTTTGTTATCAAAATAGAGAACCTATTGTGTTGTTGTGAAATTGGTTTATTAACCCATGTTATTGCGTTCAGATTAGGAAAATCCCTTCTTTCTTATTTCAGTTATAATACGTCCTTCTCCCTCAACAGCTTATGGGTTTTAGTTTCAGTAGGGCTACTAAGCTAGTTTTCCAGATAAGGATGCTTCAGAGTCTCAGATCACAGAGTACCACCTACGTTGCTATGCTGTTCACTACGCCCACTTCAACAGGTGCTGCATGATGTGGAACATGTGTTTGTTTAATGCTGTGTGGACTCCCTTAGAAATCAGCATGTCTAAGTCTTTCCCAGACCTGGGTGGGACACATCTGTGGTGCTTACTGTCTTCTGTTTAACTGGGAAGATGAAGCTAGCCCTTATTTCCTTGATCCACACACACACTGTTTTGAACATATTATCTATTCTCTCTGCCCAGTCCCAGCCATATCTCCCCCTGCAGCCAGCTCACATGGAATTCAGCTGGGCCTGGTCTAGATTATAACCCTTGGAGCTGGAGGTCTGAATCCAACCCTAGCTTTATAGGGAGATCCAAATGTCTTGAAATGTTCCTTTTCCCAGGACCACAATATCCAATGACTGCACCCTGCCCTCCCCCAGAAAAATAGATGGGAAGGGACAGAGGGACTGCAAGTTTCCCTGTGCAACAGACAATCCCTTCCCAGGATAAGGGTTTCAAAGTTGGTGAGAATACTGGGAGCCTTCCCCCTGAAACTCCTGCTACTTGAGTCACAGGTTCTGACTTTTAAAGTGGTAGGGTGTACCTCTGCCCTAGCCCCGCCCCCACTCCACTTCTTCCACCAAAGCCCCACTTTGCCCCTTCCTGACCCATTTCTTCCTGCCCAGTTGTGTTCCCCCCCCCCAAAGCATTCTGCAGCCTCACTTCCTCCCCATCCCCAAATGCTACCAGTCAGCTGATAGCAGCAGGTGGGAGCTGCGCAAAGGGAGGGGGAGGCACTGATCCACAGGGTCAACCAGCAGGAGGGTAGCACTTGAGGGAGCTGATGGGAGACTGTCAATGGATGCTCAGCACACACCAGTTTTTCCTTGTTGGCACCCATCACCTGGGTATCCTTGGGAAACGTCACTCCATCTTCACAGACCCCAGGCTGCATGCAGTATCTCAGATTCCTGATTAGTCTGTGCCCATCCTCCTCCAACTGATTCAAATATGAGCAAAATTATTCCCCTTCTCACCAACCTGAACCTCATCCTCACAGCTGCCTTCCAACAATTATACAGACACCTAGTGCTGAATTAAAGCTATTACAGTGAGGGAATTCTTTCCTAGGACCAGCCTGACAGGTTTCACATAACTAATGGAAAGGTGACTTTTGCACCACTAGAGTTGAGATACAGCCTTCTCCAAATGCTTGTGATGGTTGTAGCCTATGCTTTGAGGATAACCAAGAGACTAGTATTTGAGAGGGGCAAATTATAATCTAGATGATAAAGAACAGCTTTGATGAATGGGAGTGGTATTACCCTTTTCTGGAAATCCCAGCCATTCAGTTAACTAAATTGCCTATAAAGGTTAAATCCAAAGACAGGGAGTCTCCAGGAGGTTTTGGCAGGGAACCAGAAGAGGCGTGAAAAGAGTGAAAAAGCGGGAATTGCCTGCTGCAGGGAGACAGATTGAAGTACGTGTGTCTCCTCTCCTTCCCCCCACCCCCACTCCAGAGGAGAGAGAAGTTAAGCCAGGAATAAGACATGGAATTTCTAGTGATATCCATGACTAGAGAAGGACCAAACCCTTGGAATAGCAGATATGTAAGTAAACAAGAAATGTTTAGTTAAGCAATCAGTTGGTTTTGGGGTGGGGTTTTTTTTGGT
The DNA here is from genome assembly GCA_030068395.1 of Apalone spinifera. Classification (NCBI taxonomy): domain Eukaryota; kingdom Metazoa; phylum Chordata; order Testudines; family Trionychidae; genus Apalone; species Apalone spinifera. The sequence goes on along the minus strand of JANRFK010006693.1, from coordinate 41,600,886 downwards.
TTGTGAATTCCTCTGTGCTGAGCCCACATATGCTGCTGCACCCGCCTCTGTACAATGTAACTTTTAAACTGAGTCCCAAGGAAGCAATTCTCTGTGCCTGAATCTGTTTTTCCCCCAGTTGCTCTGTAACACCTAGTAACCAAGTGTGCTTTACCAACTACTGTATGTCTTTGTTTTGTTAATAAAACAACCTTTTTAAGACTATGTTCGGATTCCTCTGTCCTAGAAGGCAGGAGGTTTTGCGTGCACATGCCTAAGACTGAAAGGTCAGCAATTAGGAATTTGATTTTAAGCTCTCTCCTGAGAGAGGGTTGAAGAGCTTGGGGGTACCCTACAGGAAGAAATTCCCAAGTGCTTCTGAGGCAGCAGCACGGAGAGGGGCAGGGGGCAGGAGAAGCTGCTGTGCAGCAGCTTCTGTCTGTGGTGGGACCAAGCTCCCCATGGACAGAGGCTGCTCTGTGGCAAGCCCAGGCCTGCTGTGGACAGACATTGGCTCTCAGCAGCAGCCCCTGAATGTGGGAGGGGAAGGGAGGAGGTCTGCTGGGGATCAGCCTTTGTCCACAGTGGGCCCAGGCTCACTGTGGACAGAAGCTGCTCTGTGGGAGGGAGTTGGAGCAACCTCTGCCTGCGGGCAGCTCAGACCCCTCACAGACAGGGGCTTCTGCCACCCCATGCTGCTGCCTCTGTATCAGAGGCAGCAGTATGGGGTGGCAGGCAGCCAGTCTGCATGGGGAGCTGTTTTTTAAACTGACTCCCCTCATGGATTGGTTGCTGCCTGGCACCCCACACTGCTGCCTCTGATACAGAGGCAGCAGTTCTAGGTGGCAGGGGCCTCCCTGGGAGTGGGGGCTCCCTGGGAGTGGGGCCTAAGCACACTGGCTGCCAGCCCTAGCCCCAGGGACTATACAATAGTCAAGTAACCAATAAGAATTTATGTAGTTACTAGACTATTCAATTACCCAATATCTAGCATCCCTACTCCAGCCCTATGGCCAGCCCCCGGGGAAGGTAGTGATAGAGCACCACCCAGCTCTGCTCTGGCCTGGACATGGTTTTCTGTTCCCAGATCTGCAGCCCTAACCTTGGTTACCCTACCCTTCTCCATGTCTCTCGCTCACCAGTCACCTCCTAAGTTGTGGCCCTGCTTCTGGCCCAGCTCTGGCTGGAGGGACATGACCCTGAAAAGTTTGGATATCACTGCCATAGGGTCTCAGTTCAGAATTCCAGGAGCTGGCAAACTCCAAGTGGAGGTTATGTGTGCTGCAGGATTGAAATCCAGTTAACTAGGGAGAATGTGGATTCTCACTTATAGAGTGGAGTAGAGAAGACAAATGGTTGTCTTATAAGTGGAGTTTAGAAATTGGGGAATTGACTCAGGATGTGATTTTTGGTATAAGAAGTATACATGAAAAGACAAAGAAACAAATAGTAACTGTTAGAGATGTGGAGTGAAGGTAAGTATCAATTAATCTGTTTGTAGATTTAAAAAAATATCTCCCAAGTTTGGTTTAGATCAAAGTCTGATTAATATTCATACTTTGTTTGCCAGATCTATGTATTTTTATTTATAAAGAATTACGTGGGAGGGCATTGGTGTAGTTTAATAAAAAAGCCACACTCTTGTTTTGAAAGACTGCCTACAGTAATTCTTCAGTGCCAAGATTGTCTCTTACTGTATGTAAACATTTAACAAAGAGGCTCTGATCTCAGTTGGGCCTTTAGGCTCCACTGTACTACGAACAATGAGTATAAACACCAAGAGCTCAGAATTCAAGAGCAAATCTGCAAGTGTCAAAGCTATGCTGGAGAAAAGGAGACTGTGGTTTTCTGGAGCACCATGCTAACCACATGACAACCTTTATTCTAAACTAGTGAGGTCTGAAAATTTGATCGTATTCCTTCAATTTGATGTAGCAGTCCATATTTTATTCTGTATTGCCCAAAGATTACTCATGAGCAAGGGCACCATTTATGGGGACTGGGAGGGCAGTAGCTCCCCACCTGAAGTTGGAATCCCTAGATTTCATACCTGAGGTCTGCTTAAAACTGCATGCCCTGACTCCAGACACAGGTCTTAACTGCAACAGAGTTTGAGCTGCTTGCAGCTTTGCCTTTGGGGCAGGGAGTTTGTTATAAAAAGAGGGAGGCAGAATAACAAAAGGTTGGGCATTCAAGTAATTAAAGGATGATTAGATCATCATGAAAACATTGCTGGATATGCCACTTAAAAGATTGGAGGGGGAAAAAGAGTAGGAACGAGTGCTGTATTGCTGGGATTTGCATTTGAATCACTGCTGTTAAACTTACAAATATTCTTGAAAATGTGATGAACAGTGACTAATCCAAAGATAACTCCAAAGAGTTACAAAGGGATCTCACAAAATTGGGTGATTGGGGAACACAAGGACAGATGGCATTCAGTGTTAATACGTGCAAAGTAATGCACATGGAAAAATATAATTCCAACTATACATACAAATATCAAGGGGTTTAAAATAACTGTTATCACCCAAGAAAGATCTTGGAATCATTGTGGATAGTTCCCTGAAAACATCTGTTCCATGTGCAGTGACAGTCTAAAAACTAAGAAGCTAACAGAATACTGGGAATCATTAGGAAAGGAGTATATAAGAGAAAATATCATATTGCCTCTAGATAAAGTAATAGTATGCCCATATCTTGAATACTGTGCGCAGATCTTAAAAAGATACATTGTATTTGGACAAGGTACAGAAGGGGCAACAGAAATGATAAAGGATAAGGAACAGCTTCCAGATGAGGAGAGATTAACAAGACTGGGACTTCTCAGTTTGGAAAATAAATGATTAAAGGGTAGGGGGATGTGTCAAAGGTATAGAAAAATCATGAATTGTGTGAAAAAATTGAATAAGGAAATGTTATTCATAACATAACAAAAGATGCTGACAATTACATTTATAGGCAGCAGATTTAAAACAAAACAAAATACTTTTTTTTTTTTACTTTTTTTTTTTTTTTAACACGGTTAACTTATGGAGCTCTTTGCCAGGAGATGGTGGAAAGGCCAAACCATAATATGGTTCTAATGAGAACAAAATAAGTTCAATGAGGATAGGTCCATGAATGGTTATTAACCAGAATGGATAGGGATGGTGTCCCTAAACTCTGTGGCTACATCTACATTGCGCTCTCTTGTGCAAGAACATATGCAAATGAGGCACAGCTATGAATATCGCCGTGCCTCATTTGCATATGTTCTTGCACAGAGAGTGCAATATAGACGTAGCCTGTTTGCCAGAAGTTAGGAATAGGCAACAGAGGATGTGTCATGATGCTGATATTTTCTGTTTATTCCCCACTGAAGCACCTGGTATTGGCCACTGTTGGAAGACAGGATACAGGGCCAGAAGGTCTATTGGTCTAACCCAGTATGGTTATTCTGATGTTGTTATACATATCTGAAATGTATCTGTCCCCTTGCTGTAACTCACCAGACCCTACTCCCTTCCAGAGCTGAGAGTGAGTCCAGGAGTCCTGACAGGGTCTCTGTCTCTCCACAGAGTTAGTAACAAAAAAAGAATATACTTCAAAATTTTAAGGCTAACCAGTGTCCCTTAATTGACTTGCCACAAGATGTCAGAATAGGTTAATGTTAGAGCTGAGTGAGTCTAATATTAATGTAATTTTCTTTCTTTTATACAGGAATTAGATACAGTGCTCCTGTCAGCTAACTGCTAAGTTGTCTGCCAAAAAAGCAGAGTTTTCCATTGCCTTGGTAGCCCCTGGAGAGATGTGATGTGTATGGCGGGAGGGGGGGGGAGGAGGGGATAGGGCTGGTTTCTCTCCCCCTCCTCCCAAATTTGGTGCTTGGCTTGTACTGAGCATGTTGAGTAACACTGCTGAAGCCTCTGCTCTCAGTCTGCCCCTCCATGCTCTCACTCCTCTTCTCTCCTGCCATCATAACATTCACAGGTTGCCTCACCCCCATCATCAAAATCCGAAATGGCTCCCCTGTCCATGAGATCTACTGGATTGTCTGTGAGTATTTTTCTTTGCTGCTTTTTTACATTAAGCAATACTATAGTAAAAGTTTAGATGAATTGGTCGTATTAAGTGTAATTAAATAATTTAAAACAATAATTCATTTATGTGATCCAAACCAGCTAATGAAGCACTTTCTCCCCACCAAATTCTTTTTTGGTCAAGTGATCAAAAAGCCCAAGAGCTGACTTCAAGAGTTGTAAGCTGTGTGTGCTGATTGGAATTTCAGATGAGACATAACCACCATTGTGGGAGGCAGCATGATCTGAAGGAGCAAGCACAGGGTAGGATAGTCATATTTCAGGTATAGATGGATAGCTGCATTCAGATATCATGCTGGTGAGTGCATCAAACACAGAAAGAGAGAGAGGCAGAAATCCTGGATTTTGTTACTAGTAACCATTTGTTTCGATCTCAGCTTGCTTGCTGTTTCAGAGAGTACCAGCCTCTCCCCCACAGCTGAGGGAATTTCTGGTCAGTCTCACTAATATATTATTGAAATTTATTTATGTATCACAGAAAGTGTGCAAGGTGCCTGGCACATCTCCTGTCCAAAGGAATTTTACAAACTAAGATAAATACAAGTACAAGACTAGACCTGGGAAAACAGCCCAAGTGAGGAGAAAAAGAGCTTCTTGGCAAAGGTGGATTTTAATTTATTTATATATGAATGCCATCGCCTATCTCTTATTTTACCCACAAAAGCTCATGATACTATACAGATTTTTGTTAGTCTCTAGGTGCACAGGACTACGCGTTTTTAAAGTTACAGATGAACATGGCTACTCTGAGACTTTTCATAGGTAGTTCTCAAAGCATTTTGCAGAGGTGGCCCTTATCATTATCCCTGGTTTTTACAAGAGGGTAAATGAGTTGTGCAAGGTCACTGAGCAGAGCCAGGAACAGAACCCAGGATCTAAGGAAAGAGAAAGAAATGGCTTGTGAGGAAAGAGCAAAAGTGCAAGAAAAAGAATGGAGAGGTGGTGACGTGTGTGGGAGGAGTGTAAGTAATAAGCAAGAAAGCAGAAGGAAATGAAATCTGGGAGGGAAGTATGGGGGAGTGAAGCTTAAAGGTGATGACAAGGACCTCAGATTTGATGTAATATGAGACAGGAAGGGATTTGAGGCAGCTGGGGATGTGGACTGAGTGGCAGGAGAGAAAGATGTCTTTAGCAGCTGTGTTTTGATTAGAGTGGAATGAGGAGGAGGAGCTGGAAAGAAACTTATGCTAAGCAAAGCAAGGACAAAGGACTTAACAGCAGGAGTGGTCAGAAAGGGGCACATTTGTTGATATTCAGGGGGGAAATAAGAAGTGACAAGCCTTACTCAGACAAACTGAATATAGGGAGGGCAGGAAAAAGAGGAGCCAGAGATTATAATGGGATTGTCACCATCCCCATGTCCCAGGCTCTCCATTTTTATTTTGCCCGTGTTCCCATTTCACTTCATCTTTTCAGTGTAGAGCTGGGATGGACAATCATTTTTGGTGGGGTGGCCACATCAAGATTTTGGTAAGTGGTCAAGGGCCGGGCTTTTTTATGGAGTGACTGTGGGGTCTGGGATGGAGGTTGGGTACAGAAGGGTGCTAGGGGTAGGGGACTGGGGTGCAGGAGAAGGCATGGGGTCTGAGCGGGAGTCTGCTTAAAGAGGGGCTGTGATCTGGGGCAGGATATTGGGGTACAGGGTCCAGGAGGGGTATATGGGTTCAGGAGAACAATCTGGCCTGGGAGAGGGTTTAGGAGGTGCACAAGGTCGGCAAGGGAGTTGTGGGGAGGGAGAGGCTGGGATGTCAGAGGCAGGCTTTGTCCCGGAGGCACTTACCTGAGCACTACCTGGCAAGCAGCACTCTCAGGCAGGCTCCCCCATCCCAGTCCCAGACAGCTGGCTGGCAGTGCATGTGGCTCTCTGCACTACCAGCAGGGCAAGGGAGGGCGGGAGGAAGAAGAGGCTTCATGCACTGTCCCTACCCCCAGTAAAATCTCTTATCTCCCATCAGCCAGTTTCTGGCCAATAGGAAAGGAGAAGTTTTGCTGGGGTGACAGGGGCAGCATGCTGAAGCTTCTCCCTCTCTCCCCGCAGCACAGAAAGCAACATGGAGCTGCCAGTCACTTTTATCAGTGCTGCTTCCTGCTGCAGGGGAGGTGCGGACAGGAACGAAAGGCTTGGTGAGCCAGATCCAGCCCATGGGCCATATCTTGCTCGCTCCTAGTCAAGAGCATCCTCATATATAGGTAATAAGTGTGGAATAAGATCTGATCTCTTGGCAGCAGTTCCACACTACAGTAAGTAGCTTCAGAAAGCTGGGTCATTTACACAATCCATGGCACTCTGTACTAGGGATGTCTATGGGTAGTCAACTATACGATTAACCGATAAGCCTAGGCTTATCAGTTAATCTTGACTACATGCATTTCTCCCTCCGCCCCCCCCTCCCGCCGAGCTGCCTCCTACTGAGGCAGCCAGGGAGGAGGGAAGGGGAGAGGGACAGGCAGGAGCCAGTGCTGGAGGGAGCCAGCTTAAAAGGGTAGCTTATTTCAAGGTAATTTTGAAAAAACTCTGTTCCAAAATGTCCCTTAACTCACATGGAACGAGAGTTACAGGGACACCAGAATAACCCATCTGTTATTCCAGCATCCCAAAACAGCACCGCAGTCTAGATGTAGCCTACAAGAGCTGCAGAAGGAAGCAGGGTCATTTTCCCAAGTGCCAGATGTGATTTGTCAAGGTCTTATAGGCTGCATTGTGCCACATGCAGCCCGTGATTCTATTATATGCACAAAGCCATATCTTGACTTGTTGATCCATTGGACTCACCTCAGGTTTTCCAGTCTGCCTAACTAAAAATCCCATGATTATAGGGCAGGTGACCTGCATGCCTACATTCTTGTCTTTGACCCAAGTTAAAAAAAGAAATCAATGGCCTGATTTCCTTATTTGTATTATAATGTTGTGCCCACTGAAGGCCTTCAGTACATATTGTAATTTAGTTAATAAATTTCCTAACTTTCAAAAAGTGTTTCCAACTTTGGGATTCCCTTCCCAAAAAAAATCTCCAAACCAAATCCAACCCTAATGCTACATCTTCAGTTTCAGTGAACACCATCCTTATTGTAAAAAGAATGCATAGAAAAAAAAAATCACTGACTTATTCAGGGAGGGGGTATATGGAATTTCAAGCCAAAAATATGACAGATGTATTTAAGATTCAACCTACATTTAAAAAAAAATGCATGTTTCTTTTGCTCCAGAAAATTAGAGAAATAGGTTTTTGATAAGCAGTGAGAATTTGCTTAGCTCCGATCCCCTAGAAGAGAATCCAGTGCAATACGTTACCATATTTGCTTCAACCTTTACACATTGTGTAGCCATCTGCATCTGTTGCAGAGTGAGTAAAATTCAGCCTTCTGGATCTGGTAGCAATTTCTTTAGTTTGCACACATATAACTGCGCAAGGATACAGCAATGCAGAGCAAGGTACCTAGTGTCCAACCCTTATTCTAGGCCACAAGAAAAAGTGTACAGAAGAGGAGGTCGCTATCAACTACTGCTGCACAAATTTAGTTTATGGTTAGGCCCAAGACTGTATCTAGTCCCCTGGTGTCAGAGGGATTGGCATAGGTGGGTGAAGAAAACTTGCACAGTTTGTTTCGCTGGTCCTGGTTGAAGACACTAGTACTGGTTCTTTACATTAGTGAGTAAAAATGTACATATTCAAACACGCACAAAACCTGAAAGCAATAGTTGTCATATAGACCACAAGATGGCGAGCTTTAGCATCTGTTTAAAGGAGACTGCATTGCAAACACCCACCCTGCATAGCATAGAACATTAAACAACCATATCTCGCTTTTTAAAATGCTTTAGGTCTTAAAAAGAAGAAAGCAGGGCATGCATGAAATGTTAAGGACGAGAGTGGAGCTGGGCTTGTCATACAAAAGTAATTGCTGCCCTTATCAAATTAAGGGATAGTAAAAGTTCCCTTACAATCTAATTACATTACATTCTTTAACTTATAAAAACAATAGGTTTTATAGTAACACCCGAGGCAAAATAATCAAAAAAGCAAAAGCTGAGTGACAGAACTATGTATCCTAAGAGCTAACAGCCATTATTAATATTATTGGGAGTTGACTTGAAAGGGGTGTTACTAAAATTACAGTACTGTCTCGGCACCAGGATATGGCTCCCTATTCAAATTTGGGAGGATACATTATTCTGACAGCAATCTCATTGATGTCAATGGAACTAAAGCAAGAGATTATTTAACGTAAGTATGGGTGGCAGAATCTGGCTCTCTGTGAAAGGGATTTCAGAACAGTTTTCATCATATGTTAGCAGCTCCTGGCAAAGAGAATGATAGTGATCAGCCCAGAAGGGTATTTTGCTTATGGAGATGATTTATTTACTCAGTGCAGAAATCCCTCCTGAAAAATGGCATGGTGCCTGTAGGAAACCTGGAGATGCCCCAGACATTTGATTTTCAGATTGCTTCAATTGATTATACATCACCACATACTTTGAACAAAAATGAAAGGGATAAGTACAGGGTGTTTCAGTAAAGACACCAGTGAAGGAGTCAGTAGAAACTCTGAAGAGATAAGAGTCCATGTCAACTCAATCTGCACATCTTAAACATGTGCCTCTACATTATCAAAGCAGCAGGCAGGGATTTCTGTGCAGCTCCTATTAACTTTAATGGGTAGTCATGTGGCTAAAACCCCATGCTCCACTTTGAAAGAGCACTTGACATGTGTGGATGTGGCTGCTTCATCTGCATGTTCTATACACCACCCCGTGTTGAGCTTTTCATTAATGTAACTGTAGTTAGATTCTGTTTCTAAAGGAAATGTGTCCATGGGCAAATCAGAAAGCATTTCTAACACACTGGTTCATGAGTAGGAATCCAAGATGAAAAGAAAGAAGAAATCCACAATATTAGCATAACTCCACTTAGTATTCAGGCACCCAGCCCAACTACTACAGCAAATAAAGGTGAAATGAAATGTGATGGGGGAAGGAACTGCATGACGAAGGAAAAAGATCTAAGAGGTATTGATCCTTTCTGGAAGAGAGACTCCTAGATTTCTAAAGTAGTCATCCAAAACAGAAACCCGTGTCTCATATAGCGGTAGTCTGGGGAGGTTTGGTGCTACCCAAAATTTAATAATAAATTCAGTATGGATCTCATGATAGTGAACTCTTCTGAAGAAGTGGATTGTGCCCAGGAAAGCTCATGATACCATCTACATGTTTTGTTAGTATTTAAGGTGCTACTAGACTATTCATTGGTTGTTTTTTTTGTTTTTCTTACAAGTTGATCCTACTAGACTGTAGCCACACAAAAAACTTGGGTCAGAAGTGAGGGCTCCCCCTGTCTGGGATCTGACCTAGAGCTAAAAAAACCAAGAGAATCAAATCTGAACACCCAGCCCCCATCACTGCATGAATGTGTTTGGATTCATGTCTCATTTGATCCATCTCTATTTTGGAGGCAGGGCAGTCTTCTGACACACCAGAAATGGTAGAGTTTATCAAGATGCAGACTGATTAGAAAGTAGAGGGTGTGTGTGGTAGGTAATTCCTTAATCTGAAAAGCTAGATATGTTCTGATGCTCAGAGGTTTATTGCTTAGTTAATGCTGTTTGATCCTTGGCTGTAAGGCAGAATTCATGTACTGGCACCAAACTGGAAAAATAAAATAAGATAGTGGGCAATATATTTTTAGTTCTTTCAATTCCTTCCACAGCACAAGGGCGCCTGCACAATGTAGATTCTATGGCACAGAGGCAAAGCTAGGATTTTGGGAAGGATACAGAGCAGATATTCATGGTCTGTGTGGTGAAGCCTTATTTGAGTACCCTCTCTGTGTGTCACAGGAATGGGGGTAAAGCCGGGCAAGCCCAGTGGATCTGCTACTACAAGATCCATCCACAACATCTCTGCATTGTGCTCTAACCTCCACAGCTAATGGTAAGTTTTTCTCTTATCCAATGCTATTCACCAGCACACAGTGCACTTCCTAAGAAAAAGCTTGATTGGTCTCTTATTCACATCCATGAGAAAACTCCCATTGCCTCAAGTGGTTCAGGATTATGCCTGAAAGGTGGATCTAGAGTCCCAGATTAAGGTCCATCATCTTTTGGCAATACATAGCTATACAAAGGGTTAGGACAACATCAGGTTCTGTGTTTTTGTTTTGGTTTTTTTTGCGAAAGAGACCTGGCTGTAAATCACTCTCCTTTCACACACAGATCAACTCTCTCTTAAGATTTCATTGTCTGCTTTGACCCTGCAAGGAGATGAACCACGAATGTGCAAAACTGGTTGAAATATACAACTATCCCTAGGAACTAATGACAAACATACAAAAGAAAGTGACAAGAATTGTTGGGTGCCACTGCCAACCATCTGCCAGGAGTGCTTGACAGAGATCAGCGTACCAACCCAGATACTGAGCACTGCTATGGAGGAGAGAAGGCCATGGGAGAAAGCTGAATGAGAAGATGGTAAAGATGCTCAGGGCATTAAGGTAAAGGATGAAGGAAAAGTGTCTCCTCCTCTTCCCTTTCATAGTAATTAGGGAAGAAGTAGCTTGGCACTGGAAGGGCACAGGCAGGAAAGGCTGGTGAAGGAACAGGAACATTCTTCCTTAACATTTTTGTGGTTTTCCCCCTCATACCACAAATTCTTCACTTTCAAAGTTTTCAGCAAATTCTAGTATGCATACAGCTAACAGGGCTTGAAGGAGTGGGGAGTGTGTTGACATGACTCCTAAACATGAATGGGGCAGCCATTTTAATAATTTGATATTCATTCAAATTGGATTTTACAATCAGTTGGATATGAACACAAATCCAACCTAATGCCGGCACCCACACTCACATTAGGAAAGTGGTGCAAAGAGGGACATAAATGAGTGATAGCAAGACTGACAAGCATAGGTACATTTTTTCTTCTTTAGTCTAAGGTTTTATACTGTGAACACCCATCCCTGTCATATTCAAGCCGCTGACTGGTAATAACATGGCTACAATACAGGGTGAAGGGCTGTGCTTTGTCTCAAGTACAGTAAGAGGATGTGGAAAAGACCAGGCATATGGATGTTTCAGTTGTGTGTGTTGTATTTTTCTTTCCTTGTGCTGTTTGATTATTGATGAGTTTGTGTAAGGACTAGTGTGTCTTCAGAGTATCCTTTGACAGCACATCTCTTTGGACTTCCAGTCCAGTTGCAAAACCACCTAGGCAATCATTGCTGGGGCACTAAGGAAAAGGAGAGGAATTGTTAAGAGGGCTTCTGTTTGTAGATTACTTTTAAAAAAATCCAGCAATGAAGATAAGGAGGCTGTTAATATTTACAGATAGAAGGTCCAAGGATTACACTACACTCCAAAACATTAAAAGGGTGGGTCTTGAACAAAACCCAACTGGAAGTTGCACTTTCAAAAGACACTCCTTTGTAACACTGAATATTTAAGATTACTTCCACTTCAGATCCATACAGGGCTAAGCAGCCTGACAGAGTTCAGCATGTAAATAGGTATAATAATGGAGCTGAAGAGGCTAAGTTTCTCTCACTCATTTTCCTCTCAGACATTCCAGTGTGCATGCACTTGTATGTAGCTCTCTTGCCAAAACAGTTGATAAAGCCACAGCTAACATGAAGAGCAAACAGTTTATTTCGGATGGATGGCTCTTGAAAAGGATTAATCTGTGCAATATTCAGGTTGCTCTGGAAGCAAATATGTTAACTGAGTATTTTTCAGAGGTGCCTGACTGTCCACACAATAGTGCAGTAATGGGAGATTTTAATATCACTTTAATTTGGGATATTAGGATACATGGGAGGTGTAGAGAGGGAGTGATCTGCTATTCCTAAATCCATTTTCTCAAGGCATTTGGGGAGAGGCACCAGATTGCCTTTTAAAGACCCCAGTGAGAAAATGAACCTCTGATCCTACTGTACTTTTCAGATCTAAGACTAGAGGCTTCAGGCTTACCTACATATGGGGAAAATGCACTCTTTGGGGTGTGATTTCTAAAGCACTATAATGGGCCACAAATTAATTGGTCTGCCTGGACCTTAGGTGCACAATGAAAGTTCCCTAGCACATACATTGGCAATAGTGCTGTTTGAAACAGAACTCCTTAAAAGTGAGCTCAGAAATTCTCAACAAACCACTTAATGCACAGTGATTGGTGTGCTTAGAAAACACGCCCTTTTAGCCCCTCACCCAACCACATAGACAAACCTCCAGGTACCTCAAAGCTTGCTGCTCTTGGAAAGAGGTGTGGCTACAGTTAGTGGCTGCTTGGGATTACCAGTGATGGGCGTATGTAAGCAGGTGGGGAAGTTCCCTTGGGCTGTGCATCCATAATTGGAATTGTTTAGTTTTGGGTAAGCTCTAAAACTACAGCCCTGAGTACTTGTGGTCATTAAATGTGCTCACATTTTTCAAGACAGACTGTTCAGCAGTGACACTGGGGTTAAGTGAAATTTTTCCACTACTGTCTTGTACCATCTTCAGAGCTTTCCTCTTCTTTGAAAGGCTGTGTCTATACTGGCGCGATCTTGCGCCAAGGTGGCTGCTCTTGTGCAAAAACTTGCTGCCTGTCTATACTGGCCGCGTGTTCTTGCGCAAGTAAACTGACATTCTAATGTATGAAATCAGGGCTTCTTGCGCAAGAGCTGTGATGCTGCCACTCAGGGGCTATGTCTACACTCGTGGCTTCTTGTGCAAGAACATCTTGCGCAAGTG
>JANRFK010006693.1:41567186-41588010 GCA_030068395.1 Apalone spinifera | reverse complement strand
AATTTCTTGCACAAGAAATGGTTAAAATGGCCATCAGAGCTTTCTTGCGCAAGAAACCTTAAAGAATTCCCTTAAAGGGAATAAGAGATCTTGCGGAAAAGGCTTTCTTTTCCGCAAGAGCCCTGTCTAGACAGCCGCTTTTTTCCGTCAAAGCTCCGAAACGGAAAAAAGCGGCAGCCATGTTAATGCAAATGCAGCGGGGAAAAATGCAAATCCCTGCTGTATTTGCAATTCCGACTTCTCTCATTTGCATCCCTTTTCCGGAAAAGGGGGCCTGTGTAGACGTAGCCTTACTTTTTAGTGTAGTATAACACAGAACTATACTTTTTTTGGTCTTTGCTGCTGCCTGATTATGTACTTCAGGGTCAAAATGAGATGTGTGGTTGACTGGTCAAGTTAAAGCTCTGGTGTTGTTACTTCTGAGGTTCTACTGTATTTGTTAAAAGGCATTTGATCTGTTTTCACTTATAGTGCGAAGAAAAGATTTGAAAGAGTTATTGATTGATGTAATAGTTTTCTTTCTTTGAAAGCAGGAATTCAGTGTGTGATATTACATCTCTTTCTGCTCCTTTATAGTCCCCTACTGTAAAGGGGCCAGAAAGTATTCTCCAAAACTGAACTTTCAAAAGCAGAAAAGCCAGGAAATAAGAGTCTTCATTAATTCACAACACAGCCATCACTACTTGCACAACTCACTCATAGCTCACAGAGCTACTGAACAAAAGAATTAAATATTTAAATTTTGAGAGGAACAGTGCATAGATTGTAATAGGCCCCAGTGCTGAATCTACTTCAGATGAACAATAGGCTGAAATCCTGTCTCCACTGACTACAGAACCAGGATTTCACCCTAAACCTTTCCAAGAAAACAGAGAAGAGTTCTAAAGTCTAGAACAGAAAGCTTATACAGCATAAGGCTGTGGGACAGATCCCACACAGATCCCACACATTAGCACAGCTAAGGGTTAGAAGAGGTGGCAAAGATTCTATAATACAGGATACTCACCATCCATTGCACCCTGACCTCAGTAAGAGGACCTCATCTTCAGCACCTCTTGAAGGCCATCTGCCTCTCATTGGATCTTCCTTGCCTCTGTCCTCCAGCCCCGGTATGTCTAGTCTCCTTCCAAGGTAACAAAAAAGTTCAAATAAAGTCCACAAAATGGTTTCAACATGAAAGAGTCTTCAGCCCCTCCCCTTGCATTATTCCTCAGCCCATCTGTTGGGGGTCAATCTTCAGCTTCTCTGGACTCAAATATTGAGTATGTTGGGCTTGATTGAGCCTTCTTTGGAGCTGGTAGAGGAACCCACGGCTTCAGCCCAGAGAGCCTTTAACAAGAAACAAGCTCTGCTTCTCCACACATGCTGCTGTTTCCATGGGCTGCTTCCTATCTCCAAGCCTTCTTGTATTGCTTCCCATAGCTTGTGAGTTACACAGCCTCACCTTTGCTCTCAGTCCTCTAGCTTCTCTCTTCTCTGCTGAACTCATAAGTCTTCTCCCCTCTCAGGCTCTTGTTTTACTAATCCTATCTCATGGGCCTCCCCTGCACTTAGATAGTTTCTTGTCTGCTTAGGCCACATCTCAGAGCTCTCCACTGATCTACTCCCAGGGGTGCAGGAGGAGGGAGGAGTGTTCTTTTTACAACAAAATGCTGTTTTCTTTGCAGACTCTCCCTTCTGAGCTCCCATTATTTCCTTATAAGGCCCAGGTGCCTAATTATCTTGACCTAGCTCCCTCTCCTCTGGCCAGGAGACAGTCACAGGTGCCCTAATGGGCACTTAACTTCATGTCTAAGAGGTGATGGGAATAAACCCTGTCACAAGTCCTATTGGATTCTGGGGAGTGGGTATTGAGAAGCCTGCCCACAGCTAAAGGACCTGCCCCCAGCATATGGGGAGGATCCACTGAGCCCAGGAAACCAAATGAGTACTGGGGACAAATAAAAAGAAAACCGGGGCAGATGTGATGGTCAAAGGGTCAAAAGAAAGGAGCTAGAAGGGGACACCAAGTAGAGCCCTTAAGAGTGCCCAATGCTCCTTGGAAGTATTGAGGGAGCCAGCAGATGCTGCCCAGAGGAACTCCGCCTGGATGTGTGAATGGATAAAGGAACAAAACCAGGCCCCACAGTTGCAGGCCCTCCCTCAGCCAACTGCCATTCCCCTGTTGCTGGTACTTTGAAGCAACCTTTATGGCCCCAGGACAGTGTTCTGGTCTGCACTATCCCAGAGTTCCAAGATTATTGTCCTTTGCTCCTGAGTAGTAGTCATGCAGTTGGGGGAATCTGCAGAGTGTAAGGATGCCAGCTATACTGTACTTTCTTCTTCATCACCTCACTAAAAGTAGGTGGGCCTGCTGAGGTCAGTATAGAGGCAACTACAGCTGATCTACCATGTACTCAGAGGCAAGTCTTAAAGGTTTTAGATGTGCTTTGCACTGCTTCAGCAGTGCAAAGGACTTGGATCAAGGCCTATGGCTCTAAAACCTTATGACTTATTGGGCAACAGCTTATAAAAAAGACTTATCTCTTTTAGCCTGCTATAATGCTACAGATTAGCAAAGAGGTTGATTTACTCTTAAGGGATTCGTCCTGTGCTTTATTTGATGGAACATAAATTATCAGTTTTATAAACATAATTAAGACTTTAAAAAAAGTATATTTTCATATACATGGCAGTGCAATTAGCATTCAGGTGACAAGATTATGTGGTTTTAATTCAAATGCAAAACATTTAATAATTCTGTTTCCACAGTGCTCATTACAGCTATCTGATGGCTCTCTCCTTTGATCTTTATCTTTCATCATTCCAATTCTGAAAAGTTACCAAGTATTGTTCACGTTCTTGTATTTCAGAAATACACAGTAGAGTTAGAAACAGGCCCTGGGCTGGCTACTGACTAGAGTAAGAGTGCACATGATAGTGGATCAAGGGGGAACATGTAGCCCTCAGCGTACGTCTACACTGCAGGGTTATTTCGGAATAGAAACTCTGAAATAGCTTATTTCGAAATAGCACATCTACACTGCAAATGCCCATTGAAATAGCGCTGAGCTATTTCGAAATAGAGGGTCCACACTCATTGGACACTGAATCGCATTGAAGGCCACCCAGAAGCACTTCAGACAGGGCATCAGGACAGCACTCACTTCTTGAGTTGCTTCTTGAGGCTTGAGCTTAAAGGGACCCGCTTATACAGCCTTGTCTCAGGCTCCTCTCCTTTGCCGACCTCCTTGAGGGACAGCAAACCCATTCCACTGCCTGCTCGGGTTGCCCATGCAGACACCACAGCACTCCTGCCCTATGCCACACCTCCTCTTGCAGTTACTGCAGGCTGCCCTCGTGGCCCTGCAGGAACAGAACCCCCAGCTCATTGCGGGGCACCTTCTCTCCTCTCTCCACATGTTGCTCATGCAGCACGACCTCTCCCACCCTTCCCTGCACACCATGAATCACCTCTTCTGGCAACTGGATACCAGTTCCGACTGGTGGGACTAGATCGTCATGGAACGGCGGGATGACCAGCAATGGCTCCAGAATTTCTGCATGTGGAAGGACACCTCCTTGGAACTGTGTGAATGGTTCACCCTGCCCTCGCACAATGGGACAAGCACATGAGATCCCCCCCCTCCAAAAGTGGGTCCCCATACCTCTGGGGAAGGGCACCACACCAGACAACTACCACTCTGTTGGGAACCAGTTTTGCATGGGGAAATCAACCAGTAGGGTAGTGGTCATGCAAGTATGGAGCTCTCATGCTCGTGTCCCAGGAGGCTGGTGAACTGCTGGAATGGGATTCCCTAGGGAAGAGGGTGGGAGTGGTAGAGGCTCCCTCCCTGGAAGGGTTTTCATCCTGAAGGGAAATGGGGTAAGTAGGGAGTTGGTCCTGGTGTATCTGAGGGATGGGGGAGGCTGGTTGGGCTCAGGGACCCCCTTGACGGCCCTGGCAACCCTGTGAGTCTCTGTTTGTCTCCTTCTACAGGTGGTGAGGGCCATCAACACTATCCTGCTGTGCAGGCTCATCCGCCTGGTGGATCCCCTCATCACCAGATTTGTTGCCATGGGCTTCCCCAACTGCAGGGGGGGCCATCAGCAGCACCCACTTTCCCATCCAGGCTCCTGACCCCCAGGCACCCAACTACATCAGCCACAAGGAGTACTTTTCTATTGTCCTGCAGGCCACCATGGACCACCAAGGCTGGCTCACAAACATCAACATCGAGTGGTCAGGGAAGGTGCATAACGCCCAAGTCTTCCACAGCAGCAGCCTCTATGAGAAGATGCACGTTGTCACTTTTTTCCCCGACCACATCATCAGGTTTGGAGACATGGACATGCCAATGTGCATGGGGAGGACGCAGCCCACCCTCTGCTCTCCTGGATGATGAATCCCTACACGGGACACCTGGACCAAAGCAAAGAACGTTTCAGTGTTAGGCTTAGCAGAGCCCACGTTGTGGTGGAGGGCACCCTTAGGCACCTGAAAAGGAGATTCTGCTGCCTCCTCACTTGTTCTGACCTCGATGTGCAGAATGTCCCCCAAGTGGTGGCAGCTTGTTGTGTCCTGCACAATATTTGTGAGAAAAAGGGGGAGACATTCCTGCAAAGGTGGGGGGACAGAGGCCAAACTGCTCAGAAAGGCCTTTGAGCAGCCACACATGGCTGCCATCTGGCAGTCCCATCAGGGGGCTGTGTGCATCCGAGAGGCCCTGAGGGAGAGTTTCACACAACGACCCCAGTCAGACTCTCCCCAGGCTTCCCCACAGGAGGCCAGTGCATTGCCCCAGAGTGCCTCTCTTCCCTCCTCCCCCAGTTGATACAATAAAACAGACTTTTAAAAAAAAAATGGGGTAAATGTATCTGGGGAAAGAACCTAGGAGGGGGAAAGAAGGGGAAGGAAAGGGGAGGAGATTGGGCTGAGGTGGTCCCACCACCATGTGTGTTGGGCCCTCAGCAGCCACAGGAGGGTGCTAAGGTGAGGGGCAGGAGTGCCCAGCAGGCGGTCGACAGCAATGGTGGAAGCCGCACACATGGTTCGGGTCTTCTGCAAAAGCTCCCAGCAGATAATGCAGCACAGCTCCACGTCCATGTCAAGAGACCTCTGGAGGCCATGCAGGGCAGTGATGTGCTCCCACTCCAGCTCCTTGCGGGCTCATCCCACAGGGTTAGGAGGCTGACACAGGAGGTGTCCTGGGCACCTCACTCACAGCTGGTCCAGCTGTGAAGAACAAAGAGAAGAGCCTAGCCCTCATCTCTGAGCTTACATCAAAAGGCCTCGGGTCAGATGAAGGCAATGTGCTTCGAACAAGGCCATCTGTGGCCTACAGAGCTGGCCCTTTCCCCAGTGGGAATCTCACTTCCCCCATGTCCTGGGGACAAGCAGGCATGGGAAGGTGCCAGCCAGGCCGGGAGCCTGCGGGCAGGAGGGGGGCAATGGGACAACTTGGTTTCCCTCTGTACCATGCACATGCCGGGACTGGCAGTGGCAGCGTCCTGCAGGGAGAGGAATTGTATCCTTAGTGGTGGATGTCCTTGGTATAGGCCTGCCTCAGCTCCTTCACTTTCATCCATGCTTACTCCTGGATGTGGATGTATCCCCTCTGTCCCAGGCTATTGGCCATCCAGCCATAAAAGTCTACATTCCTACATCTATGCAGAGATCCTGGAGGTTCGCCTCCTCTCCCCAGGTCTCAATGAAATCCAGGATCTCCACACCAGACCAGGAAGGTTCCTGCCTCTTCTGTCCCTAGTCAGGGATTTGAGATCGGTCTGCAGCTGTGCTGGCAGCCTTAGGGGGCTCAGGTGCAGTGCTCTGGTCTGCCATAGCACCAGGGAAGACAGGGATGGCTGGTGCATGGCACAGTGCGAGGTGGGCCTGCTGTGTGCGGCACACTGTTTTCCCTGCTGCTGCACCTTTAAAGCCTATAGGGGAAGAGGAACTATAGAGTTCTGATGAGCGTAGACAGAGTGGCCAGCAGGGCCCCTGTGGGAAGCTCCAGAGGTTCCTTATTTCAAAATAACCACAATTGCGCTGTCTACACATGCCCTATTCTGAAATAACTATTTCGAAATAGGCGTTATTCCTTGTGAAATGAGGGTACGGCTTTTGAAAAAATGGGCTTGCTGTGTAGATGCTCACTTTGTTATTTTGAAATAATGTTGCTGTGTAGACGTACCCCCCTGTGACCAGTGGGTTATGTATGCAAAAAAAGTCTCTGATTTTCTGGTGTCTTGGCTCTAGATGTGGCATTTGCTTTTGTGCAAAGCAGATGTTAAATGTTTCCAGATCAGAATGGTTATGTTTTGCATTCTCTTTCCACAGGGGATAGTGATTTATGCCCGGTAGCAAACAATCAGGCTCAAAGTGTCAAGAATCAGAGCTTGTGCAGTCATGCCTACTGGTTGGAACAGAAGTCCAGCAGTGGGCATGGAGCTGAGAGTCAGAATCTGAGGCAGAGGCAGAATGCCTGGGCCATGGGTCAAACAAGAGTCAGAGGTAGAAAGCTAAGCCAGAAAGAACTTGGGTACCTGGAGTCAGGGAAGACAGGAGCCATGCTGGCTCTGGGGCAGGAGTGAGACTGAAACAAGGCTGGAACCAAGCAAGGATCCAGGACCTCAGGCAGGGGCTGTCTCCACAGTAGATCACAGTGCCATGTCTCACAGACAGTTTCCTGAAACTCCCTCCAGCCTTAAATTATGCAGCTGGATTAACCAGAAGTCAGTGGGGTGCTGCCAACTGGGTCTTCCAGTAACGACACTTCCTGCAGTACCTTGTCTCCCAGGCTATGTCTACACTGCAGGCTTCTTGCTCAAGAACGGCTGTTCTTGTGCAAAAACTTGCAGAGCGTCTACAGCACACGTGTGTTTTTGCACAAGTAAATTTACAGTACAGCATCGGAAAACAGGGCTTCGTCCAGAAGAGTTCTTCCTCTCCCCACAAGGAATAAGCCCTCTTGCACAAGAGCTCTTCCACAAGAAGGCAAGGTAGACAGGCAACATGAATTTCTTATGCAAGAAACCCCTATGGCTAAAATGGTCATCAGAGCTTTCTTGCACAAGAAAGCGTCCGCACTGAAATGCAGGGGAGGATGAGAATTTTGCGGGGCCTAGGGCAGCACAATTTCATGGGGCCCCTCTCATCTCTCACTGGGCGTCTCCTCTCTCACCTGTGTTGCACAGCATTTCGGCACGCCGTGCACGCACTCCTCCACCATGCGGCACGCGGGGAATTTAAAGTGCGGTATCCCGCCGGGCCAGTCCGCCCCTGAGCACGGGGCCCGGTGCAGCTGCCCTGCTCACCCTGCCCTATATCTGCTGCTGCTGCCATGGATGCTCTTGTGCAAAAGTACATCTCTGGTGCAAAAGCACATGGCAGTGTGGATGCGCTCTTGTGGAAGACCTTTTGCACAAGAACTCTTGCGCAAAACAGTTCTTGCACAAGAAGCCTGCCGTGTAGACGTAGCCCCAGGGTTTACAGTGCATTCATCATGGCTCTGGCCTGGCTGCCAAATGGCAATCTGGAGAAAGCATTGGTCATCCCCAGCCTTAACCTGGCTGTTAGCCCCCCAGACCCTTATATCTTCCTACCTCTTCACGGTGTCCTTGGGGTGTCACTGGATCAGGTTTGTTTGAATGGTTCCCATGAAAATTATCTAGCAGTTTAGAGGTATAAATATTACCAACTAGTTCTCAAAACCGCTCTTAGGGCAATAGCCTTCCCAATCTATGAAGTACCACAGACTGCCCCACTTCATTTGGAGTCAATTATGGCTTTGACTTCATATTCTTTGTCATCTTGAACCAGATCATCAATGCTGGTATGTAACCATTGGATGCAGAGAGTTCTACAATGAAGTGCATGGTGACAGTGGCCGAGAGCCAAGATGGAGTTTCTGTGCAGGAAACCAATTCCTTCATGCACAAGTGACTCACTCGCAAGAGGAGAACACTGCATTCCAGGTACAAATAATAGCCCTGCTTCCCAAACAGGGCCCTGTGGAGCCCCTGCCTGAACTTTTTCATAGAAACTGCCAAGGCAGGATCCATCTAATCTATACTTCCTGAAACTCCCTCCATGCTTAAATAGGGCATCTGGACCAATCAGGGGACATAGCGTATGTTGCCAATCAGTTCTTCCATGGGACACATTGCCTGTGGTGCTTTGTCTCCCAGGATTTATAGTGCCTTGAGCATGGCTCTTCTGTGGCTGCAAGGTGGCAGTGTGGAAGTATTAGTCACCTGGATCCCTGAGCCAAGTTCTTGCTCACTGTATCCTATTCCTTACATATAGGCTCAAATCCAGTGGTTGGTTAGTGGATGAAACCTGATGCTAAGAAGGTGGGTTGTCAATACTGTACTGGAAAAGCAATTAATAGACAACTGTAAAGTGAAATAAACTAAAGCAGGTTTCTACTATTTTATCATATACTTTCCTGTCATTCCTTGTCCTGCTACAATTCCCACCCTCCACCCCATGGGCATGCAATGTATACATTAATTTAGTGATGTATAACTTATACTATCATCACGCAACTTCTGAATCTAGCTCAACATCCTTTGCTCCCTTTGTTCTGTTTCAGTCTGGGACAAAAAACTTAAGTCACTGCTCTAACTGTTGTTTTGGTTCTTTAGAAGCTATAATACACATAGTTCTGGAGAACCTGGGGCAATTTGACCTAATTGTACTCATAATACCCCCACCTCCCACCACCAGGTAATGGGAAGGCTGTTCAAAACCTTTATTTGACTAGCAGCCAAAGACAACACTCGTACTTGTGGTGGACACTGCATGGGCCTCTAATCGTCAATGATATGACCTAGCAAAGAAATAGCAGGAGCTGCATTCTCCTTTTGGCAGCCCCCCAAAAAGAACATTTGCTGTTATAGCCAAAAGGCAAGTGTAATTAAAACGTGAATCCTGTATAAAATTAAGGATCTTGGATTATGTGGCTTTGATATAAAGGATCTATTTATACAGAGAAATGCTTCCCATTGCTAGAAATCCACTCAGTGCTACGACTGGCATAGGCTTCCCAGCATGTCTAATCTTATCTGAGCTAAGCTTTGGCCCAGGCTCCTCCCTCTATTAATTCTACTTCCGTGCTTTCAATTTAGCTGGGGTTGGTCCTGCTTTGAGCAGGGTGTTGGATGAGATGATTTCTTGAGGTTTTTCCAACCTTCATCTTCTACAGTACTACAAAGTGGAACTAAAAAGCCAACCCCAGGAGGATATACCCATCACAGGGAGCTTCTCCCATGGCAGATAACCAGCACACACAGCCAAAGACAGAGATGTGGGCAGCTCTCCCTTTGCTCCAGTGATTTCTCAGTTCACCATTTTGCTTCCTTGGCATCACTGGCAGCCTGTGTAACTGAACGCAGTCCTGTGTCTACTCTAAATTATGCCTGGTGTAGGGACCACACTGGCACACGTCCAGCCCAGAATGATGCGAGTGCAAGGCCACCTTTGTAGCTCCTCTTTGGCAGCTGAATATCGAGGCTTCTCATGTTTGGATAACCACTTGCTTGGTACTTTTGAGAACGGCAGAGATCAGAGTGCTGTAGCTCAGAGGAATACTGAAACTTCTATTGTACCCGAGACAGCATTCAGCATCTCCTGATGCCAGCATGTGTCAGGAACACAGCGTGTGCTGCCATCAGAAAATGGTTTCTTTTATCAGAGAGCTCAGAAACGTCTGTCTATTCAAGGACAATCAGATAGCCAACAGGTATCAGCTAGTTATAACTATGTATATTAAATCTCACAACTTCAATCAAGTGTTGTATCTAAGGCTGCATTAGTAGTGGGCTTGTGGATGACCCAGATGGCGGGCAAGGTTCCCTCTAAACTGGGTAATAGCATGGCCCTGCAGCTGCTCAATCAGCCCTGCCCCGGCAGGGGTGCACACGGAGCTGCCTGGCTGGGGGAGGAGCACTTCTGTCTTAGCTACAGCAGCAGCTCCCTGCTGGGGATAGGGCAGCAAGTCTCTCCCAGCGGGTTCAGTGTGCTGAGCCCTGAGCCTCTGGCTGGGCGGGGCTCATTAATCAGCTGCAGGGCTGTGCTACCACACAGCTTAGGGGGAACCTTGATGGTGGGATATTGGAAAGAAATCAGAATTTAATGTGATCCATTCCAGTCGTTGGCATGGGGCTTGTTTCTAAAATTTAAATTCCAAGGGGATTTAATATAATACCTGATTACAGGAATACCAGGAAACCATTTAAATAAGTCTTCTATATTCAGGAAATCTGATCCCTCCAGGAACAATACAAAAATTCTTAAATTTGATTATGTATTATAATTCTAGTGAGAAAAATATTGAAAACACCCTGGAAAGTTCCAGAACTTCTATATAAAAATAGAGCACTTTCCCAGATACACTAGTAGCATGTAATAGAGCAACCAATCCACTTCTCGTTATGAGATCAGCCACTTGTGAAACTCTATGTACTTGGCAGTAAGAGAGGACAATTTAGGGCTTTTATAGTTGCAGCTGATGATAGGGACCCAGCTACAAGATAGTTATATTGTTCCTTACCCAGTAATGTTACAGTTGAAATTTGTTGTGTAGGTGGGAAATGAATATTAACTCACATCTATGGAGATTCCCCCAGTGATGGGATGCTAACGCCCCCCCACTCCAAAACCCCCCATGCCAGCCATGTACAGGGTACGGCGAGCCAGGTGTGCTGGGGCGCTATCGCCCCGCACTTTAAAAACCCCAGCGCCAGCCATGCTCGGCTAATGGCGAGTCAGGGTTGGAGCATGCGCAGCTGCCCATGTGCTGCCAGACAGCTGTCCGGGGAAAACGGCAGAAGGGTGCAGCGGGAGAGTGATGTGGGCAAGGGGGTGGAATCCAGGGGAGGAGAAAAGAGGGCAGTGCCCGCCAGGGACGGAGGATGCCGAGCCGGAACACGGGTGATTTAAAAGGGAGGTGGGAGAAGACAGAGGGGGAAAGAGAAGTGAGAGAGGCAGGTAAGGGGAGAGGAAGCAGCCCAGGGCAGGGCATTTGCATATTACCCACAGGCTGGCATGTTTCAGCAGGAATCCCCGCCAGCCGGCCCGGACCACGTTAGGTCTGAGTCCTTAGGGCCCTGGGCTGGGGTCCGTGAGTGAGGGCGGGCCTGGATCCCCCTCTCCTTGATGCCCAAGGCAGTATTACTAGACTACGTTACATCCTGATGTGAACCATGACTGAGAACGGCTAGTGCGGGACCTAGCTTGGCGCGGGTCAAACTTCGGGATTCACGAAATGGGTGACAGTTAAGACAGAGAAATAAAAACATCAGGTGACAAATTTTACACCCCCTATGAAATCCCTGACAATTTGTCCCCCCCAGCCCACCCCACCCCCAAAAAAATACCCTGAAGCTACTCCCAAACAGATTTGCTATACATGTAGTTTTCTTGGGAAGAATGTCCATTGACTGTTTAGGGAGAGATCAGCAAGCTAGTTTCCCCACACCTACCATCTAGGATGGGAAGCCCTTCCCTCTAACCCCTGGGTAACTTCTCATCCCATCTGCCTGTGGTGAGGAATTGTACGGGGCTGGGATGTGCCCATCTCTCCTACATAAGAATTTGGGGAGGGAAAAGCCTCGGCTAAGATCACTGGGCATTTGTCCATATCTGTCCCATTCCGGGGTGCAATTCAGACCAATGAGGGACTGGGTCATCACAGCCTTGGGTGCCTCACAATGCTTTGCTGTTGTAATTCCCAACCGCTGCTGCTCACAAACAACCTAACATGCAGATTCCACCCTGAGTGTCTATAGCTATAGCCCTGGTCCAGCAATTCTGACTTCAGCCACTGTCAACAACACTGTAGTCACACTCCAGCTTCCACTAGTTGAGGTACCATTTGCATGGTGAACCCAAAACACTCCCAATCAGAAACTGTTTTCTAAAACAAAATGTGTGTTCTGCACTGTCTAGCCCTCTCCAGGCCAGTTCAAGCATTAAAAGTCTCCTGCCCTCGTAAATGGTCAATATTCAACACTTTGCTATTTTAACTGGAATTACCAAACGGTTTAGTTTAAACATGACACTGGATCAGTTTAGATTAAAAATGAAAACAAGTTTATTTAATTACAAAGAGATTTTAATGAGTGCAAATATGGTTTTAAAGTCAGAAATGGTTGTAAGAAAAATAAAGATAAAATGGTTCCTAGTAGTTAAAAACTTAACAAGCTAGACTTGGTTCAAGGTAGCATCCTTATCATAGGTTCCCAGTAAAACTATTAATCAAATTCTCGGGTTAGGATCTCTTTCCAAAGTCAAAGGGCTGGTTCCTTTGTCTTCTTATATAAGAGAGAGCGCTCACTTGGGGTTTTTTTGCATCTCCCTGTTATGGTCCAGTCACCCTATGAAATGCATTTTCCTGAGGGTTACCTCTCAATAAAGTTACTTCCAGCTGTAAGGGTAGAGATACGGAGTCTCGTGGTGAAAGATCTTCTATGCTGTTATTTGCTAAAATGCAGATCAATCTGCTCCTGCCACCCTTGTTGCCAAATAATTACTTCTTGATGGACAATAGCTAATCAGCTTTGATAATACCTGCCTAGAGGGGTCAGTGTGTCCTTTGTCTTTAAGAAATCAGTTTGTCCCCTCCCTAGACTTGTCTGGTAAAAACACTGTAGTCATAATTTCAGCTTGTGGTCATACCTTTTACTATGCTTTTTGTACATTACACAAGAATATGGATGATCATGTGTTATTAATTTTTAAATACCTCACAAGACATATTTTTCACAGAACTTATTAGAATAGGGTTGTGAATACAGGGGTGCTTCTTTATTTTGATACAATTAGCATGGGTATGAGGCAGCTCAGACCTGAGACAGGAGTTTAGGTCAAACTGGCCTTGTTACAAGGTACTACGTGATAACATCACCAGTGCTGCATGGCATTGCACTTTTTTGTGGGGAACTTAGTTTTGATTTTTTTTTCCTGTTCTGAAATGGGATAAAACAAAATTTTCAGTTTCCACAAAATGAAACTCAAACCTATCTTGGTGTCAAGGCAATTTAAATGTGTTTCATTTCCACAAAATCCAAAAGTTATGTTCCATTACGGACATTTAATGTCCAGTTTTAAAATTTTTCAAAACAAAAATCTAATAATTACATTCCAAAAATGTTAAACCACCACAGCATTACTGAAATGCTTCTTGTCATTTTTTCTAACTGGAAATCTGTCCCGCTTCCACAAGACATTTCACTTATGATAAACTGGCATTTTCCAATGGAAAAAAATCCCAAGCAGTTCAACCAATCCATCATTGTCTCATATCTTTTACACCAAAACAATACAAAAGGCATCACTCTTTGCTCACTTAAATCATTCTGATCATGTGATTTCAGTGGCTTCAGTACAGTAACCCCCTAATGTGTGCTGCCAGATCCTAGCTTGTTTTTAAAAGCTTTTTTGCTGAATGTTGAGTAGTTAACCATTAATATTAGTCAATAGTGCAGCCTGTTAAACAGTTACATTGACCTATTTACTGCTAATGCAAAAATATGCAGTTTGGTTTTGTATGGTTTAATAGGTTTTGTTCTAGTGGAGACTGACTTTGTTTCAAAGAGGATCTATGACCCTAAAGGTCAATCTACTTGATTTTTAGACACCTGGGCTCAATCCTGAACTGCACTGAGCTCAACCTTAGCAAAATTCATGGTAGGAGGCAATGGTATAAAGCTATAAGAACATAAGAAAGGCCATACTGAGTCAGACCAAAGGTCCATCTAGCCCAGTATCCTGTCTGCTGACAGTGACCAATCATGTGATCCCTCCCCTGTCTCCCAGAAAAACGGAGACTAGGGACACCCATTCCTACCCATCCTGGCTAATAGCCATTGATGGACCTAACCTCCATGAATCTATCTAGCTCTTTTTTGAACCCTGTTAAAGTTCTAGCCTTCACCACATCCTCTGGCAAGGAGTTCCACAGGTTGACTGTGCGCTGAGTGAAGAAAAACTTCCTTTTGTTTGTTTTAAACCTGCTGCCTATTAATTTCATTTGGTGACCCCTAGTTCTTCTATTGTGGGAATAAGCAAATAACTTCCTTATTCACTTTTTCCACAGCAGTCATGATTTTATAGACCTCTATCATATCCCCTCTTAGTTTCCTCTTTTCTAAGCTGAAAAGTCCAAGTATTTTTAATTTCTCTTCATATGGGACCCGTTCCAAACCCCTAATAATTTTTGTTGCCCTTTTCTGAACCTTTTCCAATGCCAATATATCTTTTTTGAGATGAGGTGACCACATTTGTACGCAGTATTCAAGATATGGGCGCACCATGGTTTTATATAGAGGCAATAAGATATTTTCTGTCTTATTCTCTCTCTCTTTTTAGTGACTCCTAACATTCTATTTGCTTGTTTCACTGCCACTGCACACTGAGTGGATGTTTTCAGAGAACTCCCCACAATTACTCCAAGATCTCTCTCGAGTAGTTGTAGCCAAATTAGCTATTTTTATAATTCCCCTGATTGGGTCCCAAAAGTTTCACAAATGGTACTGTTTTGATACATCATTCTAGCATCTAAAGGTTAGAGGCCAGTTTCTTATCTCAAACATGTTGGTGTAAATTTGGTAGTTATGCTGATTTAAGCTGAGTTACTTTACAGAACCCACTGAGTTTTTGCATTTCAGGCTTCTGCAAGCAGTAAATACATCCTCGGGAAAGACTTGGGATACATTATAATGGAAGAAAATATGTATAGTGGCTGTGACCTATGCAGGATGTGTCATGTTTATCTCTCTCCCCAGAGGACAGAGGTGACTTTGTCTCCACTAAGTGCAAACTAGTCTCCATACTGGAAGAAAAGGTAAAAGAATTAGAAATCCAAGTATTAAACCTATATTGCATCAGAGGAAATGAAAGCTTCCCAGATAGAAGTCAGGATTTGGTACTGTGGGCACAGCATGCAGAAGAATGAGAGAAGGTAGTGCCAGCAGGGGTGAAGGGAGGACAAAAGAATAGGGAGGAAAACTGACAGTATCTGAAGGAGGAGAACCAATAGACCCCAAATAGAACTAGAATTAAGCAAATAATGTCAGGATCTCTGCAGAGGTACCACTGCTGAGACTGTCTTGGACGAGTCCTCTGAGGTAAGGGATCAGAAGGAGACACCCTCCCACCCCCATCAACCAGATACATTGTCCTAGGGATGGGGTTTCCATAGCTACCACTCCCAAGAGAAGGAGCAGGGCAGTGATGATTGGGAACTCCCTCCTAAGGGTGACAGTCATATATCTGCCATTCACATCAGGAATCATGAGATGTGCACTGTTTGCCTGGAGCTAGAATTCAGGATGCATCTAAGGGTACGTCTACACTGCAGGGTTTAACTCAAAATAAAGTACGCAAATTGAACTACGTCAATTGTGTATTTTATTTTGAAATAGGGAGCGTTTACAAAGCACTTATTTCAAAATAGAGCACTTTTCCTTCAACTTCCCTTATTCCTCGTACAATGAGGGTTACAGAAGTTGGAGTAAGAAGTCCCTCCAGCTTGACACTATTTTGACACTATTTCAAAATAACTGCCTGCTGTGTAGATGCGGACTAAGTTATTTTGAAATAGTGTTGCAGTGTAGATGTACCCTGAGTCTGCCAAGACTGCTCAAGCCCCCAGACTTCTACCCCTTCCTACTTATCCATATGGGCACCAATGATATTGCCAAGAATAACCTTGAGCAAATCATTGCACACTACATAACTTTGGCAAGAAGGACAAGAGAGTTTGGGATGCAAGTAGTGTTCTTGTCCATCCTCCCTGCTGATGGAAAAGCCCCAGGAAAGAGCCATCACATCACAGAAATAAATTAATGGCTATGCAGGTGTTGTCTGTGAGAAGACGTGGGCTTCTTTGACAATGAGCTGATGTTCCAGCAAAGAGAATTACTGTGCTGAGATGGGTTCCATCTACAAATATTGAGAAGAATATCTTTGGCCCTTGGCTGGCTAAGCTGATAAGAGCTTTAAATTAGATCTTATGGGGGATGATGACAAAAATCCAGCCAATGAGCCTTGCAATTCAAGTAATGAAAACAAGGGGAAGGGTTATTTTCTGGAGAAGATACTAGAAACCGCAACGGCATTAAAAAGACAAGAAAAGTAACAGGCCAGTCTGCAAAACATCTTCAATACAAATCTTTAATACAAATATCTTTGTATACAAATGCCAGGAGTTTGGGGAACAAGCAAGAGGAATTGGAAGTCATAGTATATAGAGAATGGAATGGATTAGTTGAGAATGTGAAGATGCTCGGGAACTTTGGAGGAAGTGATCTTGAACTGGCAGATTTCAAGATCCCATGGAAAGCAGAACATGAGAACAGCAACGCCACAAGGACACTGGACTTCTGAAAGTCAGGTTTTAAACCACTCAGAGAAATAGTGAGCAAGGTCCCATTGAAAGACCAATGAGCCCTGGTCTATATTAAGGAGTTATTTTGACCCCCCCACCCTTATTTTGAAATAATAAAGGGAGCGTCCACAGTACCAAGCCCATTATTTTGAAATAACCAGCCCATTATTTCAAAATCTGTGCTCCTGCTATCCTCAGGAAATAAACTTATTTCAAAATAGTTATTTCTGGAATTATTTCAAATTTAGTTATTTCAAAATAATTTCCTAGTGTAGACATGTCCTTAAGGAGAAAGAGTTGAAAGGCACTGGCAGTTTCTAAGAGATGTAATACTAGAGTCTCACCATCAAGGTTTTCCAATGCAGAGGAAAGATAAGAAAAGCCACAGGAGACTAATGTGGCTGCACCAAGTGGTTTATAGCTAAGTAAAAACCAAAAAGATGGAAAAAAGGGCATGTCACCAAAGATGTGTACATGGGACTCACATGAACATGTTGGGCCAAACCAGGAAAGCCAAGGCAAAGAGTAAGTTACAGATGGCAAAGAATGTTAGCGACAACAATAAGAGGTTCTTCAACTATATCAGGTTATGTCTAGACTGCGAGGTTTTTCCGGGATTCTGAGTTTTTCTGGTATCCTGGAAAAACTTCTCCATTTTTTTTTACAGAAGAGCAAACAAGACCTGTCTTCCTTGTTCTACGAGGAAGAAGGGATTTTCCAAAAGAGGAGAGCCTCTTTTGGGAAAAAAAAAGCCTCTTCTGAAAAAAATCCTTTTTCTGAAAGAAAGGTGTAGTGTAGTCCTAGCCCCAGCCAAGTAAAGAAAGATCATGGGTTGTGGGGGCATGGATTATGATTAATGGAGAATGTGAACTTGTAATGAGGGAGCATATGAAGGCAGAGCTGCTCAATGCCTACTTTGCTTCAGTCTTCTCACAAAACACACATACACCCCACATGTAACCAGGTGACTAACAAAGTTACTATAGACAATAAAAGGGAAGAGCTGCAGATTAGGATAAATAATGAACAAGTCAGAGATCTTCTGACCAATCTGAATTAATTCAAGTCAGAGCGGTCAGATACTGTTCACCCTATGGTACTAAGGAATTAGCTGAAGAAATCCAGAGCCACTGATAAGAATATTTGCAAACTCATAGATGATAGGCGAGGCCCCAGGAGAAGGGCTATGTAGTGCCCACCTTATAAAGGGGGAAAAGGACGGTTCATGGAACTAGACTAATGTGCATGACTTTGCACATTGGAAAGCTACTAGAGCTAGTTATAAAACATTCAATTTGCAAATACCTGGAAGATATAGAAGTAAACACTAGCAGACAGCATGGATTTAATAACAAATCATGCCAAACAAGCTTGATTTCCTTTTTTGATATGGTAACTGGTTGGGTGGATAGAACAATATGATGGACATAATTTATACCTGGACTTCAGCAAGGCTTTTGACAGTCCCACATGACACTGTGATAAGTATACTGCAGAAATGCAGGCTCAGTGGAACTACCATTAAGTACCATTTTAAAATGCAAACAAAGAGTACCTATTAAAGGCATGATGTCACTTAAGATGTTGAGCCCTTCTTCTATATTAATGGCCTGATTGTAGGTTGTCACAGGGTGAACCCACCGATTCCCTTCAGGAGGAGGCGTCAGGCCTCTGAGGCCTCTCACTCGGAGCTTAACCCTTAACAGCTTCTGAGTGTACCTGACCTTCTGCTCCTGCAGAACCTCTTTCCTCATCAGCCCAGACTGAGCTGCTCCACAGGCTTTTATAGCTGGCCTCCGGCTGGAGCATGCCTAGCAGGGCTCTGCGGGCAGGGCCTTCTTAGTCAGGTAGTCAGGCTTAATCTAGGCAGCCCCAGTGTGGGCTTGGTACACCCTGGTACATAGGTATAGAGAGCATAATAATCAAATTTGTAGATGACGCCAAGCTAAGAAGAAGAATTGATAACACTTTGCAGGACAGACAAAATTCAGAAGGATTTTGATAAACTGGAGAACGAGGCTATAGACAAAAAAAAAATCAACAAAGCTTACACTTTGGGAAGAAAAAACAAATACACAAATACAGAATAAAAGGTACCTGGCTTGGCAGGAGAAGGATTTGGGAGAGGAGATGGAGCACATCCTTAATATGAGTCAGCACTGTGATACTGTTGGACCCCCCAAAAATGCTATTGTAGGTGGCATTAACAGAGGTGTCGCATGCAAGTCATGAGAAATGATACTACTATTCTACTTGGTTAGGCCTCAGCTGGTCACCAATGTATAGATAAGTTATAGGGAAACGGAAAAGGATCCAGAGGCAAGTAACAAAGATGATCAAAGGGCCGGAATTCAAGCCATTGAACCAAAGATTGAAGAAGCTGGGTATGTTTAGTTTGGAAATAAGGAGATGGGGGGAGGAGGGATTATAGCATTCTTCAAATATTTGAAAAGTTGCCATAAAAAGATGGAGAAAAGTTGTTTTCTCTTACCACTGAAGACAGGACAAGAGGCAATGGGTTCAAACTACAGCACAGCATATTTAGATTAAATCTCAAGGAAAACGTGCTTGAAAACGTGTTTAAGAACAGCAGGACTCTAGAACAGACTGCCATGGGAAGTAGTGAAAGCTTAATTGGAGGTTTACCAAAGAAGGCTGGATAGCCATCTGGCTCAGATGGTTTAGACACAGCAAATCCTACATCCTGGCAGGGGATTAGACTGTTTGACGCTTGCAGACCCTTTTATACCGTGGTATAAAACGATTCTATAGTTAAACCGGTTTAAAGTGAGATCTGCTTCTAGCTCTAAGTAATAAGTTGGACAGACTTCCACCACATCAGATGAAGCAATCATTGATTGTTCTTTTTGTAAATTCAGAGATGGTTTTAGAGGGAGGTAAGCCGGGTACCAACTTACAGGAGTGTAGAACTGCTGCACAGCTCAGCTCTTTCTTTGTTTGTTTGTCTGGGCTCAGCTGCTTTGGGAGGAGACAGTGAGAGTCACCAAAAATGTTTTTCATTCTGGACAGGAAAATACCTTGGGTTGATCCTGTTCAAACACTTAATAAATTTTGCTGTATTCTTTGTTAAGTTTAATATTTTGCATCCTTTCAGTGTACGAATGACCAGTTCTTTGAGATTTCATGGAAAACTAAATTTCTGGATTGCTAATAATCTGGAACAGAACAACAAAATAGTCACTGGCTGTGTCTAGACTGGCAAGTTTTTCTGCAAAAGCAGGTACTTTTGCAGAAAAACTTGCCAGCTGTCTACACTGGCCACTTGAATTTGCGCAAGAGCACTGACTTTGTAATGTACAAAATCAGTGCTTCTTGCGCAAATACTTTGATGCTCCCGCTCGGGCAAAAGCCCTCTTGTGCAAATGTTTTTGCACAAGAGGGCCAGTGTAGACAACCCAGAACTGTTTTGCGCAAAAAAGCCCCGATGGCTAAAATGGTGATCAGGGCTTTCTTGCGCAAAACCGCGTCTAGATTGGCACGGACGCTTTTCCACAAAAGCACTTTTTGTGGAAAAGCATCCATGCCAATCTAGACGCTCTGTTCCAAAAATACTTTTAACGGAAAAACGTTTCCATTAAAAACATTTCCGGAAAATCATGCCAATCTAGAAGCAGACACAATGTTTTGCATGGAGCAGCTGAACTCTGTATCTGCTTTCTAGCCCACTGTAACCTGCAAATGTAATGAGTTTCCAAAATTGTGCATGCATATTTATCAAACACTTTTGCAAAATATGCATGTTAAAGTGATGACATTGATTGCTTAAATTGATTTGCCAAAGTATTTGAATATTTAAATATACATTAATGTTTTAGTTTATCTGAGAATGTTAAGTGATAGTTTACCCTTTATGTTCACCAGATGATGGTAGAGAGCCAAATTCTGCTTACTGTTAGATAGGAGGGAATCTCTGGAAGTCAGTGAACTTAGTCTGATTACTCACCCATTTAACAGAGCATAGTGTTTGGCTCTCTGACAGCCAGTTGTGAAGGCCACCCCTGCTATCTGCCTTGCAGGATTGACGTATTGTATCCAAAGTTGCATATTTCTTAGCACTATTGTAGGCAAGATACACACCTTTTCTTTTAGTGCTCCCGAAAACATTAAAAAAGGAACAATCTCACGTCCCCGAAGAAGAGCAATTAGCCACCATATTTGTAGAGCCAGACATTGAAAGACACATTCACTGTGTTCATCTTCTAAGGCCAGATAGCAGCAGCAGAAATGGGGTTAAAATGCTACTGATTTGTGAAACAGTGTGTTCTGGGAAATATTGTGAGTGGAGAAAAAATGGACCTCTTTTGCTAGATCCATCTTCCTCACTTAGTACCTGAATAAAATCTGTGGCCTTGATTCTTGGCCATGAAGAGTTTACCTTTAACACGGAGAGAAGGAAGAGGGAGAAATGAAAACATCAGGGCTACGTCTAC
>JANRFK010006693.1:41551391-41567086 GCA_030068395.1 Apalone spinifera | reverse complement strand
GTAGACGTAGCCCAGGAGTCTGGTTATGGCTCCCTGATTCTCAGCCAAGAGCTGCTCTGACCTAATCTCATGGCCAGTGGGCCTCTCAGGGCCAGGGGACAGCTAGTGCTTAGCATGATCCAGCTGCCTGTCTCATACACCACTTCCTCAATATATGGACATCTGTTTGGAGTGAGAGTGATAGTCCAGGAACCAGAACATCAATATATTTTCAGTTCCGTGTTCACCTATAGAGCCTAAAGAGCTTTTAGGCCAACTTTACTGTTTTCTAATGGCCACTGATTTTGAATGCCTGGCTTGAGACCATTTGGGCCTAACCACTTGAAGTAGTTAACAGAGAAAACTACAGACAAGTCAATGGAGTTGCAGGTACTTGGCACGTATTAAAACACAGATTTTTAAGATTCCAAAGGGCATTGAGATATCTAAATCAGTAGCTCTCAAACTGTGGGTCAGGACCACAAAGTGAGTCACAACTTCATTTTAATGGGGTTGCCAGAGCTGGCTAAGAGATGTTGGGGCCCAGAGCCAAAGTCAAAGTCTGAGCCCCATTGCCTGGGGCTGAATCCCCAGGGCCTGTCCCAGCTGGAGTAATTGTACAATCCAGCCCAGGACTGCAACTGGGCTGGGGTGGGAGGTGTCCATTACCAGCCCCCTAGTGCCGACTCTTCCCACCATGGCCCCGGCCTTCCCCCCCGCCAGTGTCTGTCCCCAAGGACACAGCTTTGGGGATCACCAGGGGAGGCCTGGTGCATTGTGGTGGCAGTGGTCACACCCCTGCACTCCTGCGGGGGAAGTGGAGCTCACTGGGTGGGTGCACTCATTCCACTTTCCCACTGCTCCTGTCATCACAGGAAGCATGGAGGGGGCGGGGAGCACGACTGTTGCCACCGCGCTGCGCCAGGCACCCTGATGGTCCCCAAAGCCACGTCCCTTCGGGATGGGGTGCTATCGAGGGGTGAGAGTGGGTCAATGGTGGGAAGGGGTAGCGCTTGTGGGTCAGTAAAGGACAACGACCACCATCCCCCTCCGGGCCTGCTGGCAGTTCTGGGATGGATTGCGCAGTCACTCTGGCCAGGACTCACCTGCGGGCCATGAGTCTGAGACCCCTTGATTAAGCCCTTTGACTTTGGTGCCCCCTGCCTGGGTATGGGGGATTACGCTTCAGTCTTCCCTTCTCGGGTCGTGTAATAACTTTTGTTATCAGAAGTGGGGTCACAGTGCCATGAATTTTGAGAACCCACCCAAACTGATGTTCTTCATGGCACAGGCCACAGAATTTCACCTAGTAACTCCTGTATCAGGCCCAGTAATGTCTGGTTGAACTACAGTATTCTATTTTTAAGATATTCAGTTTGACTTAAAGATCTCAAGTGATGGAAAATCCATCCAATCCCTTGGTAATTTGTTCTAATAGTTAATTATCTTATTAACATTTGTATCTTATTTTCAGTCTGAACTTATTTAGCTTTAACTCCAAGCCATTGAGTCTTGTTAGTGCATTTGCCCACTATATTAACGTGCCCTCAGAAATATCATCATGTAGCTACTTATGGGGGGGGCATGGATCAGAGTTCGCATTGCACTGCCAATCTGTACCCAGCCCCAAACTAGAGAAGTTAATGGTCCAAGCAGCAGCCCCATTTTGGTGAAGTATCCTGGTCACTGAAGTGTGGTCTTCTTCTACTGCATCTTTTCCTCCATTCCCCAGTCCATTTGCTGCTTGTGTATCTTATATATGATCACAGCTGACATTCCTATTGGGAACTTCATTGTCCAAAAGCAGCAGCTCCACTGCATAAGCCCCTTTTGCCCGCTTATTCATGTAATTATCTTTAGTGAGTTGCATTCAGACACTGCTAGAGTCAGGTTGGACCTCGCTGGTCCAGCATCCTTGGGATCTGACTGGTCCTGAACCAGGGGATTTGCCGGACCAGGAAAGGTACCTCTTCATGGCCGTGCTGCCAACAGGCTAGGGTTCCAGCCTGTCCCCCACTGCGGCCTAATCCCCGCCCCCGCAACTACTGCTGGGACAAGAGTGCCATGGCCAGAG
The DNA here is from genome assembly GCA_030068395.1 of Apalone spinifera. Lineage (NCBI taxonomy): Eukaryota > Metazoa > Chordata > Testudines > Trionychidae > Apalone > Apalone spinifera. The sequence goes on along the minus strand of JANRFK010006693.1, from coordinate 41,565,033 downwards.
CTCCACAGCCACCTGGCTCTATGGCTGGGGCTGTAGTTCCGCAGCCTGGGATAGAGTTTCCTGGCTGCCGCTGGAGTTGGGGCTGGAGTTCCCTGGCCACTGGAGCCAGAATGTGGCTGGAGCTCCGCAGCTGGGGATGGGGCCAGAGCTCCCTCAGTGGGGCCAGAGGTCCACAGCCATAGCTGGGCCAGGGAGGTCCTCTGGGGCCAGAACTCCCTGCCATGCTGTCTGTCTTCCTCTCCTCCACCTCCCCACCCTCTGGGCTCCTGGCTGAGTCGCCAGTGCCCCTTATGGCGTTCCTGCCCCGCCACCAGAGCTCCATCTTCCTGGGCTCTGTGGTCCAGGAACATCCATGGTCCATGTGTGCTGGACCACAGATGTTGCTGGACCAGGGAGTCCCGGTTAAGGGAGGTACAACCTGTAACCAAAACCATACTGAATAAAACTGCTTTGCTGTTTGGTTTTTGGTTTTTGGTTTTTGTTTTTTTATCTTGACATTTTCCACTGATTTAACAAAAAAGCACGATCTTGCCTATTCTTAGACATAGGTAGCCGTGGCTGTATTTTTTAAGCTAAAAGAGGATAGAGAGGACTGTTATGACAGTCCTACTTTTATCATTAACAAAAGTCCAGATGGCTGTGTTGTCAGCTGCAGCACAGTAACTGCAAAACATCCATAGCTAAGACTTGAGAAACAGATAAACAGCAATTTAGTTTCCATTCTTAACTTCTCCTGGGTATCTTCTAAACTGAGATTGGCAGCTACCCCCATGATAACAAATGATGCATTGTGATGTAAATATGGTAAACTAGGTGCTGGGTTAAGATCATGTTCATTGTGCCTAGAATCAAAAGCTGGAGTCAAACCAGTACATTCCCACCCAAGCTCTGATTCCATCAGGGATCTGATACATCTCTTTTTTTGGCAAGCTGCCACTTATTTCCTCCATCTGTCTTACACCTGTCCATGGAACAGACCATTAGTGCTAGTAGAATTGCATTATCACTTTTAAAAAATGTAAATAGAGTCTGATTTCAAGTAGAGATTTAAAGGGCTTCTATGAATTAATTGAAAGGCTAAACAAATCAGTACAATGATTTAACATATAGAGTAAAGTTCTTTTGGGCTGAGGTTTTGTTTGTTTTGCTATATGAAGACATATCTCAGCAGCTGGTTGCACACAGCGAAGATGCCAGCAGATGCTACAAACACAATGTGTTCAACCATTTGCCAACATTCCACTGAGCCAGACACACTGCAAGAGCTGCATGTAGCTTGGGAGTCACGGGTTACATATTTCTGTTTTATATGCCGATGCAAATACCATTAACATTAACAAATGATGGAATCTGAACAGCTGCTAACCTGGTACATTTGGGTATTAAAAAATAAAACCCCTCCCCCACTTATTTACCTATAAGCAAACAAGGCCACGAGAGTGTGGTCTTATTTCCTCTGGAAGGCAATTGCATGAGAATGCCATTTTGGTTTTAACTAGGTTAGTGTTTCTGCTATTGCAGTGCCCCATTCCCGGGAGTGTTAATGGTGGCCAGAGCGTTCTAAAAAGTCATCACAGCTGACAGCAAATTATCTATGCAACCCTGGTCTTAAAAATTGTTTTATTTTCGTTACCCTCCCAGTTCATTCTAATCTAACACCTATATTTGACCCATTCAGGAATGCCAGGCAGATAGATAAGAGGGTGATTTCAGTGGAGATAAGATCACATTCTCTGCTGTTTGTAAAATGTGTTTTTACTGTCTTGTCTTAACACTTAAATGAGGCATGAACAGTGTGTCCCTGTGCTTCAAAGCTACAGTAGTCAGAGGCATTAGAATTGGACTTGGAAGGCCCCTGTGTGTCATCTAGCCCTCCATTTGTAAATAGTGTGGCTCTGTACTAAAGTGTCCCACTCAGATATTCAGTTTCCCAGCATTGCTCAATAATCTTGTAAATAAGGCAAGAAAGAACATCCTTGGTCACTGACAACTTGTGATTTTCAGTAATAATATATACAGGAAAGTTGCATACACACGATTTGTCATGTTGTCCTTATCAAAAAATATCCACCTTCATGTCAGTCATTCATGAAATCAGGGACACAGCTGGTCTTAATTATTAACATTTCCTTTTAAAGTAGAACTAACATCATATATCTCCCCACCTAGCATTTTATCCAAAGTCCACTGAACTCAATCAAAAGGCTCCTGCTGACTCCAATGCGCCACAAGACAGAAAAAGTCAAATGAAATCCTAGCAGCATAAACACAAAACAAGTGAAGCATGAAACAAATGAGTCAGGTGATCTAAATTCTCACTGTTAGGTTTGGTGGGGGGTTTTTTGGCTCCCTCCAAAGTATACTTTTTATCCATATTTTGTACAGTGTCAGATCAAACAGATTGGAAGGGGATGGGGTTGAAAAGGCATGTGATGACCTCCAACGGACTCAATGCCCAAGAGTATGTGTATGGCTTTCTAGCCATCCCCCTCTAAACTCGGAGTGATGACAACTCCTGAGATTTTATCAAGAGGCTTGCAATATTTGCTGTTTTTCTTAATGCCCTGGTTTCTGGAACCATTCTCTGGGAGAATCCCAGCTTTTGTCTCATTCCCATAGATGCAGAGAAAAGTCAGAGAATATGATTCAAGTGTGCCCTGAAGGCTTAAAAATGAAAGACAAAAGAAAAAGAATATAAAGATTTTTTTTGTAATCCCTTGACTTCTAAACTAATCTCATGATTCTTTTGGGCTGGACTCTTGATTTCTGAATGCTCGGAGCTGGCAGTGCTTCTCCTATGCCATGTAAGGGGCAGGGGATGAGATAATTAATGCATCCTAAACTGTAGAACAGTGATGTGTTGAGTGTTTCTGAAAGGTGAAGGAGAATAGTGAACAGAGATTTCCTGTTAAATACAAGGAATGATCCTGCAATATACACTCTGATTCCCTAGATAGCTCAAGTTACTATCAACATGGGGTTCTAGCTGCATAAAGCTACTTCCCTCCGTACCATGTGGCATAGCTTAGGACCTCCAATAGCAAACATCACACTAGTGCTGATGGGTCTACATAACCAGCAACCAACAGCTGCAGTTTTGGCAAAATCATTTAACGCAGCAGTGAGTGTGAGGTGAAAAGACTAATCCTTTGACTCTATTTAAAGAGGCTTAAGGGATAAGGAGAGAGGAAAGGAGCAGAGAGAAGATCTATGGGAAAGGGAAAGTGGATCAGAGAGGATAACTGGGTGAAGGAAAGGGAGGGTGGTGGCAGAGAAAGATTAGAGAATAGAGGGAGGCAAAATGAGGACAGTAAAAAGAAGGACAGAGAAGAAATGTCTTGAAAAGGAAAAAGATTTTTAGAGGATGAAAAAATTCAGTACGGGAAGAAACAAAGAAAGCCTAGGAGCGTATACAATAGTGCTCATGAATGATGTATCAGGAAATGTTTAGATGTAAAATCATTTCTGATGCATTCAAAATGTAAAAACTCCCAGTTGCATCATACCTACCATGTGTTACTATTCCAGCTGCGCCTAGCATGTTTGTTCCAAATTCACACCCAAGTTAATTGAAATGCAAAAAGAGAGCCCGCTGATCCCATGCTGGGCAACATGCCCATCAATTGTATGTCCCTCAGTTGTAATCCAATGGAAAGTTGCTCCGGAGCTACCCAGTAAAGGTTGCAGGATTGGGCTCTGATTGCTTTGAAATTAACATACCTTCCTTCTGTTTACACTCTTTCATCAGGGTAATAGAATCATCATGTGGCTTGTTGCTGCCTGGAAATGTATAATCCCGTGTTGGACTTTGGAGACATCCACCCACACTAATAACTTTGTGGAGATCTAAACAAGGATAAACATGCAGCTTTGGAAAGAGATGAACTGCTGATTTTGTATGAAATTTGGAAACCACAACTGAACACTTTTCCAAAGGAGCTGAATCAGGGTTGTATGACCTGACTGTAGGATTCACTGAACAGACTGTAAAGCATATTGGTATGAAATTGTACTGTAACAAAGACAGAAGTGCAGGAAAAGATGCACATCGTTTCTATAGGATGATCTATAGATCAGTGATATTTAAAGTGAAAAAAATAGGCTGAGCACCCCTTTGAAAGTGGATAGTTACGTCACTGATTACATTGCTGAATTGTAAAACCAGTTTATACCAAGTTCTCAAATCCATTCGCTATAAAGCAAAGCATGTAGCATTTTAGGATTTGTTGTTTTCATTTTAAGCATGTCCAGTTTGTATGTCTGCTCTAGTGACTTCTTTGAGCAGGAATTCATTGGGAGTGGAGTGGGGAGAGACTTCCATTGGTCTAAGGATTTAGACACACAGAAAGTAAGCAGTTTTCAAAGGGAGGCCAAACAATGATGTTTGCCACTGTGTTTCATAAAAGACACAGTGCAAACCAGTGCTGGATAAGGGGGGAAATGAGTTTAATAATGAATTATAGCATAGCTTCTTGTTTCATAGACAAAGGGAGATTTAAGGTCTAGGAGAAAGATCATATAGAAGAACACACACAAACATGTTGCAAGCAACACAAAAACATGTTTTTGACACCATAGTTGATGCCATATGCATTACACTGATGTAAAGATGAACAGTGAAACTTCCCGTTGGAGTCAATGAGAATTTTGTTATCAACTTCAGCAAGGCCAGGACTTCACTGGAAAGCTCACAAAGTTACTTCCAAGTTGGAAGATACACATTCAGTTGTGACACATAAAGGCAAAGTCACTGTTCAAATTCAAATGGGTGGAACTAAGACTAAGGTCCTGTGTGTACTACACTCTTTAACAGCATTTGTCAGTACATCATGAAACAGTTGCCCCTCCACACTGCCCCAAGCACTCTTGGATATTATACGCCTGCTCTCTTCCCCTGCTGACATGTTATGGGATGGCTGTCTGGATTTTCCTAGAAAGCACTCATCCAAATAGGACTAGACAGCATGGGAAGTGTGGTATTCAGACACAGCAGATACACAGTGGAACTGTGGTGCAGGAGGGAATACTGCTCTGTGCAAACTCCCCAGCTATGTTTGTTGTAAGTGGATCAGATAAGCGCATCATGGACTGGGTAGAAAAGCACAGTGATACTTAGCAGATTGAGAAGGTCTAAAGCAGAAGTGGGCAATCTGTGGGCCATTGCAGCCCACACACCCCCTGTCGGCCTCCTCTTCCCCGTATGGGCGGTGGGCTGCAGGGTGCCCACTACTGATCATGAAGCCCATGGAGACAAAGGACAGCCACTCATGCAGCCTACTCACAAGTCTTGATTGCCCATCGCTGGTCTAAAGGAACATAATGGAAAAATATCATAACCCTAGAAATCTTCAGCTAGAGAAGATAACTAGCTTCACCTTTTGTACAGGAGCCCTCACCAAAGGAGAACATTGGTAGATGGGCTGTCTGAAAAGGAAGCAAAATAACCCTAGCTATGTTTCTCTTCAGCTTGAGTACAACCAAAAAGGATAAGGCAGCCTCTGGCACTCAGACCTCAGGTTATCTCAAACTTGGCCTGGTGCATTGTAAGACTTGATCCCATCACCAGATGCTTCCAACCAATCCTCCATCTGTTACCGAACATATTGGTCCCACCAGCCTCAATCTCATTCCCTATTGCTAGATTTCTTGTTGAATTAAATTATGCATCAATATCCCAAACTCATGAAAACATACTCTCTCAGTAGGAAACATAAAGTTTTCTGTACTGAGCAGAATTAATCACAAAGAATATGAAGATCTTAACAAATAATTCTTAAGACCACCACAGAAATCCTCTTCCATTTGGGATCAGACTAAGGGCATTTCTACACTGCACTGTTATTTCGAGATAACTAGTGTTATTTCAAAATAAGAATGCGAGCATCTACACAGCCATTCCATTATTTTGAAATAATTTCTAAATCTGTAAACTTCGTTCTACAAGGAATAACATCTATTCCGAAATAAAAATTTCAAAATAAGGCGTGTGGAGGTGCTCCACTGCTGCTATTTCGAAATAGCCCTTACGGCCATTCTAAGTTATTCCTCCCCAGTACCTCCTGGGGCTCTAAAATGAGATAGCATGTCTACATTAGGTAAGCCTGCCTCAGACTAATTTTGAGGCTCCCCTGCAGTGTAGACGTGCTATTTTAAGCTGCTTCAGAATAACTATTTCTGGAATAGCTTATTTCGAAATAACTGTGCAGTATAGCTGTATCCCAAATATGTTTCCCCTTTTGATACAAGTGGTTAGCCAGCATTCAGGATTTTGATGGTTGTTTCTATTAGGAGAAAAACTGAAGATGGAGCCATGTATCTTTGATGCAATCCTTTGTTATTTATAAAGAAAGAATGTAGAAAATCCAGTTTCCCTAACCACAGGAGAATTCAAGCAGCAGAACATAGTTTCCTTGCTCAAAATTCTAAGCCTAGGCAGAATTCAAGGAAAAGAGAGTGTGTGTGCGCTCTCTCTACAAGTGTTTCTCAGGCTACCTTCCCTGTCTGCTTCTGTGGTAGCTCTGACACAAATCCAGAGCTCCACCAAAAAAAATACTCAGCTCTCTGATTTGCAGTCAACCCTCTGTGAACCACTTCTTCCCACAAAGGCTATGACAGCTCAGCTCGTGACAGCTTTATGGCCTGTGTTTTGGATGGTAACTCCAATTGTTTCAGCTAATTTACTCTAAAAAGAGTTTAACTGCTCCTTATATTTATCCTGAATGAGGGACTGTTACCATCTTTAACAAGGCTCCACCCTTTCCTCAGCATAACTACAATTTCTGGAGGACATTTGTGCAAAGACTTTAGACAGGAAACAAAAAGCCGTCTGGAGCTTACTTCACTACAAGATACTTATGGACGTTCTCTGATACCATTTCTCCCTACTGTTTTCATTCATTTCTCCCTGTCTTTTATCGTCTACAAACGCATATGCTTCTGTAAAGAAAGAAAATCATATGCCTGACCTCCACAGTGAACTCTCTGCTTCCGAGGATTAAGGAAGACAGATTCTGGGCCTGTTTTTCTACTGTATAAAATAATCAGTTATGTCTTTTACTGTTTTCTCCCTCTCTCTCTTTTAAAACATTATCAAACGAAATTGTAATTTCCAGTAGCAATGCATTGGATCCAAGGTCATTTTCTTGTATTCTCAGTTTTTTCGGGTACACACAATATGTACAGCAGGAAATGAAGTGACTCAATTAAATCTCTGTTTGTTTAAATGCAATTTAAAGCAGGCGTTTTTGTATGATCAAGGCTGTGCAAGTCTTTTCCATGGGTTACTGACACACTCAGCAGTAAGGTCAGACAGCCTGCAAGAACCTATTTTGTTTTCATTCCAATTTCTGGGCTGCAGTCATACCTAGGAGGACAGAGCATCTGTTAATGAGACCTTGGGTCTCTTCCCTGCAGATTTTTCTCTAATTTCTTGGGCTTGTGTAGTTATCAATCTATGGTAATGTTTGATGCATTCCCATGTGCCTGTGTGGATGTGGAGAAAACAGAAGCCCAGTTATAGTAGCTGCCCAGGGTTTTTTTGTTTTTTTGTTTTTAATATTCCCCTATTCCTCACTCTCCCCAGTGCAATCTAAAGTGTTTGGAATCTGCTGAATTTTTGGAGAGTTGAATATTCCATAGATCCTAAAAAAATCAAAATAATTTCTGATTTCCTGTGATGAAAAGATATAGATAGATAGATAGATAGATAGAGCTGTCAAGCGATTAAAAAAAATAACCGTGATTAATCGCGGTGTTAAAACAATAATAAGACTCCAGCTGACCCTTGCCTCTGCGAGCATTTCAACACCACAGCAGCATTTCAGAGGGGCAGCCCTGTGGGAGCCCAGGATCAGCTGGTGTCCCCAGCTGACCCCAGGTTCTGGACCAGAGGCTCCAGCTGATCCTGGGCTCCCATGGCGCTGCCCATTTGAAATAGCAGCATTTCACAGGGGCAGCGCTGTGGAAACACCTGCGATTAATGTGCATTAAAAAATTAACGCATTAATTCTACCCTGCGTTAATCACAGGCATTAACATGCATTAATTGATAGCCCATATAATACAAATGGCTTCACAATTAGTTTTATTTTGATTGAATTATAGTAAAGCTTACGTGCTTTATTAATAAAAAGAGTAGAATTTGTAATGAAAGTGTTTAACTGTATAAGACTGAACTTTATTTAGTCATACAACATGGGTCAGGATTACAAAGGTTGATATTTCTGTCACGTGACATTGGTTCTAGAGGCTACTGTTATAGTATTAGAACAGGGGTCTCAAACTCAATTTCCCTTAGCACCAGAGCAAGTCCTCAAATTCCCCTAGTGGGCCAGCTGGCACCCCTTTCTGGCAGGGCTCAGGAGGGTGGGTGGGAATGGGTAGGCTGTATGTGTGCTTGCATCCCTACCCCTCCTGCCTGCTGCCCCCAGGTTATTTAATCCCCCAACCAGGGTCCTTAGTGCCACCACCAGTAACAAGGCTGAGTAACAGCAGCTTCCTGCTATGAGCTTTATACTACTGCTGGCAGCACGTCCTTGTGCAAATGCTTATCGGATAGTTGACAGGATAGTCGACTAGTTGCTCCCCCCTTCCCTTCTTGCTGCCTCTATCAGCATTGGGGGATAAGAGGGGAATAGCTCGGGGTCCCAGAATAAGGGTAGTCAGAGGAAGAGTGTTCTATTTTGAAATAAGTGCTGTGTAGATGCTCCCTATTTCAAAAAAAGATACGCGACTGACGTAGTTCAATTTGCGTAGTTTATTTCGAGTTAAGCCCTGCTGTGTAGACACAGCCAAAGAGTGTTGCCTGGCAAAAGGAAGGTGACAGGAACAATGACACTACATCTTAATTGCCTAATTCTGTACATGAGATCAAGAACTTGTCAAAACAGTTTGAGAAGTGGAAATCTGCAGTGCAAACCTATGTGGCTACCAAGTGCATGGAATTACATATAGCTCTTGACTCACAATATATATAAACTTAATACAGTCAGATCTCTCAAACGTACTGCAAGAAATTACCATATCTGTCACATGGGTAACCATCTAGGTACTCAGGTATGTTCAGCCCTCCCACAGTGCAGCAAGGAGACATGGAAGATATGTCTATGCTACAATAAGACCCGTGGCTGGTCTGGGCCAGCTGACAGAGGCTGAGGGCTATAACACTGTGAAGGGAGAGGGTCCCAGATCCTGGCCTCCAGCCAAAGCCTTGGGCTACGTCTACACTGCAAGGTTTTTGCGCAAGAAGTCTTTTGCGGAAGAGTTCTTGCACAAAAGCTTCTTGTGCAAAAGCATGTCCACACTGCATGGACCCTCTTGCTCAAGAAAACTCTGATGGCCATTCACAGAATGGCCATCAGAGAACCTGTCCTTTTTCAGATAGGCTGTATTTGTGCAAGAAACCCATGCAGAGCGTCCACACATGCCTTTTTGCACAACAGCTGTAGCACGAAAAGGAGTTATGCCTCATAAAAGGAGGTTTGCCTACACTGGAAAAAGCTCTCTATTCTGCTTTTTTACTGCCGATTTACTTGCAAAATAGCTCATTTGAGGTGTGGACGCGCCGCAGGTTTTTGAGCAAAAACAGCTGGTTCTGCACAAAAACCTTGCAGTGTGGACATAGCCTTAATGTCTATATTGCATTTTCTTGCCCTGAAGCCTGAGTCAGCTGATTCTGGTTAGCCATAGCTATGCTGCATGTTCTTTAGCACAGTGTGGACATTCACAGACTCTCAGTTTCCTCTTTTGGCTTTAGTAGTAATTAAAAGGTTGACCTGGTTCATTCCCTTGTTGCTGTTTCCCTTGACTTGGGAAACTGTGGAATGAAAAGGACGACGGGCTGAAGGTTTAGCAGTTCACAGTTTCTCATAGGACCATCTGCTTGGCACAGTTAACATTGTAAGTGTTCCTTCTTCCGGCTGGTTTGATTTCTGGTATTCACAAAATTAGGTGTTGTACAAATGCAAAAGGTAGCACAATCTTGTGTCTAACTATAGTGGATGTTTACAAAACTGTTAGGACTACACAAACACCTGTGAAGGTAGACCCACATTTTCAAATGTATTGAGGCATAGTTCCATTCAACACTGCATCTGACTTGAGTCCAAAGTTCATTCCCAAAAGTGGCTTAGGCACATAAGTCTCATTCAAAGTCACTATTGAAAATGATGCTTAGACTCCTGATGTTGTACACAGTGCAATTGTAACCATGTTGGTCCCAGGATATTAGGCCTTGTCTACAGTAGCATATTTTGTTGCCAAAAACTGCTTTTTGTTGACAAAATAGTGAGAGTGTATACACTACAATACAACTTTTGTCAGGAGAAACACCTAATTTTGGCAACAAAAACTTCCATCCCTCCAAGAGAGACTTTTGTCTTTTCCCCTCCCTTTATTGTCAACAAAGATCTAGTGTGGACTAGGGATGTTAAGGACTAGTCAACTATTCGATAAGCAAATGCTTATCAGATAGTCAGTCAACTAGTCAATTCCCCTCCTTGCTGCTTCTATCAGATAGAGGCAGCAAAGGGTGGGGGGGGGAAAAAGGAGTACTTCAAAGTGGCAGCACCACACAGCTTAGCCCTGGATCAGCTGTGTGGTACTGCTGCTTTGAAACGCAGAGTCCCCAGCTCATCCCAGGTTCTACTGAAATGCCATGTGGAGCTCAGGATTACCTGGGGAGTCTCTAGCTGACCCTGGCTCTGTGTGGCCTTTCAAATCGGCAGCGCAGCATAGAGCCCAGGGTAAGCAGGGGGACTGTAAGTCCCCCACTGACCCTAGGCTCCAAAATGTACAAGAGCCCCTGCTGGGGACACATGTTCATTTCAAAGCTGGCACACCATGTGCAGCCCAGAATCAGCGGGACTTCTCGCTGGTCCCAGACTGCACACAGAGTTCCTATTCCTCCTTTGAAATGTACAAGAGCCCCAGTGGGGACTCTTGTACATTTCAAAGAAGGAATGCGAAAGTGCCTATTGACTAGTTGATTACTATTACTATTGACTACTCGACTAGTCAACTAACCCCAATTTAACAACCTTAGTGTGGACCCTGTTTGTTTTGTCAAGAGAACTGGCTTCCACCAGTATCCCACAATGCCTACCTTGATGGGTGTGCTCCATTGTTTTGTGATCTCTGCTGCCTTGCAGGCATGCACCCCTCATCTTCAAAGTTCTGGGAAGCATCTGAGTGCTGAGTGAGCTGCTCCCTTTGGTGAACAAACAAAAAGAGCAAATCACTGGAATGCACCTGTTCTGCTCTGCTAGAAACACAGTAACAGACAGACTGCTGCTGCCGGGGGAGGGCTGGAGAGACTGCTATGCTACTTTGACATTCCTCAGCACAGAGAGCTCACAGAGTTACTCAGGATGCTGCTCCCAAAACTCTGAGAGAATCCCAAGAAGCACAGGGATCTGCTCTGCCTTCCCACAACACTGCACTGTGGGATGCTTACCCACATTGCTTTGCTCTATCTGTCCACAGGAGAGGTAGCAACAACGTGGCCATGAAATGTTAACAATGGGAGGCAGAAAAACTAGTCTGACCGGTTTTCACTTTTTCATGTCAACAGCACTTTTGTCACCAACTCTTCCCAGTGAAAAAACTTAAAAAACAATAAATAGTCTCGCAGCACCTAGACATAGCCTGAAGCAATGTGGGTGAAGCTAGCTCAGTAAAAGATATTATCTCACCTTACTTGTGTCTCAGACTCCTGACTCAGCTTCAGCACTGAATAGAACCATGGCCTTTAAATACCTTTAAAATCTGGCCCTTTGAACTCTGTTTTCAAATACGGAAATGTGTAACCACAATCATACTTTAGGCCAATAATCCTGGTGTCTTTTCTCTTGCTGCTACTATTTGTGAGAAATCTGTATGGTTTTATATGTTTTGCCTAACTGGGCACTTCCCAATTCCGAACAAGTGTTTAACAGAAGGCTTTTTTTAAAATTCATGTCTGATTTTCTGATGATGGCAGTTAATCTATTAGAAGCAAAGAAGAGTGAAATTATCTCATGAGTCTCATGCACTCTTTTATTCTAAATCCCTTTTGTATTCAATAAGAGGCAAAGATCAAAAGCTTCTATTTAGTGTGGTGGGCAATATCAGAGCATTAAAAGTTAATTAGAGTTAATCTCAGACACTGATACAAGGTGATAACTAGAATGGTGCTGAAATGTAATCAACATTTTCTCTGTAACACTGTGCTGTGATTGGTTGAGTGAGTGAATGAGCAGTGAATGACTGGGATGTGATTAAACCTTAAGAATACTAAAGGATTTTCCATTAGCAGATCCTCATGCTATAGATTTTTCCTTTGGAAGGAGGAGTGTTTACTTCCCTGGATCCATAAAATCTTTGCTTTTATAAAAAGGATTTCTAAGTGATGTCTAGTGACAGTCTTCCAATGTGAATAAAGAATATTCTTCCAAGAGCCTGGTCTCACTATTAAAATACAACTATGCTGTAAGTAGTACAGGATTGCTGTTCCCTCTTTCTAGCTAATCTTATATGAACTATTTTACAATTATGAAGTGATAGGGCATGCAATAATTATTAAAGAAACAGAGCACCGAAAGGGGTGATGGTGCAGAGTGTTTTGTTTTTATTTTCAATATTTTAACTAGGAAATCTTAGCTATGTGTAAAAGCTTCAGAGGGGTAGCCGAGTTAGTCTGTAACTGGAAAAACTTAAAAAACAATGAACTTAAAAAGGACCTTAAAGACTAACAAAACTTGTAGACGTATCATGAGCTCATGATACCATCTACTTGTTTTGTTAGCTATGTTTAGGAGTCTAAGCAGTGAGAAGGCTCCTACAGTTAGCAAGTATTGATTGGCATAAGATTATCATGGCTTCATTCAAAGAATTTGAGGAGTACATGGATCATTTTCTCACACTTGTGTGTAAACATCAGACATAAACTAAAATACTATCAAGAAGCTGAACAACTTAGCTCTTCTTCAAAAAGAATCTGCAGAGAACTTCAGCCAGACTGGATTAAGAGGGAAGCTATATGCAAGGCAAGTTCAACGAAATAAGATGAATAGACAGCTCTCAATCAAGAGCTCTGTAGCAGATTAGTTTCCAGGCCTGTGAGAATTCCTTGTTGATGAAGGATCTAAGAAGCCACATAAAAAATGGTGCCACCAGTGAAAGTGGAACTCCAGATTGGCAAAGAAGATAAAATTGGCTTTCAAATGTCATTGCCTGGAATCTGCAAGGCAGACACAGGAGTAGAACAACGTGTGGACAGGATGCTGTCCTCTCCAGAGAAACAGCTGCAGAGATGGTAGTACACTGAAATGAAAAAAGAATTCTCAAAGGAGATTGTGGGGCAGGTGGGAGGGAGAATAACATCTGCACCACTGACCCACATTGAAGGATCTCCATGATGATGCTGACTTGCTTTAAACATGGTAATGCAGAGCACCAGGCTGTGGATTGTAGAATTCTGCTCAGAGGCATGGTGAAAGCACAGCTGTCTGACATAGGATGAACGAGAAGGAAAGACTCCATCCCAAGTAATGCTAAGCAGGAATAAGGATGGTTCACTTATGAATCAGTCAAGTGCAATAGTAAAGCCTTTAGCTCAAGGTTGGCCAACCCATTGGAGACGAAGAGCCAGAATAACAGTGGATAA
>JANRFK010006693.1:41527886-41538875 GCA_030068395.1 Apalone spinifera | reverse complement strand
TGCCACCGCTGACAAGGATTCAAAGAGGCTCGATTTATTTGGGAGGAAAGTATAGACCTCCTCAACTTTACTCCTCTGAATCTCAAATTATCTGGCGCACTTGTCAAACCATAACTTCGACAATTACGCAAAACTCACAGATCTTATGGACGCACTCCCAGAGGCTAAGAGACCCCTTCTTAAGTCAATAGTCCAGGAGGGCTATGCTGCCACTCGTACTAGCCTTCAGATCGCCATGGACGTGGCAGACACTGCAGCGCATACCACAGCCACCGCAGTTGTTATGCGCAGGGCTTCGCTCCTCCGGTCCACAGGAGTACCTAAAGAGCTTCAGTCCAAAGTGGAGGACTTACCATTTGAGAAAGATTCTCTCTTTGAGGATAAAACAGACTCAGTCTTACATTCCAATAAGGACACGAGAACAACTCTGAGATCACTGGGGATGTACATCCCTCCCTATAGGAGGAAACATTACTCCCCCTTTCAGAGGCATTACGATTACTACCATCCCAAACAACACTGGCAACCTCAACACTGCCAGTTTAACCAACCACGCCAATTTCAGCGATAGAGACCCATAAGGCGCCAAAACCAAAGTAACCGGGCGCAAGCGCAATCCACCAATAAGCAGCATGTTTTACGCGTTGGTCGAGAGTCAGCAACCCCCTCCTCGAAGTGTCGGTCACATCTTTCACCATCGTCTGAGACCCTTTTACAACCAATGGGCAAAGATCACCACAGACACGTGGGTCTTGGAAATTATCTGCTCCGGTTATGTCATCCCATTCCGCATTCCCTGCCACATCCCCGTCCCTTTTCAGGGACCCTTCTCAAGAGGATCTGCTTCAGGTCGAAATCTCTCATCTCCTCCACATAGGAGCAATAGAGGAAGTGCCACCTCAGTTTCAAGAGAGAGGATTTTATTCGCGTTATTTCCTTGTCGAGAAAAAGACCAGTGGATGGAGGCCCATATTGGATCTTCGTCTGTTAAACAAACACATTCAGAAACAATGCTTCAAGATGGTGACTTTAACCACGATTCTGCCCGCGCTAGAGTGTGGAGATTGGTTTGCTGCTCTCGACCTCAAGGACGCCTATTTCCATGTGACAATCCATCCCGCTCACAGGAAATTTCTTCACTTCACAGTAGGGGAGGACCACTACCAATATCGAGTTCTCCCATTCGGTCTTGCCACCGCACCATGAGTTTTTATGAAAACGTTCATAGTCGTGGCCTCTTACCTTCGACGCATGTCCGTCATCATCTATCCTTACCTCGACGATTGCCTCATAAAAGGACGCTCCTCTTCGGAGGCCTCACACACGGTACGGATCACAATCGACACTTTCCTCTCGTTGGGTCTTCTTCTCAATGAGGACAAGTCCACCTTAGTACCTACCAAGAGACTCGAGTTCATAGGTGTGCTCCTCAATTCAGTCACAGCAAGGGCATACTTATCTCTACCCAGATTTCAAACACTGCAGAACTTACTGGATCAGCTTCTCTACAGTCGCTCAGTGCAAGTAGCAACAGTTCTCAAGTTAATGGGTCACATGGCCTCCACTACTTACGTTGTTCCTCACGCCAGGCTCCACTTTCGTGCTCTTCAGCATTGGCTAACCATAATATACGACCCTGTAAGGCACAATGAGACCAAATGGGTATCCATTCCTACCACCGTCAAGTCTTCCCTCCAGAGGTGGACAGTAGGCGACAATCTACTCTCCAGCACGCCTTTCCGGTACCCGTCACTGCGCGTCCACAACTCCACCGATGCCTCTCTCATCAGCTGGGGTGCTCACTTGGGCAACCTAGCCGTGCAAGGTCGTTGGTCTCCTCAGGAATCGCTTTTACACATAAACCTTCTCGAGCTGAGGGCCATTGCCAATGCTTGCAGACACTTCCGTACACACCTCCGCAATTCCAGTGTGGCCGTTTTCATGGACAACGTAGCCACCATGTTCTATATCAACCGCCAACGGGGTGCACGATCCCGTTCTCTTTGCGCGGAGGCAACCCGACTATGGAATTGGTGCATTGCCAACGCATCACACTCGTGGCCTCCTACTTACCTGGCGTCAACAACACGATGGCCAATTCCCTCAGCAGGAATTTTGCGACACAATACGAGTGGGAGATCAATCGCCATGTACGTCACTCTGTATTTCGCCGTTGGGAGTTTCCTCAAATAGACCTTTTCGCCACGGCCGCCAACAGGAAGTGTCACTGCTTCTGTTTCAGGGCAGGCCTAGGGCACCACTCGCTAGGGGACGCTTTTCTTCTGGACTGCAACGGTCCCCTAATGTACGCTTTTCCCCCATCACACTTATCTTCAGAGTCCTCCAGAAGATCAAGTCCGACAAAGCCTCAGTCATCCTCATAGCACCCGAATGGCCTCGCCAGCCTTGGTACCCGATTCTGTTGCACTTGGCACAACATCCACCATATCGGCTACCACTAATGGACAACCTCCTAACACAGAGGTGAGGTTCCCTCCTTCATCCCCAACCGCACACACTTCATCTGTCGGCCTGGTACCTAGTTGGCTGAAAGCTTCGGGAGCCCTCTGCTCCGATAGTGTTCAGAATGTTCTTATACATAGCAGGAAACAAAACACACGGGTCACTTACCTGTCAAAATGGCATCGATTCACTTCCTGGTGTGCCGACCGCAACCTTGATCCTCAAATTGTCCCTATTCCTTGCATCTTGGACTATATGATGCATCTACAAGAAAACGGACTGGCTTTAACGTCTTTAAGGGTCCATCTCACGGCATTAACTGCATTTAGACAACCAATGGGGGAATCTCGCTCTTCGTTCACCCTCTGACAAAGCAACTTCTTAAAGGTTTAATGAATCTAAACTCTCCTGTACATTTCCCCACGCCGTTGTGGAATCTGGACTTGGTACTCTCCACTTTGACGACACGACCATTTGAATCTCTGGCTACCATATCTCTCCAGATCCTCAGCCAGAAGCTGGTTTCCTGATCGCCATCACATCGGCGCACCGAGTGAGCAAGATCTCCGCACTGATGGCGTCACCTCCGTACACTGTCTTCAACAAGGACAGTGTTATCCTGAGACACCACCCAACCTTCATCCCTAAGGTCTGCTCACAATTCCATCTTAATGAACCTATAGCTCTACCGGCCTTTTACCCGAAACCTCATACATCTCCTCTTGAGGCCACCCTTCACACCTTAGACGTATGCAGGGCCTTAGTGTTTTACTTGCAGAGCACTAGGCCTTTTCGTAGGACCGATAGATTATTAGTCTCCTTAGCAGAACGATTCAAAGGACATCCCCTCTCGTCCCAGAGAATTTCTAAGCTAATTGTCTCCTGTATATCACAATGCTATGCTCTACGTAATGTTCCCTTGCCTCAATGCCTTAGAGCCCATTCTTCTAGAGCAATAGCCACCTCTACTGCATTCCTTAAAGGTGTCCCCCTTGCCAATATTTGTAGGGCGGCCACCTGGTCTTCTTTCAACACATTTGCTAAGCACTATGCCATTCACTCCAAATGGTCCTCAGATACTTCTGTGGCTACCGCAGTGCTTTCCTCCTTACATACACAGTGACTTCCGAATCCCACCTCCTTCTTCGGGTGGCTGCTTCTCAGTCACCTGATGTGGAGCACCCACGGGGACATCACTCGAAGAAGAAAGCGAAGTTACTCACCTTCGTGCAGTAACTGTCATTCTTCGAGATGTGTGTCCCCGTGGGTGCTCCACTACCCACCTGGCCTCCCCACTTCGGAGTCTGTTCTCTTTTGCAGATCCTGAGATGGCTCCGAGGAACTGATTGAGACCAGATCGCACAGTGCGGGAGAGCGCGAATACCGCGAGACACCCCTCTCCGCGCATGCGCGTTCCAGCTGACTACAGCTTTAAAGATCTCCATCTTGTGGCTCTGGGGCAAGCCCAGCACCTAATGTGGAGCACCCACGGGGACACACATCTCGAAGAATGACAGTTACTGCACGAAGGTGAATAACTTTGCTTTATTCCGGACTTGTAAATTTCAAAAAATGGCACCCAGCTGCGAAGATGCAAATCAAACATGGGTTATTTATATCCCGGGCTTGATTTGCAATTCTGAATGTCTACATTTGCATCCCTATTCCGAAATAGGCTGCAAGTGTAGACATACCCTTAGACTGCGGTGTTCACTTATATAGCCTAGTTTCAGTACCTATGTGTTGGCTTACTTTGCAACTTGGCAACCTAGTGCCACATGGAAGGGACTTCAGTGATGGAGAAGGAGAAAAGGTGCACAAAGCAGCAAGAAAGGACATCTCTCAGGAATCACTGTATCTTCAGGTAAGAGAGAAACCTTTTTTAAACTACTGGACCCTACAAGCGAAGACTGCAAACCTGTTCGCTGGTACCAGGCAGCAATTTTTTGAAGTGGTAGTGCTAGTTTGAAAAGGCAAGAAAATGTGATGGTGGACTTTCCTCTCTGCTGTCTCTCAATTATTTCTGTATCAGATGTGTTATATTTGCAAGCAGAGATTGCTTTTTCTACCTACTAGTCCTGCTAATGCACCTGGGCTCTGACACCCAAGTCATCACTGGTAATAAGGCTTCTGCAGACCAAATTGTTTCACTAGTAATAGCTGTTTAGCCCCATTGATTTCTGTGCATTTGCACACATGTGACCATTTGGAACACAGTAAACAATTCTGTCTGACACACAAGAAGGCTTAGAATCCAGCTCATTCCCCCATAGCTAAAGAGCAGAAAAAATATTTGAGTCACTGAATGGAAGACTCTGAATAAGACACCAGGAACAGGTCTGTTGCGTAAGATGGACTCCATTTCAGTTTAACAAACAAAAACATTCCAAAGGAAGAGAGCAACCCCATTTGGCAAGCTTATACTATGATCTCCTCTCCATTAAAATCTTTACAACTTCCTTGCAAGTAACATTACTATTGAATTCCCTCTATCAAGTAATGTTAATTAGGCAAAACTGTAAAGATTTTAATGGCAATCACTGTATTAAGTGGAAAGTGGCTGAAACATTCACAGCTTTGTTTTGAGAAGTGTACTGATTGATTGTGTTGATTGACTTTTGCAATTTAAGATGGCGGGGGGGGGGAGGGGGTAAGGAAGCACATAGACACTTCAGGGAATGTTTTTTTAATACCTGAGAGTGAAAACTGTTGTATTCCAAAGGCAGAAATTGTACTCTTCACGAGAATTTTAGAGGTTCAGGGTAACTCATGGAAGGCAGGAATATTTTAGAAATATCCAGAGAGGGAAGAGCTCCATCATGTGAGAAATCTCTCCAACCCTGTCTTCTCAGAGCTGCCAGCCTTCCGAGGGTAAGTCATGTAACCGTTGTACTTCTGTTATATTGGCTCATAATACTTACCTATGTAAAATGCTTTGAGATCACTGGATGAAAAGTGCTGAAAAGACAGGTAGCTTTATAATATAAAGCCAATGCATTTCTCATTAAAATGTATCCAAGATCTTGGTAGGGTAAAACAGTGCGTATTCCAGCTTCACACTTGCAACATATTGCATTGGGGAACAAAACTATGACCGATATTCCAAGCTGTTCTGTCCCCTAGTACATTTCCAGTAAAGGACTGAAATAAGATTCCATGTATAATGGGATGGATAGGCCTTACATGGACAAGGAAGGTGCCAGATAGGCCTGGCAGCAGAGCTACTCCAATGCCTCCTGTCCTGTCAATCATGCATGATAAACAGGAGGTCTATAGAAGTGAGGAAACAATGGTTAGTGGGGGAAAGGATCAGGATTGGGATTGCCCAAAAGAGCAGACTTCAGGAGCTATCCTGAAGCTGTGCAGGGAACTCCTGGACAGGAAACTTCCATCTGACCCTGAGAAGAGTACAGTGGTCTTCCACAGTGAGACAAACAGGCTGAGCCGGCCTCAGAGACCCAGCCAGAGTGGTATTCCCAAACCCATTGAGCTGGGGCTAGGTTCAGATTCATCCCCACCCTTTTCAGGGATCGCAGGGTGGGAGTATCCCTGAACACATGGGCATTTCTGACTTTCATTTTGATCTTCCAGGCACAGAGATGTAAGGAGGAACCCCTCTGCAAACAGTAAGGAAATGGGATGTGCATTGTGGCCATGCACTGTAGTTAAGTGGCACGGTCAGATTCTCCAACCCTGACGGAGGAACCGCCAAGGACTTTGTTTCAACAGGATTTTAAAAGAGGGTGACCCTCCATCCCATTTTTACCAGAACAGTCCCTTATTTAAGATCTCCTCATGGCATCCCGACTTTTTTTTTTTAAACGGGCACTTTGTCCCATATTTAAAAAACAAAGCTCTGAACACCGACTCTGTGTTCAGATGTGCCAGACTTCAGATGTGCTTTGCTTATCTGAAAAAGGGACAGTCAAGTCAAAGGTCACCAAACTCACATCCAGGAGCAGAATTCTGCTCCAAGACTTTTTCCACTTGTCCCTCCAATCTTCTTTCTTACAACTGAGCTCAGTCCAAACCATGCCTTGTCTCGCCAACCCAGAAGTGTATCTCAGGCTAGAACAGCCTCAGTAGCAGATGTTCTCCACTCCAGGGCAAGACTTTGATATGACGTATGTACACTAGAGCTCAATATTCTCAAGCTTCCATGGGATTCTTAATAGATTATCTGAACTCAGTCTACAAGGTTAATATGTTAGTAGGTTACTTCTCTTCCCATGCACATTGTTCCATAATGACTCCACCTATTTAGTGTTTTTTTTATTTCTTACAAGGTAGAAGAATAAAATTTCTGAGCTGTCTCTGAGAACTAACCTGGGATGAATGACTGAGTGGTACATTAGACTATGGCTTAGATTTTATTACTTACAAAAAATCATACCACCCAAAATGTGTTGTACAAGAATAAAACCACGGACTCTTGTACAAGAATAAAACCACTACGTACAAAATTCGAAAGCTATTTCACATGAAAATGCCTTTAAACCCATTTTAAGCGAGACCAATATCTTGGTTAATTATAGATCAAAAGAAAGGGGCATTTCACAGCATGGTGAGAAGAGAGGGGTAGCCCTCCTGGCTGTACCAATCCCAGGGGCCAGAGTCAGAAAAGGAAGCAGAAGATCCAAAAGAACCATGGAACCCAGCCCAGCTAACTCAGCATCTTCATAGTTAGGCCAGCTATTCAACTAATACTGAAGTTGTGGCCACACAGTCAAAGCAGAGAAGTAAACCCAGTGGCAGGAAGGCAAAATCATTATTGCCTGCAACAACAATACAGCAACAGTTTGGTGGAAGAGCTTCTAGTGATAGATCTGTTTTGATGATCACCAGACTATCCTGCTGTTGGTCTTGCCTCAGAACAGAGGAATCACCATGATTGCCAGATCTACCTGTG
The DNA here is from genome assembly GCA_030068395.1 of Apalone spinifera. Lineage (NCBI taxonomy): Eukaryota > Metazoa > Chordata > Testudines > Trionychidae > Apalone > Apalone spinifera. The sequence continues at coordinate 41,531,503 of JANRFK010006693.1, read as the reverse complement.
AGGGACATGGCTTCAGCTGGCACATATTCTTAGAGTAGTTAAAAAGCAGCCCTGGTAACACCCACTGCTTTACCAGTCATTTCTGATCAATAGCTATGATCAGTCTCTGGAGAGTATAGTGCTCTGCTCAGATTTCCTACCCAGCCTTTTGGGGATCTTTCAATCAGATAACGAGCACTAGCTAGAACAACCAGCAGAGCTCTTACATATGACACATAAATCTCACACTGAGTTTTCTGTGACTGCTGCAGATCAAAAGTGTTGGCTAACAAAATCGGCACTGCAATCAGACATGTTAATTAATTACTCCAGTTTAATTCACAGGAGTAATTAATTACTTAACACTTATCTAATTAGCCAATACCTCTAGCTATGGCAGATGAAAGTAAATGCCAAATGGGAGCTCTGGGCCCATACAATCAATACATATTTAAAAATGATTGCATGTAACAACAGACCGTGAGGGACTGGTTCCAGGCAGCAGCAACACCATCGCCACCACCATCCCCCTCACCTTCAGGGTTTTTTTTTTTCATGTTCCTAAAAGACAGTTCATCTGTTGGAAAAGTCAGTGCACTGACATCTCAAATAGATCCAAGTGCTGTCAATATTTCTTTCTTTGGGAGTTGTTCCTCTAATAAATGTCCTATAGAAGTGTTGTGATGTTTTGCAATGTAACTCATTACAAGCAATTTTTTAATAGATAGCAAGCCAGCTACTCCCATCGATTATAGTGTTTTTTAAAAAGTTTGTCAGAAAATCTTTTAAAACATAAATAGCCAAAATCAGCTGCAGATTGGTACAGAAAGTTTCCTGTGTTAATCTCAATGCACCAATGGATTAATGTCTCCTAAACCAGCATAGGTTTGCTCGTGATAGTTTGGGAATAATTTCTCCCTTTACACCATTCTGAATGATTTAAGATGCTCATTTCACTTCCTCCTCTCCTGGGAGAATTAGATTATGAAAGCAGGCTGTAGTAAACATTTTATAACAGATCTTAGTTTTGGGAGACTCACTCAGGTGACTTTAATATGGATGAAGTCAGGAGCTGCAATTTTTGGCAATTATTGGAGCCTAGCCTCAAACTGCTCTAGGGTGGGTCTCAGTCAGGGGCAGCCCGTGGATGTAGGCAACCTCAGCAATGATGACGTCATGCCATTGAGGGCTATGGAGGCGGGGGCGCTGATCACGCATTCTGCCTAGGGCGCCAGTTGCCGGCAGCTCTCCTCGAGCCACTCCCGGTCTCAGTCTTGCAACACTCACTCTTGTGAGAGATCTCCGTGAAGGAATGACAATTAACTATGAGTGACAGAATCATTCCCTAGACTATAAACTCTTTGAAGCAGGGACTTTCTTTTTGTTGTGTTAGTACAGTCCCTAGCACAGTGGGGATGTTGCCCATGAATAGAGCCATTAGGTGCTAGCACAACCCAAATAAAGATGTTTTCTAGTCACTAAATTCAGCCAGTTGAATCTGGCTAGTTCCTCAGCCAGACAACCTAATAAGAGGAAATTCTTGTTCCCATTGCCCCAGAAATGCCAATTTCATACCAGACATCTATTTTACATTTGCATAAACAAAATTCAGAGTACAAATGCTCATTTGAAAACTGTTGTGTCCCAAGCAACTGAACTCCATTATCAAATAGTTAAAATGTTTCATTTCAACTTAATCAAAATGCTGTTTCAAGTTTTTCTTTCCAAACAAACTTTTTTCAAATAAAAGCATTTCTGATAAATGTTTTGCCATCCAAACATGTCTGACAGAACTCTATTTGCATAAATCTTTGTGATCCAAAACCATAAAGGGTCTCCTGGATCTGGCTGTCAAATGTACTTTACAAGCATTTTCAACAAAAACCTCTGGAGTTATGAAAATAGGCAATATGTATTCTCCACCACTTTTGTTTTCAGAATATACATGTGCCACATGAACCTCGTGCTAGGATGACTGCCAAGTGTCAGAACCAGGGACCCTGATCAAAGAATAAGTTCATCAACAGCAGGAGGTTAGATAGGCCTTGCCCTTCTGTTATCTCAGCATAACGATGAGTGGTAAGTTAAAGTTAGAAATGACACTCCTTTAAAAATAGCCAATCTAAGGCCTTACCATAATAAAAGAAAGTAAGTAAAGGGGAGAAGTGACACTCCCTCAGAAGTAACCAATCCTGTACTACTAACCTGATGATAATCTACTGAAACAAATAGCAGCTCATCTACAGGAAGAGGAATATTTTGCATTTGATTGGTTGAACAGAAAATAAAAGAGAAAAGTTATATTGTTGTTCTTGGAAATAACACTGAGTGAAAAGAGGACATTTAGATGACCTGCCAAGCTTCTTCAAATATTCATATTAGTTACTATAAATTAGCAGCTGAAGCAACAGACGTGCATTGTACTCATGTAAACCGAGGAGTGTTTGTCTGAAACAGGGGAAGTTGTAACATCCCTTTTAGCTGACTCCAGTAAACCCATTATGACTGAAAGGAAAGGTTATGCTGGGTGAGTTTTGAATTTGTTTTGATAAGATAACTGTTTTCTAGGCTTTGTTTTAGTTTTTATTTTAAACACTGAACTACACTGCTGTTTAATCCTCTTGCATCTATTATACGATTAGTAAAGGAATGCAAACAAGAAGACTTTTTATAAATACATTAGAAGCAAGAGGAAGACCAAGGACAGGGTAGGCCCACTGGTCAGTGAGGAGGGAGAAACAGTAACAGGAAACTTGGAAATGGCAGAGATGCTTAATGACTTCTTTGTTTCGGTCTTCACCAAGAAGTCTGAAGGAATGACTAACATAGTGAATGCTAGTGGGAAGGGGGTAGGTTTAGAAGATAAAATAAAAAAAGAACAAGTTAAAAATCACCTAGAAAAGTCAGATGCCTGCAAGTCACCAGGGCCTGATGAAATGCATCCTAGAATACTCAAGGAGTTGATAGAGGAGGTAGCTGAGCCTCTAGCTATCATCTTTGGAAAATTATGGGAGACAGGAGAGATTCCAGAAGACTGGAAAAGGGCAAATATCATGCCCATTTATAACACGGGAAATAAGAACAACCCAGGAAACTACAGACCAGTTAATTTAACTTCTGTGCCACGGAAGATAATGGAGCAAGTAATTAAGGAAATCATCTGTAAACACTTGGAAGGTGGCAAGGTGATAGGGAACAGCCAACTTGGATTTGTAAAAAACAAATCATGTCAAACCAATCTGATAGCTTTCTTTGATAGAATAACGAGTCTTGTGGATAAGGGAGAAGCGGTGGATGTGGTATACCTAGACTTTAGTAAGGCATTTGATATGGTCTCTCATGATATTCTTATCAATAAACTAGGCAAATACAACTTAGATGGGGCTACTATAAGGTGGTGCATAACTGGCTGGATAACCGTACTCAGAGAGTTGTTATTAATGGTTCACAATCCTGCTGGAAAGGTATAAGAAGTGGGGTTCCACAGGGGTCTGTTTTGGGACCGGCTCTGTTCAATATCTTCATCAACAATTTAGATCTTGGCATAGAAAGTATGCTTATTAAGTTTTCAGATGATACGAAGCTGGGAGGGGTTGCAACTGCTCTGGAGGACAGGGTCATAATTCAAAATGATCTGG
>JANRFK010006693.1:41513338-41526625 GCA_030068395.1 Apalone spinifera | reverse complement strand
CTTATGCTCCCACACTTCGGTTAGTCTATAAGGTGCCACAGGACTCCTCACCGCATCTACATCTCTGTCTCTTTCATACTGTCTTTGACTAATGCACTGTTTTCTTTGGCAGTTGGCCGCTATCCTTTACTATTGCAACCATCTCCCAGAAAGCTCTTCATCATTTTCACTCTCAGCTCCTGCCTCCTCCTTCAGCATTTTTCAAGGTGTTGGGGGATTCTGTATTACTGTCCATGGACATTTCCACAGGAATTTTCCCTTTTCCCCCTTTCAGGTTTGTTCTGCTGCTGATAAAGGACCTGTCCTTGAGGGCTTGACCAGTGTGGGTACACTGCAGTTCACAGCATTAAAAAAAAATGACAAGCAGTTATTATTCACCTTCTAGGAAGGCTTTGGTAGCTACTTTTTTAAACACTTGCATCTTCTTTTACCTCTCTGGCATTCTTTTCAGCTTTTGGGGAACCTTGGAGTGGTGTTTCGGTTGGAATTTTTGTCTGTGCAGTATATTTGTGTGGCTTTGCCAATTTTTCTTGGAGGGTGGGGCTAGATGGGGGCAGGCTTGGGAATTAATTTCCCTCTCTAGTTTTGCTGTGCCTTTCGAAGAGCTTATGTGGTGTCAGAAGGTTAGCTGTGTGAAACTGGGGTGAGCTATATAATAATCCCTTCTCACTCCCTTTTAGATTGTCCTTACTCTGGATGAGGTTATGCTGAGGTGGGTGACCAGGAGGTAGAGAATGCCTTTATTCAAAAAGGCAGACAAGTGAGATACTCTATGAAGTTATTCACCAAAATGGTCCCTCTAGATCTACAGGAGTGGAAGGGAGTCACTGGCTATACCAGTGAGGATGGTTGTACAGCTCTTCCTAGAGTTGCCAACTGTTACTGGGGCTATTCTGGGTGATTTGTCCCCTAACAGGATGTTATGTCATTTTCTTAAAATAGCCTATTAAAACCTCCAGGATGGCTTTCAATATTCACCGGGAGATTGATGCTGATTCTGGGAGACTCCAGGCCAATACTGAAGTACTGGCAACCTTTGCTCTTCCTCACACTCAGAACAAACACTGAGCCATTCTCAGACATCTTCCCTTCAGGCATGTCGAAAGTGAAAGAAAAACAGACAGAGTGCTGCAATGACTGCCTGAAGCTTTCACTGTTACCAGCTGAGGGAAGAGGAAATGAAGATCACAGCATGGGCATGTTTCTTCTATAGCTTAGGCCTGAAATTGGCCAGTCGCTGGAGTTTTAGATGAGACAGAGGCCTGGCCAGGGTAGGCATCATTTTTGAAAAGTTAACAGGGTAGGGAAGGGTAATGGACAATGCTGGTCTTGTTACCCCAAAAATATTCTCACTGGAGACCACCCAGGATTACACTAGTATGGGTTTATTTCCACTAGGTAAAACTAAAGAGGAGAAAGCAGCCACCAAAGGTTTAAATTAAAGAAGATAGAACTCTCTCTTTCTCTCTCTCTCTCTCTCTCACACACACACACACACACACACACACACACCTCTCTCCATTCATTCACTCATTCACACCCATTCATTCCTGACCTCAGGCACTCACACACTTACACAGACATATGGGTTGCAGAAGGAGCCAAGGCATGTGGATCCTGGAGGGTCTGTCTGCTAATCATGGCTGGGGAAGCTAGTCAGGAAAGAGACACTGGAGAGGAGCTTCTCAGGAGCAGGGGAAGGAAAAAGAGAGAGTCTCACATGTGCTCCTTCTCTTTATATAGTGCCTGAATGGCTCCTGTGACTCATTCACCTTGTCATCAGGGAGCATGCCCAGAATTCCCTTTATCCAGCAGAGAGCCTGCCTATACTGTGATGACTCATTGCCATGTGGTCCATTGTTCCAAGCCTTCTTCAAACACACTCACACTCTCTCTCCATTCAGGGGAGAATGTAGCTTACGGAAAGTTACAAGCAAGGTGGCTGCCTGTCACAAAGATTACAAAGTTGCAGTTTACAGTAAGTTTGAGAGTTACACAGATTGCAAAGATTGACAAGGATCACAATAAGTTGCAGTTTAAAACCTTAGACCTTACAGTTTGGTGTAGCTTTAGAAAATCCATGTATATAAATTTAGTGAGCTCAGGCAGAGGCTTTTTTATGCAACAGGTCTAGGAAATCAGGCAGGCAGGGACTGTGGGGTAATCAACAGTCATGGGCAGCGAGTGCCCAGACGAAAGCCAGCATGTCTATATAGCATCATCAATCAAAAGTTAAACAGTCAATTATTAAAAATAATTTTAAAACCCTTTCATGCTGAGATTCCCTCCATAGGACCAGACTCAGTCCTGGTCCATTTGGCTGCCTGGAGACTGAAGTTGATTGCTACAGTACAGGAATTGGGTTCCTCTTCTGCCTAGACAGCATCAGGGTCCTGGGACCTGAACCAATCCTGGCTGTATAAGGAGATCTCTATATTGGCCTCTCCATATTGGTATCTCGATGGACATTGCATATCATCCTCTGGGGGGGGGGGGGAATGGGGCGGGGGGAAAGGTGAAGAAAGAAGGGAGCCAGTAGGCTCCACAAGCTTCCCAGGCTGGGTGGTCAGGCACCTATGCACAATCCTGTCCAATTCCTCAAAAAAAAGTATCAGGTTAGATGTCATAGAATACTAGGACTGGAAGGGACCTCGAGAGGTCATCAAGTCCAGTCCCCTGCCCTCAGGGCAGCACCAATTACTGTCTAGACCATCCCTGATAGACATTTATCTAACCTACTCTTAAATATCTCCAGAGATGGAGATTCCACAACCTCCCTGGGCAATTTATTCCAGTGTTTGACTACCCTCACTTTTTCCTAATGTCCAACCTAAACCTCCCTTGCTGCAGTTTAAGCCCATTGCTTCTCGTTCTATCCTCAGAGGCCAAGATGAACAAGTTTTCTCCCTCCTCCTTAGGACACCTTTTAGATACCTGAAAACTGCTATCATGTCCCCCCTCAATCTTCTCTTTTCTAAACTAAACAAACCCAATTCTTTCAGCCTTCCTTCATAGGTCATGTTCTCTAGACCTTTAATCATTCTTGTTGCTCTTCTCTGGACAAGGGAAGGATTTTTCCTGATGTCCCTCAGGGTAATATAAGTGCTCATGAGCTGTTTGCACTTAATCTGGCACTGCTCAATATTCTGGTCATGACCCCTCACAGACATCTGCCAAGCAATGTCCATGTTTATTCTGGTGTCTGGCCACAAGAGTTTCCTGCATTGCTGTTTGCAGGTGGTTACATTCAGGATCTCGATGAAGCCATGTGGCTGCTTGAGCCTTTTCTGGAGTATTATCACAGGTATTCTGATACACTGGAATCTAGGAGTGAACAAACACAATCTGGAGCTGTGCCAGCATATAAATGGTGGACTGGACACCTGGTCAGCTTGCCCGAGAGCTGGGGAGGTCACACAGGTAAATAAAAAAGTCAGTAATGGTCATCCAAAAAAGCTGAGTAAGCCAGCTGTTGAAGGGCTGCCAAAATAATTTGCAGTATCATTGCTTACACACAAATGATAGGCTGGACTAACTTGCTTCACAGAAAAGTTCATTTTGCAAAAAGATTGCAGAGTTCACAATAGAGAATCAGTGTACTACAGTGTTGCATAGCATGCATACACAATCATTTTCAAAGTGGATTAACTTCAAAAGCTGGATTAAATTTCCCATGTAGACAAACCCTAAAACTTCTTAAGACACACTTTGGGGAGACAAATATACACCTGAAATGAGGTCTTAGCAGTAACACTGGCAATCAAGCTGTCCCCACAGGTCTGCCAAATATACCTAATTTTGGACCTGCAACTATTCCAGTCCTCTCTTTTTTTCTTGAGTACTATATGGAAAATTGTGCAGTAGTTTTATAATGTAAACAAGTATCCACTACAGACTGTGTTGGTAGTCTGAAACTTCATGTTATGTCTGACCTCCGCAGCCAGATCTGAAATCAGATGGTCAGAGGGGAACAATTAGTCACATTTTAAATTTAGAGTTAGATTTTTCAAAATATGGTCATTTGTGAAATATTTCCCCTCCTCTCTATTGTCTTTATGTCTCCAGCAAAGCTCAGTAATTCTTGTTGACACTTTTGGTAGAATAAATTAGAATATTAATACTCTAACATCTGTTTCTGCTTTGCTTTATGTAGTAATAGTAACAACTTACATTCAGTGCATATATTACACACAAGTTATTTTACATTTACTTGGCCAGAAATTGATATCAAAGTATTTGCAGCTGTACTGTTCTGAAATCCTACAACACCATATGTAATTTTTGAAGTTATTTCCTGTTTTTTTAGAACCATGAACTAATATGATCCTCTTCAGTCAATGCTAACAGAGATAACCTGTTTTGTTATTTCCCAACAATGGTTAGAAACCCTAATAAATGCATTTACATACTCTCACAGCACTTTCAGAGGATTTTGATGCACTTTACAAACATAAGTTCCGCAATAATTCTATGAGGGAAAGTAAGAGTTCTTATTTCCATTTTAGAGGGATCAACTGAAGCACAAAGGGTATGTCTACACTTGCTCCCTAGTTCGAGCTAGGGATGCAAATGTAGCCGACTGAAATTGTTAATGAAGCGGGGATTTAAATATCCTGCGCTTCATTAGTATAATCTCGCCCGTGAGTTATTCTGCTCAGCAGCTGATTTGAACCAAGAAGTGCACTTCAGGATGTGTTAGTTCGAATCAAACCCCTTGGTTCGAACTAACGTTACTCCTCATTTTTTGAGGAGGTTTGATTTGAATATTGATTGATATTTAAATCCCCGCTTCATTAGCAATTTCGGTCGGCTACATTTGCATTCCTAGCTAGAACTAGGGAGCAAGTGTAGACATACCTAAAGAGATTAAGTACCTTGTCTAGGAAGTCTGGAAAGAAGCCTGTGGCAACACCAGACATTTGATCAATATATCTTAGAAGAGCCTAACAAATAGGAATAGAATCTGAGTTTCATCCTCCAACCATAAAGCCCACCAAATAAACACTTGATAGTATCAGTAGAAATCCAGGTCCCCTAACAAGTTTACAATATGAGCAATGGTTATCTAGCTAGGATATGGGTCTTAAACTGTTAATACTCCTAAAACACTGTGTTGGCATATTTTTAAAAAGATAAACATTTGTGATGGGGCTGGAATTATAAAACACTGAATGTTTCTAAAAAGAATCTCCATATAAAAATTACAAGAGTAGATAATTGAATCTTGTAGTTGCTTTACTTTCACATTTGCTCCTTTTGGATATATGATTCCACATGACTAGAGCAACTGAGTATAACATTGGAAGTGCAGACTGAGTCTTAATCCCTGCTTTAGCTAGAATGGCACAGATAATCTTCTATTTTATTTCTACTAGTTTGTCTGTGTTGGTGGCAGCCCTTACAGAATGAAAGCTTTCGCTCAACTCATGCACAATGAACTTGGACTTGAAGGAGATGGGAAAGACTTGAAAGTTATTTGTGCAGGGACAGATCAGTATTCTAGGTACACAAAACATTTCCATTTTCAGCCCAGCAATAGCTGAAGAATTTAGCACTCTGCTTGTATTTCTGTTTTAAATGTTTCATGTGAAGTTAGAGCTTCTGAAAGCTGCTGGACTGAGAGCCCAGGACACTGAATAGGTACAATACGGGGAACTGCACTGCAGCAACATCCATAGTACGCTGACCTAGCAGAATTGCCTGTTGAAGTGAGAGGCTAATTGAGTATTCATGTCCTTCATTTCAAGGCCTCTGTGTTGAAACTGCCAACAATGGTGTCAGTTATGGTGGTAATTTTATGCACTGATAACTGGATAATCTATCAAGTTAATTTCATGTTGGCTGTCAAAAAGCCATCAGGTTGTAATAAATTCTATGAACCACTGACCTGAGCTGGATTCAAATCTGTGACCTAGAGCTAAAAGGTTCCTATCTCCCAAGACATAAAGACCCAGCTTTTAACTTATGGGAAAAGTTTTGGGTTCTTCAAAAAAGGCTAACAGTTAACACTGTTACATTATTCTCTATTTGCTATTTCCTAGAGGTAGTGCATTTAGAAACAACTGTATAGTTCAACAAGCCAGCAGCTTGGCAGATGGTTTAAACACAGTGATTACCACAGGACAGTTTTCTTCCATCACATCTCTTAGGCTTGGTCTATGCTTACAACTTAGATCGACAGAGCTATGGTGATCAGAAGTGTGAAAAATTCATATCCCGAGCACCATGGCTATGCTGACTTAAACCTGGTGTAGACCTAGATTGTGTTAACTAAGTTGGCTGTGCCTGGGAAGATGGAGTTCCTACAGCAACTGTAAAACCCCTTCTGTCATAGTAGTTTGTTTAGCTATGGGGTACTATTGGCACAGCTATGGCACTATAGCTGTGCCACTGTAGTGCATGTAAACATGGCCTTATTGTCAGTTTGTCACAAGCTGGAAATATCAACAAAACTACTCCTAGTCTCTTTGCATTTCTCTTGTGTCCACCATCAGAAGATCCAAAAAGTGCTAACTGATTAAAACTTCTCAATATTCTGAGGTAGTAAAGTATAATTATCCTCCTTTTATAGTGAGACCAAAGCGTAGAGGTTAAGTACCTTATCAGCTCCCTAGAAATGCCCTGTGCTTTTATTTCATAATGGACTAATCCAGTGGCAAATTTTTCCTCTTTACCCTCAAAAAAATTTCAGCTATTAACACTAATAAAAGCTTTTAGTCATACTAAAAAGCTACATTTTAAACTTTAATAAGCCTAGTGAAAATCTACTGTTGCTTGATTTCTTTAGGTTTCTATGAATTACGTTCCCTTACTTTCAATATGTGGACTAGCGCACATCCTCACATTTGCACGTGAATTTTCCTTTTCCACACTTCTAGTACACATGTAAACAAAAGACTAATAGGCATGGAGCCTGCTCCTGCTCCCAGAGTTGCCAGTGAGAGTTTTGTCAAGGACTTCAATAGCAGTTGGATCAGAACCAAGAATGATGATTTATATTAAAAAAAAGATTCTTACATTTCAGTCACTCTGCAATATTTCTTGGCATTCTGCCTATTCAGTTTGCAAGGTTCCTGTATTACAACAGAAAGAGGGCTCATTTTGCTGAGCTCACCAACCTGAAAGTTCAAGAGATCAAATAGGTTCACAACATGCACAAACTATGAAGTTTAGTTGGAAATATTACAATAAACTACTAAAAGCCTGATGGTGGCAATCTTATTTTGCTACTATTGTTTATGTCTACAATATGTTTGGCATCACATAAAATGTTAATCCTGCAATCACATACACTTTACTCATCTAAGTAATCCTAACTTTACTCACATGAGAAGTTAAGGAGATCACTCACCTATTGATGTTATATCCTTGCATTTGCAGAACAGGAGCCTAGAACTCAGACAGAAAAGACAGGACTCTGGGAAAAACAAAAGAGGAAATAATGATATTTTTATTATTGCTCAGTCTAAATTCAGTGACAATTGTGACATTATCAGGATACTCTGTCATATTTTAGCAAGATTAGCAGGCTCAGAAATACTAGGTGTATTTGTGAGATTTCTGCCTTGTCTATTTTTCATTAGAATATTTTTTTCACAGCACTGACAAGGAACTTAGGCAGTGGTGCATGAATAATAAGAATATAAAAGTATGATAACACATAAAATGCAATAAAATTAATCAAACCATCTTCCTATAACAAAGAGAGAGAGATGGGGACACACTGCAAATTTTTTTATGGAAAAAAAGTTATGGAGTCAATGATGTTGCCATTGCACTAGAATAGATCCTACCTCTCTAGAAACTCCTGCCTCTGGGTTTTTGAAAGAAATTAATTTGCTGACAAGACAGATTTAGGGAGAAGGCATCCTCTCTAGACTGACTTTAGACACAGGAGAGGAAAGTAGTAGGAAACTGCAAAAAAAGACCCAAGGTGGCAAGTCTCAGGCTATGTCTACACTGCACAGTTATTTCAAAATAAGCTATTCTGGAATAGTTATTCCGAAATAGCTTATTTTGAAATAGCACATCTACACTTGCAGGGAAGCCTCAAAATTAGTCCGAGGCAGGCTTCCCTAAAGTAGACGTGCTATCTTAATTTAGAGTCCCAGGAGGAATAACTTAGAATGGTCCTGGTGAGGGGCTATTTCAAAATGGCAGATGTGGAGCATCTACACATGCCTTATTTAAAAATATCTATTTTGGAATAGGTGTTAGTCTTTGTAGAATGAGGTTTACAGAAGTCGGAATAAGCCATCTGTTATTTTGAAATTATTTCAAAATAATGGAATTGCTGTGTAGACACTCGCATAGTTATTTCGGAATGACGGCCATTATTCTGAAATAACTTTGCTGTGTAGACACACCCTCAGCATGAGGTCAACTGACTTGGGCTTGCACTACAAGGCTAAAAATAGACCTATGTAGACCTTCAGGGTATGTCTACACTGCAGGGTTTTTTTTGGAAAAACAGCCATTTTTCTGAAAAAACTTCACTTATGTCCTTACTGCAATCGTGTTTTCAAAATAAAATCAAAAGAACAGAGGGGTTTTTCTGATATTTACATTTCTTTGGTATTACTATTGCACCTATGAGCCCTAGTCAGGGAACAGACCCTATTGTGCTCAATACAACCACAGAACAGCAAGACAGTCCCTGCCCCAGTTGGCCTACAATCTCAAAATAAGATGAAACAAAGAGAAAGTGTTGGTCACCAAGCTAGGCAGTGGCCATTTTGTAGGAGAGTTTTGAGGAGGGATTTGAAAGTGGATAAAGAGGTAGCTTTGTAGAAGTTTACAGGGAGCTGCTCCCAAGCATGGCAAAACAAGACTGAGACAGTCCCCACGTCAAAGAGCTTTCTACACGGCATCATACACTTGGAGAAAAACTCCCATGGGAACTATTGCTTAGCCTGACACCATTCTTGTGAGCTCCATTTATATGCTGTCCACCCAATAAGAGGTATGTGGATTGAGAGCACAGTAGATACACAGAGAACCATCAGCAGGATAACCTTGCCGAGTGGGATCAGAGAGAGTAGTTCAGAAGAGCTGATGCCACACATGGATACCCCAGTCTATGTAGGCATGATTCAGAGTTTGTTTTGGCCACAGAAATATCCAGTTGACATCAATGGGAACAGGATACCTTTGGCTATCTAGTAATATTCTGAAGTAATTTTTAAAATATGTATCAGCTTAAACAAAAATGATAATTAATGATTGTCTTCATTTTCTTTCCTCTCAAGAGCATGGGATGGGTATTCCTTCCATTTCTATAATGCTTCATGAACTAATCAAATTATTATACAATGCAAAATGCCATGATGTTACTATTATACACATCAGTACTTCTGGGGGCTTAGGTGAGCAACCAGCTTTGCTACTGCCAGATGAAAAGGATGTTTAATAAAACACAGCTAAGCAATAGAGCAAATTATTAGGAGCTTTTCACTTTTTTTTTCAGGTCTTCAAATATCAAACAACAACATGAGATTTTATGTCAGGTCAATGAATATCAAACTTCTAATGGCTGGCTTAGCAGGTTTACATGTTCATAATTCATGATATCTTGAAATCTAATACAACTGAATAATACTCTTTCCAGATCCAAATATCTGAGAGAAATTTACTTTTATTTGGCAAACTACTCACCCATAAGCGGATACCATGCATGAACAATTTCAGCCCCAGTAGAATATTTTTCACCCACTTAATAGTAATAATATAATCAATTTTTTTTGTAAATCAAGCCCTAAGGTTCTGATCAGGATTGGGGCTCTATTGTGAAGTGTGTTATACAACCATGAATGGAGAGATGGTTCCTGTGTGAGAGAACTTACAGTCTAAGGATGAATGGAAAGACAGGCAAGGAATGGGGACTAAGAAATCTCTCTCTTATAATGGAAGTGTTCAGTCAATAATAATTATCCCATTAACTTAAAGTTCAGAAACTAGGAATTCAAACCAACTCTCTGAAAGGAAAGAGAATAACCATATAATGGAAATAAGACAGGCCTGATCATTCAAGTCTGGATACAGACAAAACTTCCATTTCCTCCAATGAGAACACTGACTGTATAAACCCTTGAGGATTAAATCCAAACTGAGGAGCACAGTAAAGTATTTTAACTAATCTAAGGTCATGTGGAATATCATGGCAGAAGTGGGACAAAACGCTGATGTTCTGTGCAAAATGCCCAAAGCCCGTGGGAAATCAGGTAAACAAGAATCTCTTTTAGCAGTACAGGGCCTAAGATACAGTTTTTTGGGGGGAAGGGTGGGGAGAGTTAGAAATCAATTTAAATAGTATATGCCTATCTTCTCACCCTGAGCAAATGTACATTAAACAGACAAATCATACATAGAAACCAATAGTTATACATAAGCTTTCCTTCCCCTGTCTGGGTTCAACGTAACAAATAAATAGCCTTTAGCCCACATACCCACTTTGTAACCCTTCATATGCATTTACGGAGCTTTACTTTGTATCTATTTGAATGATCCTCTCATATATTTTGCCAATAAACATTCATATTTATTAAGATTTTACTGTAATAAATCTACTATATATTTGAATTTGTCTGTCTGTCTGTCTGTCTGAGCAGTCCTCCTATGATAAGAGCTAAGATCACCAAATTCAGAATGCAGTTTCCTCTTATAACACAAAGCAAGGCCAGGGTTTGTGCCACGACAATGGGATGTGCCTCAAATGTGATTTCTTATAAAATGGAAAGGGAGGTCTCTGCTAGCAGGGACACTTATATTGTATAATGACCACAGGGGGGTAACAAGGGCTAGAGATGGGGACCAGGACTTAGGACAAATATAACCTCATGGGGCAGCAGAGGGCAGTGGTGGAGAAGGACAGCTATCTATTATATATTTGAGAGAGCTTGTCTGTTTGTGTGTCCGCGTGTTCATGTACTCCTCCCCCAGCTGTGCCAGATGGAGCTGCAGTGGCAATGGACAGGCACTTCTCATCTGGCCCCAAGCTTCTGTGGCGAGAGAGGGCTGGGTAGTCCTCTCCCCACGGGAGCCTGCATACTGAAGCCCTCACCTTCAGCCCCACCCCAGACCAATGATTTAAAAAGAAGAAAAATTTCAGATTAAGGACCTGAGCAACACCAAGTAACTCTTCTGGTTTGGTTAGTGCCATATGATATTTATAAATTAGATTATAATCTATTTCCATTCCACACTTCTGTAGGCATTGAACCTGGAACTATTGTAATAACAGACACTGCAGTGGATTCATTTTTTAAGGCTCGCTTTGAACAGGTGATACTGGATAATGTAGTTGTACGAAGCACAGAACTGGATAAGGACCTTGCTGAGGAACTACTGAACTGCAACCATGAGATTCAGAAATGCCCAGCCTTTATTGGGCATACTATGTATACCTATGACTTTTGAAGGTGAGGAGTATCACAAATTTTCTATTCTTGGGGGGAGGGGAGTGAAGAACCACCATAAAACTAGATCCTGAAACCCTTGCTCTGGCAAAATGACCAGTGCAATCAGTGGGAGAGTTGCCTTTGTATGTACTGAGTAAAAAGTAAGGAAGGACTTCAGAATTTGATTAAGACACCATATATTTGAGACTTGTTTACAGGTCAGAAATGAAACTACTTTCATAATATGTCATGTCAATAACAGAACCATTAACCATTGTGCAATTGGCCTATATTGCATCTGCCACATAGTCACATTTTGTAACACAACACATCTGCAAAGAAACTATTATTATAACCATGGCAGTGAATCAACCATTACAATTCATTCTGGACAGCACTGACTCCCTTAGGAAATTATAGGATTCCCTGGATGGCACTTCCTGCAGTCCCTTAGCCATACCAAGCCAGAGAAACCAGAATATACTCAGGGAATCTCTGAAAGCAACAGGCACATAACATTAAGCAGTTACAGTAAATGGCCCCTTGTCTATAATCTTAACATAATTTTAACAGATGGGTTACACTAAGTTACTTCCTATGACAGGATTATAGCTTCAGACTTAGCAAACAGAAGAAAAATATCAGTAAGTGTGTGGCATTTGTGTAAATAAACCTTAGTTCCCTAGCAATATCCTGGAACCGTTTCCTTTACAAAATTAAATGTTGATTACATAGTGGATGAAACAGAATAAATGGAGAATTAATAATTGGATGACTATTTATAAACCTTTGGCTCTGCTTGCAAATGCAGCCATCTGTATGTGGCTAAAGGCCACGTTTCACTTAAATAAAAAGCCATTTAAGAGGATTAACCGTAGGAACAACAATAAAATTAAAAGGTCTGTCCAAGTTAGTAAAACTATCGGTGTACATTTGCCTTAGTTGAGGACATAACACCCAAGTGAGAAATATCAGCACAAGTAAGGGATTCATTCTTTGAAGATCAAAATCCAATTAGAAAATACTAGTAAAACCAATCAGTGAAGTTAGCAAGACAGGTCACTCACCAGGAGCTGTAGTTCTGAGTCAATTGCCTCGGAACAGCCACACTTGTAGAGATATGCACGTGTCCCTTGTATACAACCAGAACTCACTAGACGAATTGTGTCCACCGTTGTTATACACATGCTCCTGCACAGATCCAGACTTTCAGAGCCGAAGACCTATAAAGTGCTTCAATCCTTTCTACCTCAAATCACTTCCTTTTCCTGCTTAGTCAACAAACATCCAAAGTCTCAAAAGCGGGGGAGGTGACTGGGTAATATGGATTCAATAACTAGTAAGCAGCTTTTTTTGGTCCTTTGGTAATTGCCCCACTCAGAGATTAGTCAATAAGAAACCCTTCTAAAGGAATTTTAACTGAGATAATGACTGCAAGAACTACTCTCTTTCACTGGACATCAGACCTACAGGCAAACTCAAGAGAATGGTACCACAAAGGTATGTGAATTGAGCTCCAGGTTTGAGTCTTACACATCTCCGTTACAGACTTTTGCAAGCAACTGTGTAGAGGCTGTTTCAGGTCCCAGAACACTTTCTAGTAGATCTGGTCGGCAGTAGAAAAGTCAGCATAACTACATTGCTCAGAGGTGTGAAAAATCTATTATCCTAAATGGTGGAGTTAGGCCAACCTAAGTGCCTAGTAGAAAGTGCAGGGTCAGTGGAAGAATTCTGTTGACCTGGCTCCTGCCTCTTGGGGAGGTGGATACTGACATCGATGGGTGAATCCATCTCATCGGTGCAGGTGGTGTCTACACTGAAGTGCTGCTATACAGCTTTGGCTGTGTCTAGACTGGCCCCCTTTTCCGCAAAAGGGATGCAGATGAGGCCA
>JANRFK010006693.1:41490092-41505303 GCA_030068395.1 Apalone spinifera | reverse complement strand
GAGCCTCATTTGCATAGCTCTGGCGCAAGATCGCGCCAGTCTAGACACAGCCGGCATGTTTATTCTTGAGAAAAGACCTGATAATCTTCAAATATGTTAAATGCTGCTTTGAAGAGGATGGTGATCAATTGGTCTCCATGTCCACTGAAGGTAGAATAAGAAATAAGATACTTAATCTGCAGCAAGGGAGTGTTAGGTTAGATATTAGGGAAAACTTTATATCTATAAGGGTAGTTAAACTTTGGAATAGGCTTCCATGGGAGGCAGTGGAATCCCAGCATTGGATGTTTTTAAAAACTGACTGGACAATCATCTATCAGGGATGGTATAGGTTTACTTGGTCCTGCTACAGTAGCGAGAGCTGGCCTTGAGGACTTTTAAATTCTATGGCTCCTCAAATCCCACTAACTCCAATAGAAGCTGATTGGTTATTATTTTTCAGTCTTGGTCATCCACTGGGTTTAAGATTGCTAATGGATAATGAGACATGGACAAATAAGTGATAGGAATAGAAATTAGACCATTATAAACAGTTTTCCAATTGGGATTTAATTTAGAATTTGAACTCAGTTCTGCAGAGGTTAAAGACTATTGCAATGAGCCATAATTTACCTGATGTAATTTCCTTCTTGTAGCCATCTAAAACGTTACTACCACACTGCATGCAATAATTTATTTATCCTCAAAACATTAAAGGGAGTATATTATAGCTTAGAGAACCATATTCTTAATTATTAAATTAAACAATTATAGTGAATTCTTCATTTTCCCAGAATGCTTTGTGGCAAGCAAGAACATTCATTTTTCTACTTTGCCCTCAGCTTAATGCTGTGAAGTTTGATGCTCTATAAGGCTTTCAGTTAACTGTTTACAGAGTTCAGAAAACTATGACCTGGGGAAGTTGATTTTCAAAATTTCAATGTAAAGGCCTTTCTGCCTTCCTTTTTGCCTGAAAATGGTAAGAGACTGAGAAAGTGTACCTTGGCATATGTAGAATATGGCCAAACAAATTCGGTACCAGTTGGATACTTGACCTTTCATCACTGATTAACATTTAAGCTATTTATTGACTGGGTAATTATTTTTATTCATAGAAATATAGTATATTACAAGACTTCACTATAACAAAGAAGTTGTTCTCAGGGTTAGCCAAAGTGCAGGAAGTCAATAATGCTACAACAAACTATCACAAACTCAAAGCTACCAACACCAAACTGAGGGACAATCTGAGCAGTATTTAATTTATATCTCATCTATCTTATGCTCATGCAAAGGGGCCAGCTAGAATCCCATGCCTTGTTCTACCCAAGTGCAAGAGGACAGAAAATTAGCACTGTTGGTGAGAACTTTAGTGCTAGAGCTGGTTGGGAAATATTTTATTTCCCGTGAACATTTTTGCACATGAAAGACATTTTCCTTCATAAAAAATTCACAGAATTTTTGGGGGGTTAATTTAAAAATGTCAACCCTCCCCCCCCCCCCAAAAAACCCCAACAACTAGAAATGCTTTCATGGCAATGTTTTTTTTTCTACAATTTTTTTTAAATGATTAAATTTATGAGAAAATTTCCATTTAATCAAAAACAATTCAATCAGCTCTAGTTAGTATGTCCTGGGAGCTTTGCTGACTGAGGTGATTACTGTCCTGCTCCCTTCCACACAGGCAGTGTTGGGGGATGAGCAATTTGCACAGTGGCAAAAGGTTCAGCAGTTATTGCTGTGGTATACCCCATAGCACACTTCAAACAGTTTCTGTCTACGTTTACTGCAGGCAAATCTCTGCAGAGCTACATCCTCTGCATGGCTACATCCTCAACTAGAAATAGTCTTAAATGTTTACATACAATATCAACATATGGGCCCAGTTCCCTGCTGGTGTAACTTGGCACAGCTCTGTTGATTTCAAGGGGGTGGCAGTCACTTATTTCAGAAAAAAATGAATTCTCTGTGGTAGAACAGAAACAAAAACAATAAGACTGTTAGCATAGGCTCAATCTCCTGTGCCTCAAAAGACTCTCTGCTTCATGTTAACATTTATTTTCCCCAGCATTTATGCAGAAGTAAAAGGTGGTAATGCTTTGACAATATTTTACTTTACTGCAGTTACCTTCTGGGCCTACTCTTAATCACAAAGAAAATAAATGACTGCTTGAGGCCCTGTGTTTTTTGGCACCCCACATGGACTTGGCATTGCCATGCCAACCAAATCTCTCTGGGACTACAATAGCTGAGAAGCAAGGCCGGATTCCTCCCTGAGGAGTTTTAGGACCCAACAAAGTGTGATAGTTGGTCCTCTACCATGTAAACAAAACTAACAAAAAACCCCAACAAAAATGGGCAAATATAATACTGATCTATAAAAAGGAGATTAAGAATAAGACAGGCCTTATGGATTAGTCAATTTAACATTGGTACCCACACAGATAATGCAGAAAAGAAGAAAGCAATCAATTTGTAAGCACATAGAAGAAAATAAGGTGATAAATTAACAGTCAACATGGACTTGTCATGAACAAATCATGTCAAATCAACCCAATTTTCTTGTTTGACAGGGTAATGTATCTTGTGGATAGGGAGGAAGCAGTAGATATGATATATCAGAACTTTAGTCAAGCTTTTGATTAGGGCTGTCAAGAGATTAAAAAATAATCACAATAAATCTGTTTAATCGCACTGTTAAACAATAATAGAATACCATTTATTTAAATATTTTGGATGTCTTCTATAATTTCAAATATATTGATTTCAATTACACACAGAATACAAACTGCATTGTGCTCATTTTATATTATCTCTCTATATAAAAACATTTTTCCGTATGGATGACAAAATATTCCTGCCAGGCAACAGAATGACATCATCACATCATCAACATCAACAGGCTCTCTTAATAAAGCAAAAGCAGACAGGCGAGTATAGTGAGCAGAAGGCACAGCCCCGTTATCTTTATTACACATATTTGCACTGTAAAAAAGAAACAAAGAACTAGGTTATCAGGTGTCCAGTATTGCACCTTCCGTCCGGTAAAAAAATTTAGGAAATACTGGACATCTAAAATGTCCGCTATTTTCTGTTTTTCCCGAGGCCTGGCTCAGGCGCCTCATGGAAGGCCACTTGGGATATGTGGCACAGCTCACATTGGCTGGGGCGGGGGGAGCGGCTCAGGAATTAAAGGGCTGCGACTGCATTTTTTTTTTTTTTTTTTTTTGCTCAATAGAATTTTTCCCCGGAGTTTTTTTTTGGGGGTGGGGGGAAAGGAGGTCAGTATTTTTTGTGAAACCATCTGGCAATCCTACAAAGAACTAGTATTTCAGTTCACCTTATACAAGTATTGCAATGCAATCTCTTTATCATGAAAGTTAAACTTACAAATGTAGAAATATTATGGTTATTTTTACATAACTTCCTTCAGCTGAGGGAACCTTGTTTGCTAGGGTAGGTGGATTTTTACCTCAGGGACTTGGCATGTATGCATGGCTGGTGCATGGAGACAGAGCTCGCCAGGCAGGGGAACTGACAGATACACCAGGCCTCTGGACAAGGTGGGAAGGGGCCATCTCTATGTCCCAAAAGGGTTGGGGCCTCAGGTAGAACTTGTAGGCCCTTGGTGCTGCCTGAACCACAGTACCCTCCACCCAGTGCTGCTGGAGCACTCTGCATGGCACCTCACCAGGCAGCCCTAAGAGCCACCTGGAGTGCAGCGATCCGGTGGAAATCTGAAGGCTCCACATGCTGCTGCTGCCACAGTGGCAGCCAGAGACCCAGCCCTTTAAATCACTGGGCCCCAGGGCAGTTGTCCCCTTTACACCCCATGTTGGAGGGCCCGGGCCCTTATTCTCTACAACAGTGTTTCTCAATTTTTGTGTGCTGACAACTCATTTAGACTTCAAAAAAATATTGTGACCCCCCCCTACCTTCAGCCCTCATTGGTTCATGGCTTCAGCCCCACTCAGAGTGGGAGGCCTGGGACATAAGACCCCAGGCTTCAGCCCTGCTCGGGACTCTGGGCTTCAGCCTTCCTTAGGACTCCCCAGGCCATCACTGTCCATGGATCTCCAGGTTAGGGTTTCAGGCTCCCTGCTGTTGTTGCTGCCCTCAGAGCTCTGTGGTGGGGCTTCAGGCCCATTTCCTCCCACAGAACTCCAGAGCTGCAGCTGCCTCCCTCCCCACTCAGAGGTACGTGACTAATGTGTTAATTTTGTTTTCAGTTAATTGTGGGTGTTAAATGCAATTAATTGACACTATTTTTGTTACTCTTTCACATGACTGTCTCATAAACAAATTAGAAAAATATAACCTAGATCACGGGTTCCTAAACTGGAGGGTCATGAAGAAATTTCAGGGGGGGGCGCAAGGTGACCTAGTCTCTCCTCCCCGTCTGTCAATACCCCTCCCCAAGTTTTGATGCTATTTTTGTTTTTCGGTATGGGGAGGGCATGAGGGTTTCTCAAAAATAAAAAACGGGCGTGATGCCAAAAAGTTTGGGAACCACTGACCTAGATGAACCTAGTATAACGTAAGGATACGTCTAGACCCGCTTTCACTTTCAAAAGAAGATATGCAACTTCAACAGTAATTTGCATATCTTCTTCCGATTACTTTTTCGAAAGAGTTTTTTTCGAAAAAGCAAGCAGTTTAGACGCGGTTCTTTAAAAAAAAAAACTTTTTTCCAAAGAACCTTCTTCTTCAAAAATTGAGGTTTACAGGTTCTTTTGAAAAAAGGGTGTGTGTTTTTCGAAAGAACAGCATCTAAACTGCTTGGTTTTTTGAAAAAAACTCTTTCGAAAAAGTGATCAGAACAAGATATGCAAATTACCACCAAATTTGCATATCTTCTTTTGAAAGTGAAATCAAGTCTAGATGATTGGAAAAGCATACTCAGAGAGTAGTTATCAACGGCTCACAATCAAGCTGGAAAGGCATGTCTTATGGGGTCCCACACGTATCTGTTACAGGTCCACTTCCACTCAATAACATCACAAATAATTAGGATGACATAAAGAGTATACTTTGAAGGTTTGCAGATGATGCCAAGCTAGGAGGCATACAAGTGCTTTGGAGGATGGGATGGGAATACAAAGTGATCTTGACAAACCTGAGAAATGATCTGATGTAGATGGGATGAAATTCAATGAGGAAAATGCAAAGTACTACAGGTTGGACCTCCATGGTCTGGCATCCTTGGGACCTGACTGGTTCTGAACAAGGGAATTTTCTCAACCAGGGAAGGTTCCCTGTCATCCGCCTTCAAGACACCTGCCGGCTCTGCTTCTAGCCCCAGCCAGGCCCCATTGTCCTCAGCCAGCTGTGCTGCTGGCCCTGACTAGACCTCTCATTTCAGGGACTCCCAGCTACGATGCTCCCTGTGCCACCTAAGCACCCTGCCACCTGTGCTGCCTGAGTCCCTGCCACACTCCTGGCTGTATTGCCAGTGGTTCATACAAAGAACCTACCCCACCTCCACCAGCCTTCAGAGTGCCCCTTATTCACCCTTCCTAATGGAGCAGCTAGTGCTGGCTGTGGTAACAGTGATGCTCCCCAGGGGGGCAGGGCTCAAACCCACAGTCCTGGGGTCCCCACACTAATGCCCTAATCCCAAGGCCACTCGAGAACCCACCCAACAGCAATATTATACCAGTAGAATCCTAAGTTCCCCCTAAGTAGCTGAGCCCCTTAGCCCCTACCATGTGATTCCTAGCTGCACCACTGGAGTGGTGCACTGCTGGATCCTTTGCTGTGGGGCTACTTATGCCTCCAGAGCCCCCTGCTGCAGGGCTCCCAGACACATCATGGGATTCCCAGGGCTGCCTGAGCCCTCTGGCGCTGTACTCTCCCAGTTTAGGGAGGCACAGCCTGTACACCTAGGAAGGACTAATCAATTGCACAAAACCAAAATGGGAAATGATTGCCTAGGAAGGAGTACTGTAGAAAAGGATCTGTGAATCACAAACTAAATGTGAGACAATGTAAAATTGCAGTTAAAAAACAAAAACATTATTCTAGGGTGTATTAGGAGGATTGCTTGCTATAAGCAAAATAAGAAGTAATTCTGTCACAGCACTCGGCACTAAGACCTCAACTGAAGTATTATATCCGATTCTGGGCACCACGCTTCGAGAAAGATATGGAAAAATTAGAAAAAGCCCAGAAGAAAACAACAAAAATAATTAAAAATCTAAAAAATATGGCTTTGAAGAAAAGATTGAAAAAAAATTGGGTTTTGTTTAGTATGGAGAAAAGAAGACCGAACAAGAACATGATGACCATTTTGAACTACACCAAAACTCCAGTGGTCCGGCACTCCTGATGGTCCGGCACCATCTGGAACCCGGAAGTGCTCCAGGCAGCTGGACAATTGGAGCTGCTCTGCCCCCGGCTTCCCTGATTCAGCCGCTGCTGATACTGACCAGCGGCTGACTTGGGGAAGCCGGGGGCAGAGCAGCTGGGGTGCTGCTGGGTTGGTCCTGCAGCGCCGAGGGGCGCATCCCCCCCACCCCACCCCACCCCAGACCCCTCATAGCCCCTCCTTCCAATAGTCCGGCATATCTGATAATTCGGCACCCCCTGGTCCTAAAGGTGCCAGATTATCGGAAGTTTACTGTACTATAAAAGATTACTATAAAGAGGAGGGTCCTCCTTATTCACTGAGGACAGGACACAAAGTGAAGGGTTTTATTTCAGAAAGAAAGACGTAGGTTACACCATTAGAAACAATTGCCTAACTGTAAGGATAGCTAAATTCCGGAACAAATTACATAGGAGGTTGTGGAATCATCATCATTGGAGGTATTTAAGAACAAGTTAGACAAAAACTTGTCTAGATCAACCTCTTCTCAACTTTTTTGTGGACTTAAAAATATGGAGAGCCCCCTTTCCTAATATTTAAATACATTGAAACACACTATTTAAAATATCATTAAGTAAATTATGACTACTGGTCCACCAGCATTAATAAACTAATATTTCAAACCTATGTAAATATATTGGGTAATTTCAGTTCCTATATTTTTTGTTAGCAGAGACATTTCTTACTAAAAACAGAGGCTGTGTCAAGAAGTAATTCTGTCACAGTACTTGGCACTGATAAGACCTCAGCTGAAGTATTATATCCCTAACCCTAACCCTCTTCATTTGTTTCTATGTAAAAATAAATGTTGAACTTGCACACAAATATTTTTGCTTACCTTCACTTATGAACCACCCTACACCCCCAAACCTGTTTCCAACTCCTAGGATGAGAAACACTGGTCTAGATATTACTTACTCCTGCCTGAGTGCAGGGTATTGGACTAGATGACCTAGCAAGGCCCTTTTGTTCCTACCTTTCTCTTCCTCTGACTTTCCTTACTCCTCATACAATGAGGGTTACAGGAGTTGGAGTAAGAAGTCCTCCAGCTTGTCAGTATTTCAACATTATTTCAAAATAACTGCCTGCTGTGTAGACACAGACTAAGTTATTTCAAAGTCATACCCTGGAAATATGAAGAAATGACTAAGGCATTGGACTGGATCCCAAAGGACCCTGATTCAGCTCCTGGCTCAGCCGCAGACTTCCAGTATGAACCTGTGCAAGTCATTTATTCCGCACTGTGCCTTAGTTCCTGTGTAATAGGGAATTACTTCCTACTCACTGGGGCATTGTTAATATACAATTCATTTATGACTGAAGCATTTAAGACTATGGTGATTAGGAACATATATAACCAGATCAATAGGGAATTGCATTATCCTAATTTTATTCTATTTATTATCTCTTAATATAGCATAATCTGTACATTGCATATATTTTATGTGAGGCTGAACAAGACATTTAACAGGTAATGTAAAAGTAAATAAAGAGACCATATTCTTAGTCATTTGCAAACAGTTTCTTGAATGGTGATTAAGTTGTTAACTGCATATACTTCTTGATACTTCTTGTTTTCAGACCATATTCTCAGTCATATGCAAACAGTTTCTTGAATGGTGGTTAGGTTAACTGCATATGTGATATTTCTTGTTTTCATACATGTTACATATATTTCATAAGGTTAGAAAAAGTGAAGTTATAAAAATTACTTTTCAATTTCCGTTCCATATAAATGAAATATATTCAGATTTTTTTAATACAAAATACAGATTTTAGAGATAGAATGCTATTTCTAACTTTATAATATATTCTTAAGGACCACATTTCAAAATGAAATTGTTTGGATGATTAATTTGCAGTAAACATGATGCACCAAACTGGTCTCTAATTTTAGAGAAAAGTTAAGTTTCGTCTTATTATAATGAAGGAATAATAGAAGCATTTATGATAATGAGGTTTTTATAATTAAAAAAATCAAATTTTCAGGTAAGATAACCTGAAATATAATGAAAGTTATGTAGAATGCATCTATGTAATATAATACTATCTAAAATGACTATTTTGTGAAGTTATTTTAGATTTGTGCTGCTAATTAACAGAAAAATATTTATTTAAAATGTGGCATACCAAGTGCCAGATTGTTTCTGTGTGAGAGAACCCTCCACATGCAGCTCTCCCGTATTCTCCAGAGAAGAGACTCAGTACTTAGGGTTACCAAATGATTTCAAAAAAATACCGGACACACTTGATCTCAGATGCAGGAGAGGAAGGGGACCGGCCGAGAGGGGAGCGGGGCTGGCCAGGGGAGATCGGGGGGAGGACAGGGGGAAAGGTCAGCAGGAAGCAGGGCTAGCTGGGAGAGGGTCGGGGGGAGGAGGACTGACTAGGAACCAGCCGGCGGGGAGCGGGGCTAGTCAGGAGTGCGGCTGGCTGGGAGCGGTCGGGGGGATCGGGGCTGGCTGGGGAAGATTTGGCGGGGGGAACTGGCCGGCAGGAAGCAGGGCTGGCCGGTACGGGGTTGGGAGAAGCGGGGCTTGCCAGGAGGAGGTCGGAGGGGAGGGGGGGGAAACTGGCTGGCAGGGAGTGGGGCTGGCCCGGGCACACGCAGATCCCGGGGCACTGCCCGTCCCACACACAGTCCCGGAGGGGTGCACCGGCAAGTCCGGCCCTGGGGATT
Source organism: Apalone spinifera (assembly GCA_030068395.1). Classification (NCBI taxonomy): domain Eukaryota; kingdom Metazoa; phylum Chordata; order Testudines; family Trionychidae; genus Apalone; species Apalone spinifera. The sequence continues at coordinate 41,496,277 of JANRFK010006693.1, read as the reverse complement.
CCATCCTGCCCCGGCCCCGCCCCCACCTCCCTCCTCGCCACTGTATAGTTGCGTACTGCCTGGCTGGTAAACACGCTCACACTGCGTGAGCATGTCTATCAGCCAGGCAGTACGCAAACTACGTACTGATACTCATGATAATAATAAAACTTACTTTATTAGAAAATACTGGACACTTATATGTCCAGTATTTTCTCAATTCGTTTCCCGGACAGAAAGCTCAAATACCGGACTGTCCAGTTCAAAACCAAACACCTGGCAACCCAATCAATACTACCTCACACCTAGTGACACTCCATCCAGGGCCTTCTCTGGGGAAAGTAAAAAAAGGATAAATCTGGGGGCATGATCCCAGATTATATAATCTCTCTCTCAGCATTTCCTGGGAATCCTCAGGTGCTACTATGGGCAAAGGGAAGAGTACCTACACATGTAGCTGCAAAGGAACCATGCTGCCAGGAAATGGGGAGGAGGTGTCCAAGGATCGGAAATAGTACCGAGATATGCTTATAGCCCATGCCCCCTTGTGATCCACAGAGATCTACCAGGCTTGAGGTTGAGCCCCACAGTGTTTATCATGTGGAAAACTCCATCCCATGATGCTGTGTGGAAATCTTACAAGAGGGTTCCATGCACAGACTCCTCCTAAAGCTTTTACATAGGGGGATTATTTGGCTCCAAATAATTAGATTATAATCTCAGTAAACTGTTCTTAAAGAACATTACATTACAAAACTCTATACAAGATTGTCAGGGGAGTATTAAGTGGTCTACTGCACACTGCATAGGAAACAAATTTCTTTTTGAATGACTGCATTAAGAACTAAATAGTTCTATGAAGTATCCTAAATTCATGAAGTTATCTAAATTAAATGTTTATTAAATAATTTCATATTATAGTCCAAACGATAGTCAAAGAGATCTGAAATCCATGCTAGAGTCTACATTTTAAAGATTGTAGATTCCATGTCCCTTCTTGGAAGTTTAAGTGGAGGAATTTTTGGTAAAATCTCTCTAGCATAAAGAGTTTTATGAAGTCCAACTTCTCGAAGAGCTAGCTCAACACGAACTCTAGGATCAGAAATGATCTGTTAAAATAAAATAATATAATGGTGAACACAAACAAAATATCAGTAGTAATATTTTCTCAAAAATATAATATATATTTGGTATGTCTGTATATTACATAAAAACCTGTGTTAAAAGAACATCACAGTGAAAAATCAAGGACTCAAAAGTTAGGAAATGACAAAACTATTTTATCATGCAATCTTATTTCATTCCATTTGTATGAATAATCTTTAACTTCATGAGGATACATTTTTCCATAGGACCCCTGTTTCATGAGTTACTCAATATTGGTTTTTATTCTCTACATTTGAGGTATGACAGCAGGATTTATTTAATGCACATCATATGAACCCTGCACTGCAGATAGATATACTAATTTCTTTCTGGGCATTTTTATGGTGTTCTCATCTTAGTTATAAGTGTTTCACAAATATTAATTAATCTTCACAACTCTTTTGTGAGAATAGGTGGTAGTATTATCCCCAAATTCTACAACAAATGAGGCAAGAGCTCTATAGACAATAGCCTCCTTCACTTCACAACCCTGATTTATTCTCTGTGTACCACAGATTCTGAGCACTGAATGAGACCGGGATCCTATGGAAACTTTGAGAGATTATGTAATTAAAAACTGTATCATAATACATACGCAAAAGAAAACCTCAGTTCTGGCATTTTGTAATTTGTCAGTTTGACTTTGTAACCAAAACTTATTTCAAAAATTTTACTATAACTGCTTAATTAAAAAACAAAACAGAAATTCCATTGCATGGAGTCATTTAACTCCCAGCTTGGGCCATAAGCAGGATTCAGATGAGATGATAAAATCCAGAGGACAGACCTCTACTTGAACTAATGCGGTAGAAGGTAGCAGTAGGAGCCTGTTCACCTACGGAGACAGGTCTTGAGGGAAGGAAGAGATACTCAATTAGATAGTGGGTTTCACAGCGTTCTGTTGACAGCAGAGGAATGTGGGTATAAAGGGCACCTGGGCTAAATTCGCTATACTGGAGTTTATATATTCCAATCCTCACTCTCCAGCTTCTACTCCCTCCCTGCTCCTTATGCATTCGTATCCCCTGGTTCTTGCAATCCTCCCATGCCTCACGCCTCACCCTTCGACTATCCAGTGCACTTGCTTCCTCCTCATTGCTTGGGGACCAGCAGAGGAGCACTGAGGGCACAGGACAAAGAAGCACACTGTTCTCACAGTGGCCCACAGTGGCAGGGAGGAGCAATTGCAGGAAAAATCCTGTTCTGCCCCTTCAGCCCTCAGATGGAAAATATTCAATCACTCTGTGAGGATATGTATAGTTCAGCTGGTATGTAGGAGCTGTGACAAGATGGAGCACACACACTGCAGACAGAAGATTTGCGTAATTTAGCTACTACATTCTAAAGTGTCTACTGGGCATTGAGTCTTTAGAATCTTCTAATTTGGCCAAATTTGGGTGAATATCCACATGAACAGTAAAGAGAATATCCCTAACACTAAGGTTACTGCCTGACAAATTTTGAGTCCTTTTGATGAGACAGTTCCAATTTTTTTTAAGAAAGGGGAAAAACGGCTCTATTTTTCCTTTGTCTCCTTGGAAGGAGCTGAACGATTGCTACTGAAATTTGAAATAAAAGAAAAAAAAGAAAGGGGAAAAAAGATTAACTTATGGTACACTCAACACTGAAATTTCCAATCTGAATGCTTACAGTTTGGCAAAGGTAGAAGAAACTGAAAACAAGGTCTCATAATGGGAAGTATCTAGCAGCCTTAACAGCATTGCTTAATCAGCACATTCACAATTAAAAGTTATACTTCATAAGTATATCAATAGTGTGCCTACATTTTAACTAGGCTTTCCATCATTATTTTAGAGCATGGATAGTGTTTTTTAAATGCATGGTTATTGCTTTGGGGGGAAAATAAATCAACCAATAATGCTTTAATATCTATTTCAAGCAGAACTATGAGACTATGTGTAGACTACAGGCTTCTTTCGGAGAAGTTTTACAGAAGAGATATTCTGAAAAAACTTCTTCCAAAAAAGAGCGTCCACACTGCCAAAGCATATTGAAAAAGTGATCTGCTTTTTCAAAAGATAGTGTCCACATTGAATGGATACTATCTCGCATTTAAGCTGTGTTTACTATGGACAAAGTGGCCACCAGGGCACCTGTGATTTTTCCTCTTCTTTCGAAAGAACTCCCTCTTCCCTGTCCACACATGCTTTTTTCCAAAAGAGTTCTTTCAGAAAAAAGGCTTCTTCCTTGTAGAAAGAGGTTTACCAATGTTAGAAAAACCCCTCTGTTCTTTAGATTTTTTTTCTAAAGAACACAATTTGCAGTGTGGACGTAAGTGAAGTTTTTCGGAAAAACAACTGTTTTTCCGAAAAAACTCTGTAGTGTAGACATAGCCAGAATGTCCTCAGCAATCTGGTACAAACTGAGAGAAAGAGTATCATTATTTCACTTTAGTATTTTCCCTTTACACTGGACAACTGTATTCCTCTTCTATACATCCTATGACAACTGATTCTTCATTTACTATTACTTCAGAGCAAGCCAGATAATGATTTTTAGCTTATGAAGAGTTTGTATTGTAGAGGACCCATCCCAGACAATGAATTAATTTGCCATTTCATTGAAAAACATCTACTACATAAAATTTTATAGCTACCAACTAAACACTGACTCTCACTTGGTGTAATTTTCGATAAAGGCAGAAGTTTGCCTTAAGCATTTAACAGAATACTATTCAGAGCAGGGCCAAGCAGAACAGCAACCCCTTAGAGAAATGCATGATACATGACAAGGGTTTACTTTTTAATTTTAAAAATATTGACTAGATATCTCAAATAAATTTCTCTATAGTGTTTTTGGTTCCACACATGACAATAACTTTCTATTATTACTCTTCCTGTGAATGGAATTCATTTGCACACAAACTATACAAGATAGGCAATTACCTGTTGTTCACTGTATGTATTCAATTTAAACAGTGGTCTATGAAGAACAAATTCTTCTTCACTTCCAATGCCTATTTTAGCTTTAGATGCCACTGTATCAGCCATCATTCTAGCCGGATCAATTTCTGCAACAATAGCAACCTAAATAATATTATATGAAAATATTTATTAGTGAAACAGTTGATACTGACTGGAATGAAGTTGGAGTGAAGTAGACTGGAGTTGAGAAAAGTGCCTTATAATAATTGTCCTCTTTATATTTTTTGTGCAGTACCATATTTGTGAGATGTAAATGTGCCCAGGAACTACTCTGAAAAGGAAAGTAACCTTTGTAGCCCTAAATGATTGGCCTCTAGGCTATAAAAATGATGTGTGATGTCATCTGTTCTCAGTACCGTCCACTGAAAACCAGTTTACCTGGTTAAGTGATTAATCAGGATTTTACATTCCTACTCTCAGAACAGGCAATAGGTAATATTTCAAATCAAAAGAGCAATCCTGCAGAAAGATATGTGTAGATATCCAGAAATGGTAGCTTTGCTTTATACCCTCAGTGGGAACAGTACTGGCTGAAGCTTTGGGTAATGGTTAAGAGGATTCATTGAAACACCACAGAAATTCAAATGAGATATATAAGGCAGACAGCCGTCTGCCAAGAGTCCTGAATATGGTGCTATCAGTCTTGTAAGTATTAAGTTCAAGTCAAAAGATGGAACAGCTTTTTAGACTGACAGAAATATACAACGAATATCCCTTCAAGAACCATCATAAAATGACTCCAGTCAGAACACAATAGAAGAATCTTGTTGAGCAGAAATAGCTGCTAAGGGATAATGGCATATAGATCCCCTGACTTTTCTGAAATGAATTGACTAGTTCTAAATGTCAACACAGGCACTCTCAAAAAAAATAACCTATTGACTATAGCTTATGCAGAGATCATTATCCATTTCAATGAACAGCCATCTCCCATAGATTCCTTCTTACATTGAAGTAGTTTTTCTGCACTTCTTTATAGCACTGAACATCTGTTCGCAGCAATGTATCACAATCCAGGCCACTATGTGAAATAACTAAAGATCTGGGCAACAAATCAATCTTGTTTTTAGGACAGTCTCCTTAGATCAAAACTGCTTCTCCATAGAGACCTCTTTGGACCCACGATAGTTCTTCAGGCATGTGGAAGACAGTGCCACCATCTGGTGCTGTAAAGACTCATCATGGGCAGTCAAGAGAAGAGCTGGCATCCCAATAATGTTTTAATAATTTTACTTGTATTTTATTTAGAATAAATAAAAAGTGCCTATTCACAAAATATGCATGTTCTACCAATTGTTTAAAGTGGCAAAAAATAAATATCAGCATAAACGTGCACATACACCCATACCTCAGTCACCTAACCTCAAAGAGTCAAATGGTAGGGAAAACAAATGGGCCATGCAGCATGCCCGGAAAATCAGCAAATCTATGCTGTTTCAAATGAGGGATGAAAGAGCATAGTAGAGCTCTAAGACCAGTATGCAGGGCCGGCTCTAGTCACCACAAATCAGGCAGGCGCTTGGGGCGGTACTTTGCCAGGGACAGCATTTCAAGTAAGCAGCCAGCGCTGCCCCCGGCAACGCCTAGCCCCGCCCCACCGATTTTAAAGGGCCGTGGCCTGGGAAACGCTGCGGCTGTGCAGCCAGCTGGCACCAATGCACGCCCAGAGCCTGATAGCCAGCCCTGTCTCCTGCTCCTCCCATCCCCGGTGGTCGCTAAGCAGCCAGCACTGCCCACGGCAATGCCCAGCCCTGTCCCGCTGATTTTAAAGGGCCGTGGGAGATGCCGCGGCTGCGCAGCCAGCACTGGCCCCATGTTCAATGGCCCCGGAGCCTGCTGGCCAACCCTGTCTCCTGAGTTCTGCTCCTCCCTGGCAGCCGCTACCTCTTCCAAGAGCCTCTCCACTCCAAGCAGAGGCTGCGCTCTGCCAGACCCGCAGCCTGGACCTGGTCATCAGCCACCCCTCTGCCTACATCATTTGGAAATCCCAGGTAGGATGCCTCCTTCCTGCCTAGGGTTGCCAGGTGTTCAGTATTCACCCGGACGTCTAGTATTTTCGCTTCCTGTCCGGTAAAAAAAATTCAGAGAATACCGGACACCTGAGATGTCCAGTAT
>JANRFK010006693.1:41471407-41489992 GCA_030068395.1 Apalone spinifera | reverse complement strand
GGGGGGGGGGGGGGGGGGGGGGGGCACGGTCAAAAATATTTTGCTTGGGGCAGCAAAAAACGTAGAGCCGGCCCTGCCCATATGGAGGAAGTCCTGACAAGTCTATCGGGAGAGACCTTGCATCAGCCTGCTGATGACAACTGTGGGAGAGTATCAAACCAGGAGAGTGAGAGTCTCCCAAGTAAGCATGTCCCAGGCCATTTAGGGCATTTTAAAACCTAAACCTTAAAAGTTGTCTATAAGCTCAAAGGTAACCTTCCTTTGTTCCAGGGTCTATTAATTATGGCTTGACTTCCAGAAGATGCTTGGTCATTTCTCAGTCTTTGTAAGCTCCAGGAATTTCATCTGTTTCAGGTTTCTATTGATGATAATGCCCTTCACATCAATGGAGACTTGGGGGCCTTCTTCCAGCAAGGAGGTCATAGGTCACCAAGATTTCTTTGGAACCAACAGAATTTTCAAAGCATTCAGCTGTCAGGACACTTGTTGGTTGTGAGGTCCCCTCCCATTTTTCCTCAGCATAGTCATAGTTGGTAAGCAGGCTATCACATAGATAGCACATGACATCTGTGCTTCAGAATTTTCATTGGCTATCTTTGACCTTATAGACAAATTTTAATGTTTAGGTTTTGGCTCGGGCACTTTCTTAGGCTTCCTGTGTCTCAGTTCAGAGCATGCGCTAGGCTTGGGTATATATTCATAGGGAATTCCGCTATGGTCATTCTGGCTTGCATTACAAACCATGGACTACCTTGGGGAAGCTGCTGTAACACTAAGGCTAAGTTACACTGGGTGCTATTTTGGAAAGAAGCCCACAGTTGGAAAGAAACAAGGTGTGGTTTAAATAACCTTTTCTGTGTTCCCCACCCACAGTCTGGTTGCACATTCTGTGCTGCACCTTCAGGAGAATCTCAAATACTGGATTTCCCTTTTATTGCTTCACAATAAAAAACAACTCAGGTAAATTAATTTAAAACAATTGAATATAACATAAATGTTTCAAAGATGTATGTTCAAAGGTTAGGAAAAAAAAATTATCCCAGTTAGGGTTGCCAGATGGTTTAACCAAAAATACTGAACACCCTCTCCCTCTCCTCCCCCCCAAAAAAAACATTGGGGAAAAAATTCTGTTGAGAAAAAAAAAAGGGAGAGACCAAAGTTGTTGAGCAAAACCAAAAACAAATAAAGGACCTCGAGAGTTGTTAAGCAAGCAAGCAAGCAAACAAAAACAGAGTGGACCTTTTAAGAAATGCACTTGAGACTTTTTGGCCCTAACAGGCTTGCATCTTGCATCCCTGCGCTGGGCCAGACAGCTCCCGTGTGGAACCCGGTAAGCACCCAGGATTTTCGCCTCCTGGCCGGGAAAAAAAAAATCAGAAAATACCGGACATTTCAGGTGTCTGGTATTTTCTGAATTTTTTTCCGGGGCAGGAGGCAAAAATACCACACTGTCACCTGGCAATCCTAATCATAGTAAATTTAACCTGGCAACTTTGGATAAGTGTTGCCTGGAATACAGTGTTTTCATGAAGTGCACAAAGTTCATAGAGTTAAATTCAGCCCTGTGAGGTGAGCCAACCCAGGGCCTATGAACCACTTTCTCTCACTTTCTCAGGGCTTAAGTGGTTCATTATAAGCCTTCTGCTTGTCCCCTACACAGGATTGAAATTAAAAGGAACAGCAACAGAAGAAAAAGAGAAAAGGATCCCAATTCAGAGAAATTAATGAATATCCACTTCCAAATATCAACAGATTCCATTGTGTCATTTCATATGTTAATTCTCATGTTGCCTAAAAAACAAAACACAAAGGCTATGTCTAGACTACATCCCTCTTTCGAAAGAGGGATGTAAATTAGACACATTGAAATTGCAAATGAAGCCGGGATTTGAGTTTTCCGCGCTTCATTTGCATAATCATGTCACGGCTTTTTTTGAAAAATGCTATTTCAAAAGTGAAAACACAATCTAAATGTGGTTCTTTCAAAAAGAATAATCTTTTTTGAAAAATCCTGTACTCCTCAAAAAAAGAGGTTTACAGGATCTTTCGAAAAAGGCTTTTCTTTTCGAAAGAACCACATCTAGACTGGTTTCACTTTTGAAATAGCGTTTTTCAAAAAAACCGTGATGTGATTATGAAAATGAAGCATGGGAAATTCAAATCCCGGCTTCATTTGCAATTTTGATATGTTTAATTTACATCCCTCTTTCAAAAGAGGGATGTAGTCTAGACAAAGCCAAAAGGTATTATTATGTGGCAGAAGTAATGTTACTGTGAAATCCTCAACCTTTTCATTCCTGAATTGCTGACTGATTGTTTTGGTAATATATTACATTAATTTAATTTTAGTATAGCATATGTATGAAGCTTAATTGTATATGAAAATATTATGTACAGGAAACAAAATCACCTGTTGTCTGAGGGCTTCAAGACGTCTCTCTCTTTCTTCTTCCTCATGGGCTTCTTGAAGGGCCAGTTCTTTTCTCTCCATCAGGCGTTTTTCCAGCAGTTCTTGTCTAAACTTAACCCTGTACAATAAAGCATATATCAATGATAAAACATTGTATCAAACTGTAGTTTCAATGTTTCTGTTTGAAAACCAGGGCGAAATTCTTTATATCTGTCTCAATATTAGCATAAGTTTCCTCACCTGAAACTCTTATACTAACTTATTTAACTGTTTTAATCAGAGTTTGAAAAATTCATAATTATCCATGAATATTCTCACAAGTTAACTAATTATTGGAACACATTTATGGAGCCTAATTTTTCTCCAATATTTTCTATAATTTATTATTATTTTTCTTCACTGACAACCTTAAAAGAAATGAGCTTTGACATCCATAGATGCCAGCAAAACATGACTCTCCCTATCCTTCCAATCAATAAACATTCATTATGTCCTCTAATTTGCTACTTATAGAAGTAAACAAAGCTACTAAATTGTATTGCATTAAAACAGCAGAAACCCACTTTTTCTTTTTGCATAAGGTAGCCTCTATCTTCCCCTACATTAATAGGACAAACAGATAGGATATGCAGAATGAAGCACTTCTTGAAGTGAAAAAAAACTGGGGGAAGATCTGTATGAAAGCAAATGTTCAAAAAGCTAATGATTCAAACATTATGCTACTATTCTTAGAAAAGAAAAACGTTATCAAACTCAGAGGAGAGCACAACTTGTAGTGTAACTTGAAAGGATTGTGAACACACAGCCAGTTAACTATGCAGTTACAAAAGGTCCAAGAAAATGGTATAATATTACTCAAGGATGCACAAGACACCCTCTATATTTGTTCTTATTCCTGTATTTTAAATAGGTTTAAACTCACAGTCCTTGGCGACAAGAAGCAGGATGAAAGCCTAATCTGCTTCTTGCATGAAATGAGATGACAGGAAAATTTCTTATTAAAAATTAAGAAATTTTGTTTTTTTATTAAAAATGGCAAATAATAAAATGAGTATTTTACTGAAATATGCTGCTTAAACTCCTCACATTACTAAATTGTTCCTAAAATAGTCCAATGCACTTAAAAATTAGCTGGAAGTCACTATGTCCTAAAAACCCAAAAACTTGACATGTATCAAGACCTGTTTTTTAAGTGACTTGCCCCTACTGCAGTCATTTACATATGTATACAAATAATGCGAAACACTATCACATCAGAATGTTAGATTCTTACATGAATTTTGCATTCACTTTCCCCAGGTGTAAATTACTGGGTAATGTATAAAGCAGTAGAGAATCAGGCCCAAGGTTTCTGACCAAGCAAGTGCTGAAAGTGTTGAGAAGTGTCACTTTTAGCTCAAGAGAAGAGGAAAGAAGATCATCATGTTATTCATGGCATCCTGTCAGGAGTTGCATTCACAAAGACCTCTCTTTAGTTCCTTGGTCAGAGGATAAGAGTGGAGATATGAAAACTACATACACAAAAGGGAAGAGTTAATTTGTAAATATATTCTCAGTTGCAAACAGTATCCCAAGTTTAGAAAAGCTTAATAAATATTTTATCTATCTATTTTAGAGTGTGTCTGTCTGTGAGTCCATCTGTTAGTCTATTTGTTCAAGAACTCCTCCTAAGCCATAAGAGCTTGCTTCAGGGGGTAGCCTAGTTAGTCTGTACAGGATAAACTTACAAAACAACAAATGGTCTAGTAGCACTTTATTGATTAATAAAACATGTAGATGGTATTATGAGCTTTTGTGGGCACAGTCCACTTCTTCAGATGACCAGAGTTTAGACAATCAAATTTGGAATGCAGCTTCCTCTTACCCTAATTTAAACAAAGATCAGTGTTTGGTTCTGCCTGGAAAATGGGAAGTGCTGGGAATGGGACTGTTTTCGATAACATAGAAAGGGAGGGGCAGAGAGGAGGGACGTGATACTGATAGTGGCCACTAGATCAGGTTGCAGGGGGCTGCTGGAGGGGGAGGCATCCCACAGAGTGTGGTGCCCTCAGACAGCCTGCTGGCTGCGGGGCGTGCAGCTGGAAGGGGGCAGCCCACAGAGCCTGGCACCTCCCCCAGACAGACTGCAGGCCATGGGGCAGGGGCTGCTGGAATCTGGGGAGCAGCCCCCAGAACCTGCCCCCACACAGACTGCAAGCATCACAGGGGCCACTGGAGGACAGGGTCAGTCCCCAGAGCATAGGCCCCCACCAGGCAGTCTGCAAGCTGCAGGGAGGAGCCCTGAAAACTGGGGGCAGCCCATGGATCTTGACCAGATCTCCAGATCACTCCCCCAAACAGGGCTGCAGAATGAAGGGGGTCACAGAAGGCCTGGGGTAGCCTCCAAAGTACCGTCCCCCTAGACCAGCTGCATGGCGGGGGAGGCATCTGTCCTAATCAAGGCCCCTCTGGAGCAGCTGCAGGCCAGGGGGCAGCAGCAGGCCTGGGGCTGTCCCCTCAACAGGCTACAGATTGGGGGGGAGCAGCCCCCCAAACCCGTCCCAACAAGCGTGCAAACCTGGATCCTCCCTCCCCTCCTGTGAGGAGCCACCCTCAGGGGAGTGCAGTCCCAGGTCCTTGGAAGGAGCCGCTGGCCAGGGAGCACTTCTATGGTTCCTTGGGAGCAGCTGCTGCCAAAGAAGCATCATTCTTGCCACCATGTATGGCCCTGGTAAGCCCCCTCCCCACCTTCCTACCTCCTGCCCTGAATCCTTCACCACCGACCTGCCTTGATTTCTGCACCCCCTCCTCCTTCCCCAGGATCTCTCTACTTCCTTTCCCCTTCCATGAAGCCACTGTCCCCTCTCTTGAGCCACCCCATACTGCCCAACCCTCTGCCCTAAGCCACCTAATCACTGAAATAAAGCATGTACATTTTTCATTTATTTTCCAAAAAACAAAAAAATTACTTCAGTTAAAGACCTGAGCAATGCCGTGTACATCTGCTAATAGTTTATATTTTAAATGTTTCACTTTTGCTATAACTTCACAGTATCCACATACTGCTGTGATAATTCTGATCTACTTACTATATTATATTTAGTAACACTAACTACTGTTATTTCAAAGTAAACTTTAATTTTACAGTAAAACATTTTAATTTTAATGTTTTAATACTCAATTTTGACTTTAAATATCCCAGTAAATAACAATTTTAATAAGCAACAAGGTGACAAATTAATGTAGCTAATTAGTTTCAGCAGAGCTACCTTTTGAAGTATTCTGGGTATATACTTATGCAATTTCTGGTAAGCATAATTTCATTAAAATTCTGCTTTCAAACACTGTCTCAAAATTATTCAAAAGAAAAATACTAACATGCTTATTATAAAAGTTTTAACAGAACTCTTAAAATGTTTGTATTTCAAGTTTTTTTCCCAAAGACTATAATCAGTTATTGTTTGTTACTGTGATTAGAATAAATAGGTTGTTTGTGCTATGGGAACATGTAATGTTTATATGGTTGTTAGACAAAAGGACAGAAGCCCAGAAGATGTTTCCATATATGACACTGATGACCTTGCCAAGTCACTGGATGCCTGGGACCTAAAATATGTCATGTGTTAGGCCAAGTATTCCAGAACTAGCCTCTTGCTGGCATCTACAAAATGGTTGTAACTGGTATACTTAACCGGTGTAAACTGTCAATTGAAGCAAACAGAAAGAACTATGACAATTTGCATGAGCTGAGGATATGGCCCTGTGTGCACACAGGGAAATGGATACAGTATTTGCACATACAAGTACCCATTTGCACTTTCAAAAGACCAAATGGCAATACCCTTGTTGATATTGAATAACTCATTATATCACAAGTGGTTCCTATTGGTTTCAATAGAACTACCTATGGAGAACAATACCATTCAGTGTCTGTAAGTATAACCTGCCCCCCCCCCCACGTTCACATTTATCTCAGATGTATATGCAAACACAGATTTTTTTCTGTCCAAATGTAGGCACACATATGTATGCAACTCAGCCTATACTTTCAACATTTTTCTTATTAGGTTCCTGTATTTATGGTCTCTCTCATTGTACCATGCAACAGACTCTATTAGTTATAAAAAAAAGCTACACTACAGTCCTCCTTAAAAATTAAAGACTATTAAAGCTTAGACATCAATAGCTGTGCCCTATTGTTCTATAGTCTGTCTCTTTCACATTCCTTTACTTTCTGGTCTTTTTAGAGCACTTGTGCAGAATGATCATCAAAAATGTAGAGATTCGAACAATGATTCAGCAGTCTGCTGCAGTGAATTACTGTACTTTGATTTTCTATCAGAATACAAAATTATCAAATGAGGTAGGAATAACTGTCACTATTCCACAACAGGGACTTTAAGTTTTAAATAGTGTAGCAATAATTTTACATTTCTTCATAAAGTCAGAAATTATAACCTCAATAAGTTCCAAAGGTACTTAGTTGTTAGGAGGAAAAAAACCGCTTATTTATGGTCAGATTCACTGGCACACTCTCGTAACGCAAAGAAGCTGCACATTTGGTTTATTCCTGCTTTGCAACACAAACAGCCATAGCACACAAGTAATCCTCTGGAACAGTTTTAACATATTGGCAGGATGGTCCATGTTTGAAATGAAAAAGACCTATTTAGCCCTTCTTCTCAATGATAATTTGGTAGGCCCAATAGCTCAGTTTTATCCTTAATTCAGGTAACTTTTGTTAAAAAATGTAAGGCTACCTACCTGTTCCCAACCCATTTGCCTATTCCTGTTTTAGTGCCTTTTTTTTTTATCAAGAAATCAAATAATCCAAACACCTTTCTTTTCCTCCTTAAAAATCTAATAAAAATATATTAGATCAGGAAAACATGATACATGTAACGACCATTTGCTATGTTGTGTCTGTCTAGTACTGTATTGCTTTATTGTCTCCATTCTTAGTTTTTTAAAGCCCAATTCTACAAAGACTCTAGAATTACTGCTGCCTTTAATTAAGCACATACCTATGTCTTCACAACATAGTCTATGTCTACACTACAAAGATAAATCGGAAAAAGAAATGCATTTTGAAGTACGCAAATTGCGCATCATCTTCCAATTTACTTCTGAAAGAGGCTTTTCTGAAATTTGGCCCATCTACACTGGGCCAAATTTCAGAAAAAAACCCTTTTCTGGAATAGCCCTTCTTCCTCATAAAACGAGGTTTACAGGGATGCCGAAAAACCACCGCTTTTCTGACATTTTTTTTGAAAAAGTGGACACGTTCCTAGACATAGCCTTCTTGATCTTTGACTGTATCAGTGGGGCATGGATTTCATTTTAGCTTGACATACTATAGCACATGCAGTTCTACAGTACCTAATAACAGTAACACCTCTCTTTTTCTCTTTGATTAATGTTTGTGAAGAAGTCTGAAGATGAAAAGCAATATGCAATTCTAAAGAATGAGTATTCTCAGCAAACAGTCAGTAGCTTTTCCTTTCCTTACACTGTTTTATTTTGTATAGTATGACAAGTCTGGAAAACGCAAAGATTTACTTACTTTTGATTCATAATCTCACCACTATTATTTCTTTACTGAATTGTGACATTTGTTTATTTTATATAAGTTATTAGCATAATCCTCTCCTACTGTAAGATGATGTACAACGAAATATCTATAGCTTTTAAAAACACATTAGCAAATAACTCATGCACTGCTTATCTATCTTTTGTAATGGATAGTAAATTGCTCATAAATACTAGATTCTGGTGTGTTACTGTGGCTGTTTCATACTGCCCTATCACTGAAATCAGGTTGTATCACTGACACCGCTGCAGTTGAGAGGATCACCCTACTGTACAAGGATTCTCTTTTGGCACAGAGTTAACCAGGGGGGCCAACAGCCATGTCAGGCCCCTTGGAAAGTGGGAAGAGCCAGCTCCATGCTTCTAGCAGAAAGGCTGGGGCTGAGAGCAGCCAGCTGTCAGTGCCATCCAGAGTGGCCCCAAGCACACAGTGCGGCATGCTGGCAGTGATTTAAAGTGCCTGGGGCTCCGGTCACTGCAGCTGCCACTACTGTGGCAGTGACAGCTGGGAGCCCCAGGTCTTTTGGAATCGCTGGACACTGGGGCAGTTACCCTCTTTGCCCCCTTTCTCCCTGGCAGCAGGCCTGAAGTTAACACATTTTTACACATTCACCTTGTTTTTCTGTGTGGTTTTTTAACTGGAAAACAGAATACAGTCTCTTCCCTTGACCCTTAAATAGCCTCAGGCAGTAATTTCAACTGGATCTCAATCTCAAACATTCATGGCCTTAGGTAAAGTACAAGATTAATGGCTTCAGTGAAGTGAGTTAAATGAAAGGCCATTGCTGGTGTGTTAAAGAGGTGGCAAATAAATATACATAAGTAAAGATCACTGAGGATGTGGAACAGAGAACAGAAGAGTGTTCATACTGTGACAGCTTGACAATATCTGGAACGAAATTTATTGAAATAAAACGAATTCAATAAAGTTTAACTTAACATATTTAGAGTTCATTGTATTGAAAATGCAATTGCATTTTACCGTGAAATTGTTTTAATTTTCATGGGAAGGATAAACAGGAGAATGGGGGGAGAGGACAAGGACATAATTGGACAAATTCACTCAGATTTTAGCATCTCCAGGGAAGCCAGACCCCTGGAAAGGTGAGTATACACTAATTCAAATTGAATTCCCTAGGCACCAACAGACAAAAAAAGGGTATTTGAATAAATAGCCTGGTTTTAAACTGGCCCCTTACTTTCTTCCCATTCCTGAAAATGGACAGGACCCCTCATCCACAGAGGACATTAAAAGCAGTGTTGTCAATATCAAACTAATAAATTGCAATGAATGTCAGACATATTTTCTTTTCTCATTTTGAACTACACCGATTCCAAATTGTGGAGAAACTATAACCAAGATGCTCTTTTTTCTCTATGTTGAAAATTCTAAAATAATCTTCTTGGATGGGGGAATCTACCAAGATCTCCCAAAAAACTTTCTTTGCAAAGGCATAGTATCATACATGAATATCAAGATTCATATTGTAAATACAATGCTGTGTATATAAAGACTAAGACTAAATTTTCAACAGTAACTAGTAATTTTGGGTGTCATAATTCTTGGGTATCCAACTTGGAACTCCTAAAAAGGATGTCACCCTGACTTTCAGCATATTGGTACTGAAACATTTTCTGAAAATCTGACACTTCCTGCTTTGTGAGTGCCTAAAGTTGACCACCCTAAAAAAATCGAAGTTACTAGTTACTTTTGAAAATATAAGCCACAAATGTGTATATAATAAATAATGTATCTTCAAGACTGGAAATCAATTCTATGTAAATGTCTCCCATTACATGTCTATCAAATAGATTGGAAACAGTTCTATGAGATGAAGGAATGAAAGTTGTTGCCTACACTAAAGTACAATGGAGTCAAAGGACTCAGTTATACATTGTTGAATTCTGTTTCAGCTGCAACATTTTGCAGTTCACACGAGTATAAAGCCTTTTTAATATGGTTTTGTTTGTACGTATACACAAATTGGTCCAGAAAACTATGTTAGTACAATATTGGGTTCTACCATACAGTTAAAACTGGATTATAGACTGGGAATCACTGCATAATGGGAAATTAAACAACAACAACAATCAATGTATGCTAAGTTGGGGCAATTAAAATCAGATCCAGAAGAGTTACTAATTCCTTCTTGTTGATCATCTATTCACTTTTTGGAGGGAGGGGGATTGTTTGAATACCTTTCTTTATCTTTTGTTGCTTGTTCAATCATAAATTTCTTTAGTTCTGCTAGACGCTGTAGATCTTTCTCTTCCATTTCTTGCCACTTGCGTTGTTTTTCAGCCCAGTATTTTCTCACCTGGAATTTGCGTGAATGAACAAAACACTTACAAAACAAAGAAATAGGCCAGCAAGGCAAGGATCATGACAGGGAAAGCCTGACATCCTGAGTTTTATAATAATATGTAAGTTTTAGAATAGCATATTTGCCTATGTTGACAGGAAACATTCACAAGTTACTCTCTAAACATGAAGCTGCAGAAATTTCTTTTAAGATTTAGTAGGAGCAAAAGTGAGTTTTGTGGAACCTCTATATATAAACAGAAAAATTAACTGGTGTGTTTCCTGCAGTCCTTTCTTCTTCCATCCTAAACATCATCTACAGACAGCATTATTGCTCCCTTACCAGAGGGCAAGGAAACAAAGTACTCAGCAATCAGAGCACCCCATTTCCAGGTTGTATCAGAAGTAACTCTACGTGGCAGTCCTCCAGGGGAGAAGCAAGGAATATCAGATGAGAGCTATAACAAACAGAATTACCAGTGTGTAATTTTTTTAAAATTACTATAGCCCTTTTCATCTGATCTACCCAGCAATAGCAATTACAGAAAGCAGACATCCCATGAAACAATCAGAGAAGTTATTTTATTAATGTCCTTGAATTCCACAGACCTGCCTAAGGAAAAAAAATTCCTCATGAAATGTAATTAGGGTCAATGGTATATTTTTGAAAATATAATATTTGAACATGAAAAAAATCTGGGACTAGCTCATTGTAATATATATGACTACACTGTGCAATATACACTGTATTGAGTGTGTCAAGTAAGAATACATGGATTTAATATCATTTTACCAGTTCTTCATGGTGTGGGAACATTCAAAGTATCAACAGAAGTACAATCGGTGTAGTAAGCAGACTTATATTATAACCTTGTGGATCGCGGACAGTTTTGCTACCATGTGGCATGTTTACCAACAAAAACAGATGCAGTCAACAATGAAGGGAGCCTCCCTTCAGGATCCAGCATTGAAAGACATCTACAACATAGGATATCAATACAATCAGATAGTGGATGTGCTCTATTTCAGTACACATTGAACCTCTAAACCAGGACTCCCTGGTTTGGCAACATTTATGGTCCTTTATGGATGTTCCAGGACCAGAGAGTCCCAAAGGAGGGCTAGCAGCTGGGCTCCCCACAGCTGGGCTGCCCGTCATGCTGCAGAAGGGCTGCCCGGCAGAACCAGGAGCCAGTGCACCTCAGCTATGCTGCCCGGAGGGACCAGGACCTGGGCTACCTGGAATAGCAGGGAAGTAGAGAGGGACAGACAGAGCAGCGAGGCCAGCAGCTGGTCCAGGGTTGGGGGGCTGGTAGTAAGGGAACCAGATATGACCTCCCCTGATCTGGCAAAATCCCTCATCTGGGACTGGTCAGGTCCCAAGAGTGTTGGACCAGGGAGGTCCAACGTGTATAAATGCTGAAGAGTTTTGTTTAGCTGTACTTGGTTCATAGAAGGAGTAAAGATTGCTCCATGATCCAGGTAGATATATAGAAGTGACATTACCAATGAATTACGATTGAATCCTTTCCTCCATCCCCAGCTTCTTTTCCTGTTACACTGTGGTTTTATGCCCACCTGCCACTGTGCAACACCACCTAAGTAAAAACTGATAGGAAGAACAAACTAAAACAAATTGATCAACAGGTGAAAAATTTCAACTAAAACCAAAGCAAAACTAGACTGTAATTAAAAATGTGATGCAACCTACCCAATAACTCAACCACTCCTCATGTGATATCGGAGAAAATAAAAACTAGATGGCCAAGGGTACCAGAGAATAGTCAGATCACCCTGAAATGTCAATTGAAATTTCTTCACATTGCATCCTAAACTAGTGGTAAACTACGGATACTAAAGAGGCCTTCTGGTGGCAGGGAATAAGAAAGCAAATACAATTTTTATAATGGCTGCATATATTATACTCATTTACCCCAACACAGGCCATTTTTACTGACAAAGTGCTCCTACTGTGAACACAACTGTACCAGCAAAGCTGTACTTTGTACTGGTATAGTAAAAACCACTCCTCATAAGTGGAACAAATTGGTATAAACACAGCTTTGCATCTACACTAGGAGCTTCTTCTGGTGTCAGTCAGGGATCATGGCTTTTAATCGCTGTAACCAACCATTATGCTGGCAAAGTATGTAATTTAAAAAGACTAAACCAATACCTAGAAACAATAATAACCTAGCCTCTGGGAACAAATACCAGAAAACATCTGCCAGAGCCAATATGAAAGAAAGCAGGAACCACACAGTCTAAGGAATTTTGAAAAAATTCCACTTGTACATTTTTGATATATGCTTAAAATAATAATGACTGGAACATGCCTACATAGTGTATACATAATCCTGTCTCATTGAAGTCAAAGACAAAACTTATATGGATTTCAACAGGACCAGGATTTGGCTCAAAGTGTATATTTTAAATACTTTTAAATATGACCTCATAACCACAGCTGAAAATGATAAGTTCCCAAAATAAAAGAAAAAGTTTGCAAGGATATGAGATGAGAGAGAAAATATTTTTTCAGGTGCTTTTGTCCTCTTGTTACACTAACTACATGCCAGTCTCTTTAGTCATTACATTCAATCAATTTTTACAGGTAGTGTGACAGAGGGAACAGGGTCTGGCAATAATTTATATTTAATAGCAATGGAAAATTGATGAGGGAATTGAAGAGACAAATTCATGCTACCTCTGTAACCAGCTATGAAGGAAACTAGATACATGTTGTATGTGAGCACACAGGATTACTCGTTTTCATGCAAATCAAGTCCATCATCACCTCAACAGATGAGGCTCAGTCTAAAAGAAAGGGGAGACCAAGGTGCACTTGGAGATCTGAAAGTGTGAAAATCCTCCAGGAGTAAAGTCCATATGGGACACAAAGACTGGCACTTTCCTCTAAGCGGTACTCTTATTCAAATACTCCCATGTGGAATTGTTGCTATAGTCACACAGACATGATAATGAACTGTAGATAAGAGATGGGGAAACATCTTTGGACACAATAGAAAAAGGCTATGTTAGGACTAAAGAGGTGTTGATAAGATGACTTTCTAAAGACCTAGAATTATCTTTCCTTTTCTCTTAAATAAACTAAAGGATCCCTACTTCACTCAATTTCATAAATCCCTACAGCCCCCCTTTTTTTTTGGCTTTACTACCATATTTTCTTTAGTCTTTAACAAATCCTGTTTCCAAGAACATTACTGGAATATAAATGGTATCATGCAGGTAGCCTGAATGAGATAGGACTTCAAACATAAACTTCAAAAACAACAAATAGTATGGTAGCACTTTAAAGACTAACAAAACATGTAGATGGTAAAACATGTAGATGATATCATGAGCTTTTGTGGGCACAACCCACTTCTTCAGAAAGTGTGCCTATGAAAGTTCATGATATCATCTACATGTTTTGTTAGTCTTTAAAGTGCTACCATACTATTTGTTATTTTTTAAGTTTGTCCTGTACAGACTAACTTGGCTACCCCTCTGAAGCTTTCAAACATAGAGGTAGAGAAGAAAAAGACATTTGGTTACTAGAGCTTAACTCCCCTATTCATGCTCTTAGTCAGAATGGGAATGAACAGAGTTTATGGACAGTCCCATTAAATTATGTTACAAAGAGCTCTGAAATGTAAGTAAAGGAGAGAAGTCTAAGGACCAAGGAAAAAACATCAGTTGGCAGGATACTATTTTTTCATTTTCCAGCCTTCTCCACAAGCTGATCAACTGTAAACACAAATCCTCCTTGTGGACTAGGGTACATGGACTACACCAAACCGTGCAAATATGCAACATGGAAATATTCTGTTTTGAAACAATTCTGCCTGATTTCCTCCCCTCACCCATTAAATCATTGCTCCCAATCAATGTATAATAAAAACCTACACTTCAGTGCTCAATCCTACAAGCACATCAGCACCAACAGTATCATATCATAGAAATTAATAGAACAACTTACAGGAGTAAAGTTATTCATGTGCTGAAGTGTTTGCAGCATCAATCCATAAATATTAATTTGCTCCTTCTGTTTATTCCTGACTTGAAATAATAATTATGTATTTTTAATATAAATTCCACAGAAATCAGCTGTGTTGTTAGTCATTTGAGTTTAAGATTTCAAAATAAGAAATGTAAAAAAAGGTAAATTTTCAAAACCAAAAGCTTCCTATTTTTTGTATAAATTACATTAATAATAAAAGCTAGTATACAGAAGTATAGCTAGTATGTGATATATAAGCAGAATTTTCTATAAGTAGTAAAAAACTTATTCTGCAAAGTTTACCCACAAAGTACAGTTTGGACTTTAGTTAGAACAATGTTATTTGCCAACAGAGACAAGGTAGGTGAGGTAATATATTTTATTGGACCAGTTTCTGTTGGAGAGAGAAAAACTTTCCAAGTTACACAAAGCTCTGCTTCAGATCTGGGAAATGTACTCAGAAGATATGTTTACCCTGCAGATAGACATTGGTAGCTGGCCTCTGCCAGCTGATTTGGACTCCAGGATCTCAGACTAATTTAGGGTATGTATGTTTACAGGCTCTACACTACACAGCTTTTAGCAACATGGCTGTATCAATTAAGCCGTGTGGCTAAAAAAGTCAGGCAGTAAAAACACTTATTTGTTGGCACTTTTGCCTACAAAAAACTTCCACCCCCTATTAGCAGTGTTTGGTTTCTCAGCAGGAGAGCTAGTACTTGCTGAGGCAAAGCTTTTGTCATAGAGGGAGGGAGGGAGATTTAAGCACTTGTGAATGGCAAAAGCTTTGTCGTTCAATTGTCATTGTAAACAAAGACTGAGAGGCTGTTTCACTGCAGTGTAGACACTGAGGCAGGGGCTGAAGCCCAGGCTCTAGGAGCCAGTGAGGTAGGAGGATCCCAGAGTTTGGGCTGCAGGAATATCTAGAATGCAATGGAACAGCCTTAGCCAGAGCTTTGGGAGCTTGAGTTAGCTGGCAAGACCCAGGCACCCAGTGGCTAAATGCAGTGTAAACATACTTAAGATTGTCACAGACAGATACAAGGTGGAACAGCATCAATATTCAGCATCAGTAATTTACACATATTTCAAGAGACCATGAAAAATAAAGTGCCTGTTAACACCTCTCCAAGTGAAGGGGAGGAGAGAAAGCTGGGGAGAGGTGAGAGGAGGTTAACTGGATTACAGTTTGTGGTAATAAACCTTCATTCCAGTGCTTCTACTCAGTCCGTGATTGTTAGTGTCTAGTGAAGTTATGAATTAAAGCTCCTGGGCTCATCTCTTGAAAGTTCTGTACACGTTTCCTTTGAGGAAACCTTGACTGAGAGGTGTTAATGGGCTACTTCACCTTGAAATATGTGTTAACAACTTATGCTAAAAAATCTGTTGCACCTTTATTTAGCTGTGACACTCTGAATACATTTTGCAGATGTGAAGAAGAGTTCTGTGTAAACTCAAAAGCTACTCTCTGTCACTAACAGAAGTCCAATAAAATATAGTACCTCACCAACTTGTCTAACAACCCAGGATCAATAAGATTACTACATTGCATATACATCCCAGTCAGTCAAATGACTGCTTTGAAAGGTGGATATATAGATGTCTGTTGCCATGAAAGAGGTACTACTATTATGTGCACCTGTTTTTGGAAGCCTATTTGTAAGTTCTCTGTGCAGTTCTAAGTGCAATGTGCTACACTGTAGCCAATATATTGTGAGGCTCATTTGCTGCAATGCAGCATATCTTGCTGCAGCTTTGGTGGCTTAAGAAGTCTTTGACATATTATTCAACAGCATAAATCTGTAAGACAGAAATGCAGTAGTTTCTCTGCACAGATTTTCCTTATAACTGTGTGGTAGCCACAAAATATATGCCTATATTAGTTCAGAAAAATAATAAAGTAGCACAATTACCATGCAAGTACATACAGCTTTAAAACTGAAATAGGTTTTGGCAAAATTCCACCAACCACTTGCTAATCTCTGTACTAATACCAAAAAGACTATTTATAATAATATAAAGGATAGAGATTACTTAAAGTTTTTAAAAACAATTAGATATTAAATCATTCAAATACCACATTTCCCATACTTTTTCTTTATCCTCTGCTCTCTGAATCATTTCCTTTTCTTTCTGTATCTTTTCTTTTTCATCTTCTTTTTCTTTTCTTCTGGCAGCTATAGCAGCTTCCAATCTGGCTGTCTCCTGCTGGTGTGCTCTCCACTGTAGAACCTGAAGTGAGATTCCCATAACACAGTAAGTGTAACATTGTGGCCATGAAAACTGAATATAGTGAAGAAACATGAGTAATCTGTTTATCAGGTTTTCTGATTCAAACAGCAATGTACTGTTATTTAATAAACATTATTTCCACTTACTAAAAAAGTCAGTCATTCTCCATTCATTGGTGTACTATTTAAGAAAAAAATCCTCCATTCATTGGTGTACTATTTAAGAAAAGTTAGACTCTAAATGAGACTTCACCTCCTAAATGCCTAAGTCACTTTTGAAAATGTGCTTGAGAATCTTGAGTCACATAGGTGATTTAAAAAATATTACTCCTTCTCTTACACGGTATATTCACCTTTTAATTTTACTATTTACCACACATTATTTTAAATAATTATATTACAGCGGCTACTTCTACTACTACTACTACTGGTACACTGACCATACGTCCCGATTTTAAATCTCCTGTCCTGGTGTCTCCATAAAGGAGTGAAATGTCCTGGAAATCAGAAGGTGTGGGTGAAAACCACAAAAGTCCCTGCTGGATGCGGCTTGAATCTGGCCAATGGTAGCAAAGGGGAAAGACTCGAGGAATTGCCTGTGGGGGGCAGAAGAGAAAGGGCAGTGCATGGAATCTGGCCAATAGAAGCATCCTCTGCCAATTCCTCCACTCCCTTCCTGAAAGATGCAAATGCAGGGGACACACTCTTCAGAGGCCTGGTGCCACCTGACTCCCAGGCCCTGGGAGCTGCGTTCCTGAGGAGGCTCAGTGTGAATGGCCCAGAAGCGCTGAAGGGGGAAGAGGCATTTTCCCACAGCAAAGGTACATGAACTTTTGCTGCATCCCCAGAACTCAGTTGCGTGTGAAACCTGCCTTAGGGAGTGGCAGAGACCTGCACCCAGGACAGTCCTCAGGCAGCCTCGGCCCATCCACTCTGGAACCAGGAGCAAAGCCTCGCAGCAAGGGCAGGGACTGGGACGTGTCTGTGCAGGACAGACCAGGTGCAATGCTAGTTCGCTTTGAGTCTGGAAGGCTCCAGGCCAGGAGCTAGCTGGGGAGCAAGGCTCGAAAGTGGTGTTGCAGAGGAGAAGGTTTGTGGGGAGAGGACCCTGGAAATTCCCTCTTCTGCCTTCCAAAGCTTTGTTCTGCCTGGCAGGGGGTCCCAGCCCTGGCTGGGGCAGATGCCGAAGGCCCTCACAGCCACTTGAAATGTCCTGAGTGTGGAGCCCCCATGATCTCCCAGCACTCTACTAGAACCACAGCGCCCAGAGCTATCAGCCGGGGGCTCAGCAAAGCCATCCAGAGGATCACACTGGTCTGTACTAGTGACCAGTGCCTGTTTTGGAAGAAGGCAGAGATTTGAGAAACACTGCTGTAGATCTAGGAACAAAAACAGTTTAAAGCTATTTTGTCTTCAAACAAATGAAGCCTTACATTCCTTTCTCAATTATCACAGCAATGTTTCTTTATAATGGAGGAAAAGGCTGCATAATTTCCTATACTGAAATCTACTCATTTTAAAGGTAGCTCAGAATACATACATAAGCACTTCAGGTAAAACTAAATTATGTAAAAAGTTGCATTTGTACAAGGCCAGAGGAAAACTTGCTCATTACAGATGCCAAGCAGAAATCACCAGTTTTATTCACAGTCCTTTTATGAGGTTTTAAACATGAGCAACTTACATAAAACAAATCTCAGAGTGGCTAAACCTAAAACAGTATGGTTTAAAACTAATTTAGTTTAAATTTGTACATTTTTTGACAAACACTAAACTTAAGTAGCTACTATCTATCCATTTGGATTGATGAAGCATAATAATTTCAAAAAGCTCTTCCCTTACAACCTGCAAAGACCATGCAATGTGCCATCCATTCTCATTAACTTCAGAGTTCACTGAGCCTTAGGTAAATGGAGCTTGAATGTTTTTTTAATTTTACTGATTCTAACACATAACCAGAGAAACCAGGAGATTAAAAAGTGAATTTTTTCACCACCACATGCTTTTCCAACAACCACTGTTATCCAGTATCAGAGGGGTAGCCGTGTTAGTCTGAATCTGGAGAAGCGGCGAG
>JANRFK010006693.1:41430487-41471307 GCA_030068395.1 Apalone spinifera | reverse complement strand
CAAACACTTCGGTTAGTCTATAAGGTGCCACAGGACCCCTCGCCGCTTCTCACTGTTATCCAATAAGTCTTAAACATTCCTGCATTTGGAGAATAATACATCTGTCTTGATAACTCATTCTGATCTGAAATGTGCAGCACTGGTAGTTAAGAAAAACCTTTTTCAACTTTGTAAATTGAGCCAATTTGAAATCACAGCCAAAATATATATGAAACAATACAATTTTAATTTAAAACACTGTCCACAGGCACAGCACTGTCATACATACCTGCCCCTAGACACACAACACATCACCTTCACACAGCACATCAGCACCTCCTCTAGGTCCCAAACCCAACCCGATTGGTAGAGAGTGGTGGAAGGAGTTCTTAGAGGGTTCACATGACCCACTTCTGGACCAATCACCTTTCCCCAGAGCTCCCTCTGATTGGTCAAATCTTCTCTTGAGGCAGTCCTATGGGGCCCAAATGCATGCCTATTGTTAGAGGATGGTTGGAGGGCCATGTGTCCATCTTGACCCCAGAATTACTACTCCCTGGGGTGGGAAAAGAGTCAGGAGGTGTGACTAATGTTTCATTGATGGTAGGGCCCTTATATCATGTGTCCCCATTTATGGTCACCATAACTATTGGCCAAGCAATGCCACATTTAACTTGATGGCATTTCTGTATGTCTATAATGTAACACTGAAACTGTACATTTAATCAATTCTAAATTTTCAGGGAATGTTCTAGGCATTAATGGTATCCTATTAATTTTGGAGAAAACAGTCAGAAACCTGGAAGGGGAAATGTGGGATAACTTTTGCTTAGCAGGTTTAACCAGCTCTGTAATTATTTATAGATCAAAGAACCTATCCATGAAGCCAATCTCAGTTCTGTCCATATCTCTATTAATAGAGTTTTAAATGCTGACACACTGAATGGCTATCAGTGAGAGCATTAGGAGGAGCCAGAGGGCAAGAAAAGTGAAGGAGGCCTAATTCATTCCTCGCTCCTAGCATGCTGCCTCCCCAAAGCTTGATCCAAGGTTGCGGGGAAACATGGATGGGGTACTAGCCCCTGCAAATATTGACTCTGGAAGGAAGGAGCACACAAAGGTGAATGTTGTGCATTTCCCAGTCAGAGCTTGGGACTGGGATACTGAAAGGTTTTGGTTGATAAAGGATGTGAACTTTTGGGGTTAGGTGGAAGGGATTGGTGGAAGAGGTTAATAAATAACATAATTTTATCTGATGTTGGGGGGTTTTATCCACAAAAGCTTATGCCATAATAAATCTGTTAAGGGTGGGGTTATGCTAAGGTGCCACAGGACTCCTCATTGTTTTTTGCAAATAACTAGGAATTAAAGGATAAAGCATTCTGAAAGCTCATAAACTCATTCTTTGTTCTCCCCCCTTCATGGTCCCTGTTACTTCTCCCTACATATTTTCTTCCCCCACCCCATTGCTTCAGGTAGAGGAATCTCTCAGGTGCCTCATGCTGCTTCCCGTGCATATCACAAGCAGCAGCTTCATATGCTGCTCTCTCATTGTTTGTGCAGCTCAGCTTACAGAAGCAACAAAATAACAGCAGGCCCTCCGACCAGGGAAGGGGGACAAGAGAAAGGGACCAACTGCCCCAGGGCCTGGTGAGTCTAAAGGGCCCAGGGCTCCTGGCTAGTGCCACTGCTACTGTGGTACCACTCAGAGCCTCAGGTAGAGGCTGGTGCAACATGGTCCAGGCAGCACTGAGGGCTGGCTGCTCTGCCCCCACCCATTTCAGGAGCATGGAGCCAGCCCCATCCACCTTTCCCAGGGGCCCGGCCTGGCTGTCAACTCCCCTGAATAACAGTTATACATAGGGTTGCCAGGTGTCCTGTATTGATTCAGACAGTCCGGTATTTTCGACTCACCTAAAATGTCCAATATTTTCTGATTTTTTTTCTCGGACAGGAAGAGAAAATACCGGGTGCTTACCTGGTTCTGCAGAGGAACTGTCTGGCCTGGAGCAAGAAGACAAGATGGTGGGCAGCCGCCAGCTGCCTGTTAGCACCAAAAAGCCTCAAAAGCATTTCTTAAAGGGGCCACGCTGGTTTGGGGTTTTGCCCAACAATTTTGGTCTCCCCCTTTTTTCCCCTGTGGGTTTTTTTTTTGGGGGGAGGGGGGGGAGTGTTCGGTAGTTTTGGTTAAACCATCTGGCAACCCTAGTTATACAATAATAATACCCAAAAGTACATACAAGCTATAATTGAAACTATTTATCCAAACCACCTCTCCATTAAAGCAAGGGATCCAAAATACCCCAGTTTTCAGTTTGTACGACAAAAACTAAACCAATGAGGTTTTGTAAATGCTTAAACCACTCCTATTTTCTCCATCTCTCAGAAAGTAAGATTAAGTGTTAAATGACTCCAGAGAAATTATATCAGGCATAACAACATGGAACATAAAAAGCCAGAATACGGGATCATTATGAAATGTAATAGTCAAAATCATTTTGGTAGATAGAGATTTATTTTGCTGCAGGAGTACAGCCTGTATATTTGTTTCATGTACTGTGTATTGAGCAATAACGTGAAAGGAGTCCAAGCTTTATAGTAAACAGAGCTATTTAGAGATGCTGAAATTGCAGCTAGCATTCTAGCCATGTGTACGATGTCTGATTTTTCTGATGATTCCTTCAAATTCTTCCCTGCTGCAATCTGTAGTTCTCCCTAAAAGTTCCAAGCAGGTTTAACAGTTTTTTTGTTGTGTCCTTTGTGCAAGTGTTTGCTGACTTGCTGGAGCTAAAGATTACTACTATACTGCCCACCCTAGAGACTTATGTAGCCCATTCTAGATTAGCCTTTATGATCCTTCAAGTGTGTTTGCCTTTGATAGGGTTACCATATTTCAACTTTCAAACAAGAGGACACCTGGTGCCCGCCGGTGTTGCTGTGGCAGCGGCTGTTCCACTACACAGGAGGCCGGGCTTGGGAGCTGGCAAACTCGTCCCCGCACATGCCAAGCTCAGGGCTCTGGCCACTGCCCTGCTGCTGCCAGGGCTGCCGCTACCCCAGCTGGCTCTCATGGTGCGAGAGAACGCCGCATGCCAGGCTCCTGCTTCTCTACCACATTGTCCCGAGATGTACGGCAGGGCAGGCTCCAGAGGTGCTGCCAACCAGCTGGCAGCCCGGGCTGCTGCAGGGCCAGGAGGAGAGAGTGGGGGGCCAGGGAGGCTGCTTGCTGGGGCCCATTCTGGGGTGCAGAAGTTAAAGGCACCAAGGTGAGAAGTGGCATTGCTAGAAAAGGAACCCAGGAATCCTGCTTTCCAGAATCCCTTCCTTTCCCCTGCCCACCCCACCAAGCACTAGCTCCCACAGTCCTCACAGAGCTGAGATGGGAACCCCCAAATCTAACCAAAAGACCCACTGACCACCTACAGGAAAGGAAAGAACCCAGAAGCTCTAATGCTCAGCTCCCTGTTCTAACCCAGTGTCCCTGCCTTCCCCCAGAGCCAGGCACCCCCAGCCTCTCTGCTCTAAGACAATGCCCTTGCCCTCCTGCAAAGTTGGGGACATAACTTAGCAGGACAGAGGGTAACACGATGATTCTTTGGGAGGAGCAACCCCCACCCCCATTGGACCTGCTCTGGGTCTCACCGAAGCTGCCGCCACCACAGCCACATGCTTTTCCCTCTAGGTGCTGGGGCACGTGCACAGAGCGGCTGTTAATGTCCAGGCGCATGGCTCCAAATGTTCAATTTGAGTGACAGGCACGTCTGCCATTTCCAGGTTTCCTATTACTGTTTCTCCCTCCTCACTGAGCAATGGCCCTTCTCTGTCCTTGGTCGTCTTCTTGCTTCTAATATATTTATAGAAAGTCTTCTTGTTTCCCTTTATGTCTGTAGCTAGTTTGAGATCATTTTGTGCCTTTGCCTTTCTAATCTTGCCCCTGCATACCTGTATTGTTTGCTTATATTCATCCTTTGTAATTTGTCCTGGTTTCCACTTTTTATATGACTCCTTTTTTACTTTTAGATCATGCAAGATCTCCTGGTTTAGCCAAGGCAGTCTTTCGCCATACTTTCTATCTTTCCTACACAGTGGAATAGTTTGGTTTTGGGCCCTTAATAATGTCCCTTTCAAAAACTGCCATCTCTCTTCAGTTGTTTTCCTCTTAGTTTTGCTTCCCATGGGACCTTACCTACCAGATTTCCGAGCTTACCAAAATCTGCCTTCCTGAAACCCACTGTCTCTATTTTGCTGTTCTCTCTTCTACCATTCCTTAGAATCAGGAACTCAATGATTTCATGATCAATTTTACCCAAGCTGCCTTTCACTTTCAAATTCTCAACCAGTTCCTCCCTATTTGTTAAAATCAAATCTGGAACAGCTTTCCCCCAGTAGCTTTTTCAACCTTGTGAAATAAAAAGTTGTCTTCAATGCAGTCCAAGAACTTATGCGATCATTTGTGCCCCGCTATGTTAGTTTCCCAACATATGTCTGGATAGTTGAAGTCCCCCATCACCACCAAATCCTGCGCTTTGGATGATTTTGTTATTTGTTTAAAAAAATCCTCTTCCACCAATTCTCCCTGGGTAGGTAGTCTGTAGTAGACCCCTAGCATGACATCTCCCTTGTTTTTTACTCTTTTTAACCTAACCCAGAGACTCTCAACACATCTAGTTCCTACGTCCATCTCCACCTAAGTCAAAGTGTATAAATTTTTAAAATATAAAGCAACACCTCCTTCCTTTTTCCCCCACCTAGCCTTCCTGAGTAAACTGTACCCTTTTATACCAATATTCCAATCGTGTGTATTATCCAACCAAGTCTCTGTGATACCAACAATGTCATCGTTGTGTTTATTTATTAGTACTTCAAGTTTTTTCTGCTTATTTCCCATACTTATAAGATGATACTTGGTCCTGCTGTGAGGGCAGGAGTCTGGACTTGATGACCTCTCGAGGTCTGTTCCAGTTTTCATAATCTATGATTCTATTATGAAAACATGGACAAGAATTTTAGCTATATGGATGGATAGAAAAGGCTATATCTTAGAGATATTACACAGAGAATTGGCAAGGTTTAGAAAAAGCCTAAATGGAATACTGTCCTCCTGGAGCCTAAATGGTATACTGTCTTCCTGCAGCAAGATTGAATATAACAATAAAAATAGTTTTGTTCGATACATTAGGAATAAAAGAATTCTAGCAATAGTACTGGTACACTACCAGATGAAAATGGTAGAATTATCCATAATAATGCAGAAAAGGCAGAAGTGTTCAATAAATATTTCTGTCCTGCATTTGAGAGAAAAACAAATATAATCTGTTAGGATAATACTCTTTCCACCTCAGGAGAATGCTAGTCAGCAGCTACTAAAGTTAGATATGTTTAAATCATCAGATCCAGATAACCTAAATCCAAGCGAGTTAAAAGAGCTGGCTGAGGAGCTCATTGGACCTTTAATGCTGATTTTCAATAAATCTTGGAATACTGAGGAAGTAAAAAAGACTGAAAGAAAGCTAATGTGTCAATTTTTAAAAATGGTAAATGGATGACCCAAATAATTACAGGCCTATCAGCGATCCTGTGACGATAATGCAGTGGCTCATATAGGACTCAATAACTAAAAGGATCATAACATAATTAAAGCTAACTAACATGGGTTTATGGAAAACAGATCTTGCTAAACTACCATTATTTTATTTAATCTATTTATTTATTTAGCTGTGATTAGCATTGGTTGATAATTGTGATTGATGTAATAGATTTCTTAAGGCATTGGACTTGGGACTTCATGATATTTTGATTAAAAATACTAGAATAATATAAAATTAACATGATACACATCACATGGCTTAAAAGATGGCTGATATGTCTCCAAATGTTACTGTAATTACTAATCATCACTCTATGATATATTTTTAATGGATTCCTCTGGGGATCAGTTCTTGGTCCAATGCTATTAAATATTTTAATTGATAACTTGGAAGAAAACATAAAATAATTACTGATAAAGTTTGCAGATGACTAAAAAATTGACATAGCAAATAATGAAGAGGATAACAGCGATGTGGATCACATGATAAGTTGGATACAAAAAACAATATGGGTACATCTACACTGCATTGTTATTCAGGATACTAGAGATATCCTGAAATAGTTACCCTGTGTCTACACAAGCCACCCATTATTTCAAAATATTTTTCGCTATTTTGGCATCCTGGTTGCAGTTGCAACTACTGCTGAAATACTGAGTCCTGTTCTGGTGCTCACAATTCAAGGAGAATGTTAATCAACTGGAGATTTTTCAGACAAGAGCCACAAGACTGATTGAAGGATTACAAAACATGACTGTCAAGGCTTCTTCCCCACTCTGGAACGATGAATGCAGAAGTGGGGGCCCGCAAAAGTACCCCAACATCTTATCTTTCCAGGCTTTGGTAAAAAACTTCCCCCCAAAATCATAACAACCTAGATTTGGGGGATAAAAACTCCGTTGCCACCACCCAAGCAATTATAAGAAAATCAGGGAAGAGATCACTTAGGAAATCTCACCCCTAAAGTACAAACCAGGACACAAAAATTAACCAATACCAGGTTAATAAAAAGAAAAGAGAAAGAACTTTTATTATCACCACAATATTCCTGTTGCAAGCATAATGACTAGATTAAAAAGTAACAAAGTAATATACTCATGGTGGGGAAACCCACCATGGGCCACGAGCTTAGTTACAAAGGAGAGAAAACCCCATTTTAAATGCACAGACATCAGATCCCATTTCCCAAACCATAAAACAATAAAACCTAACAGATTTATCTAAACTTTACTCTACTTACAGAAGAGTGAAGAGTCTATTCTTAGAGGGAGACATTCTGTCTGACTCCCTCAGTAGTTGGAGAGAAACTACCCCAGAGACAAAAAAGGGAAACCCAAAAATTCCTTTGTGCTAGTTTGAAATTCCTACCTACATTCCCTATTGGCCAATTCTACCTGGGATAGGTATAGTTAACCCCTTAGTCCCCAGGCTGCTGGCTAACTCTCATGATCATGACAATGACTTATTAGTGACAGACTCCAGGAGCTCAACCTATGGAGCAGCTTAACAAAGAGAAAATTAAATTTGATTTGATTGCTATCTATAAGTACCTACATAAAGAACAAATATTTGATAATGAGATCTTCGGTTTAGCAAAGTGAAAGGTGTAACACAATCCAAGGCTGGAAGCTGTAACTAGTCAAATTCAGACTGAAAATAAAGTGTAATTTTGGGATGATGAGAGTAATTAACAACTGGAACAATTTACCAAGGGTCATGATGGATTCTTCATCACTGATGATTTTTAAATCAAAATCGGATCTTTTTCTAAAAAACATTCTCTAGATATTATTTTGGTGGGAAGTTCTATGGCCTATGATATACCATATAGTCACAGTGTTTCCCTCTAGCCTTGGAACCTGTGAATATATATGAGGACCTAGGGAGAGGTCAAATTCAAAGATAATAGAGGCCTGTGTGAAAGGCAGGATGGTAGTTTTATCCACGGTGATCAAACAACAAGATAGCAAGAAGGCCTGGAGATCAGAGATAAAGAGCTCTTTTTTTAAGCATGTTGCACTTAAACTGACAGCCATGAGGAGATATCAAAGAGACAGACTGGAGTTTTAGTTTGGACAGAAGATATTTCTGTACTCCAGACCTAGCTTTGTGAATAATATGCACATCAAGATAGTAGTTCAATTTGTGTTGGTTGCAGATATTATCCAGAGATAAAATGTGGGGAGAGAGAAGAGAAAGACTAAGCTCAGAGGCCTGTGGAACCTCCCCAAAAAGCTGAAGGGCAAAAGAAGAGGATCACAGTGAAGGAGCAATTAGAGAAGCAGGAGGAAACCAGGAGATGACAGAATCATGGAAGCCAAGAGAAGACAAGATTTCAAAAAGAGAATCATGATTGATTGTGTCAGAGATTGTGGTGGATGAGGATGGAGAACTAGTTCTGAGATTTGACTAAGAGGTCATTAGAGACTTTAGGTAGAATGGTTTCCGTTGCAAGCAAGGGATGTAAGCCAGACTGAAGAAGGTCTAGTATGGAATAGGTAGAAATGAACTACAGACAATTATAGGCAGTGTGTTCAATGAGTTTAGCCATAAGAAAGGAGATGTGGCAAAGTTTGGAGAAACAAGCAACTGAGGCAACTGAGGTCAAAGGTGGGTATTTTTAAAATGGGAAATTACAGCAAGTTTTTATTGTGAAGGGAAAACTAGAAAAGACTGAGAGGTTACAGGAAAGACTAAGGCAGGTGATGAGGATAGGTGTGAGGAAATATTCAGGAGGTGGGATGAGTTGGGGTCACTGAGGCAAGTGGAGAATAAGAGGAGAGCAGATAAAAAAACCATTTCTGTGACCACGGAAAAGAGAGTTGGGATGAGAGGAGTGGAGAAAGAAATCTAAGGGGAATGGGACGATAATATCAAATTTTGTCATTTATATGCTGAAAGGGAATGGGAACTAGGGAGGCTTGAGCTACTAGTTCATTTTATGGGGAGGAAGGCGGAAGTGGGTAGCAATGGTGAAGGTAAGTCAAAGGAACTGTTGAGAAGGTGGGGTTCTACTTTCTCTTGTTCCCGTCCAGTGAAACAGTTAGCTCTTCTTTGGTGGGCCAGACATAGCAGTTGTTTTACCAGGAAGCAGGGTGAGAGAAAAGAAAGTGCATATTTCTGCCAGTGAGTATAATAAGTATGGTGTGGATAGTGGGTTGTTGTGTGTGTGTGTGTGTGTGTGTGTGTGTGTGTGTGTGTGTGTGTGAGTGTGTGAGTGAGTGTGAGAGAGAGAGAGAGAGAGTGTGTGTGTGTGTGTGTGTGTGTAAGCAGACATGCAGATAGCATACAGTGGATAAGAGAATGTCTATACTGCAGCAGCAGGTGGTAAGAAGCTATTTTCTTTGAAATTACTCTCACAATGAGACATTAGCCTGAAATTCACAACTGTAAACTTAAAAAGGAAAATATCACTGCAAAATTCTCAGAGTACACTTCAGGGCCGGCTCTACAACGCATGCATGGCCCCCCAGGCGTGCCCTGCGCAAGCGTCATGCTCCTGGTGCACTGCACATGTGCCGTGCTCCCGGCGCATGCGTCGTTTCCCTGGGCGCAGGGCTCTCTTAGGCGCAGGGCCCCATGCCGGGGAATCGGCTGAATCGGCCTAAGGCCGGCCTTGGTACACTTGTTACTTTTCATAGTCTTCCCAAAACTTTGAGAATATTCTCTTAACAGACTGTCAATTACCACACCATCTGTTTCATGGCTACATAATTCAAGAAGTAACCTCAACTGAAAAAAGTAAACTAAATAGAATCATTCTCCAAACTATCAAAAAAGCCAAAGCAAACCCTTAAACTGTCTGATCTGTAGGTATGCTAAGCACCTACAGTATCAGGGGGCCAGTCTTAGTATTTATGCAACGCATTAGACACCTGATTTTGTGATTTACTGTTAATGAGAAATGATACATTAACATAAATAACTCTTATATATAAGTACTGTACTATAAAAAACTGTAAGCATCAGTGATGAATCATTTCATTTTTTAAAAAAGGAGAATTAAAAATGTTTTATTCCATTAGAATATATATTGCATATAAATCATTCGCCAAGTAAAGGTTATAGGAGTAACTTACATCATTCTTCCTAACAATTGCTTGTAAACAATCTGAACTAAGAAGTAGAACAGAACTGTTTAACACTGTAGTACATCATTGCATTAATAGGGTTAATTTCTCCTGTCCCCCGCCTTTATATCATATGTTGTCCCTGAGGGGACAATATGTATGACAGAGAGTAGCGGTGAAATTGGTGTTGAATGATCAAGGATTTACCAGGGGTAGGGAACCTTTTTGGGATTGGAGGCTGCTGACCCACAAAAAAATCAGCCAGGGGCCGCACACAAGTGAAGCAAAAAAACCCCCAACCAACCAAACAACACCCCTCCCCAAATTCTCACTGATGTGGCCCCTGACTGAGAAGGAGAAAGACACTGCCCATATTCCCCTCGCACCCCAAAGCCTAGTGGGGCCCAGCCGAGTAGATTTTGTGTGCTCCAGTCCCACAGAGAGGCAGCAAAGAGACTGTAGTGCCAGCACGGGCTACCCAATGCTGGCAGGGGGCGGGGAGCCCTAAACCTCAGGAGCAGGATCCAGGCAAGCCAGGGGCTGCATCCAACCCCTGGGCCTTAGGTTCTCCACCCCTGATTTATCCTCACCTTTGGTACAATGAGAAATCTCTAAAAATATGTATTAGATGTAATCATACCAATTTTCATAATAGGCAAGTGAATTACCAGTGCGATCTTTCTCCCACACCAATTCCCAGCTTGCATTCCAATATCCCTGTGCTCTTCCTCCCAACATTTGACCTCTTGCATCCATTTATTTATCTTGTAAATAAACTGGTTTATATGAAGCAAGTGACTTATGACCTGCTCCTGCTCCTATTGAAGTTAATGGCAAAATTCCCATTGCTTCCACTGGCAGAAGAAGCAGGCCCTTAGTTAGCTAGTTTTCTTGTTGGCATCTCAGAAGTCCATCTTCAGGTGGGCTATAGAGGGCAGTGACTTTGTGAATCAGCCCAGGAAGGCTGTTCCACATGCAGGGACATTGCCAAAGCAAGATAACCAAGCAAGATCGATTAGAGAGTGGCAAAAGTGACTTATTGTCTTAGTATGGAGAGGGCCATGGAAGGGAAGCAACACTCAACTACAAATTCACTAATAAAAAAATAGAGATATTCAAAATGTCAAAAGCTAAAAGAGCTAAGTTTAATCAAAACACATTTATTTCATAGCTTACCTTCATTATGACATCCTGCTAGTAAATTTCACACTAGAGGGAGTCTAAGTAATGTGATGCTACAAGAGCCTGCTCAGCTTGAAAAGAACTTAACATCTGAAGACTTGAACAGAAAATGCTATTAACAGATGTTTATGAGATAGATCCCACCATGAAAGCCAAGGGGTTTGGGCATGTCTCATGCAGACAGAATGAGAATCCGATTACAGTATTTTTGAGCTGTACAAGAATAGGATAATCAGTAGGTAGACAAAGAAATCAATAACAGAGCAATACACTACAGCAGATAGACTTCCAAGTAAAATGTCAGCAGAAGAAAGAATGGCCTAGAAGAATTTTATATTACTTTTCTTAGTGAAAAACAGCTAAATACAGTTTTAAACCAGTGTATCTGAATTGATGTTTGAAATGTTAATAATGAAGGAAAACAAAATAGGTAAAATCATTATAGTGACACTTGGTAGAACCTTATAGTTAAGCTGTCAGAATTTCCATTCCAAGACCTTCCTTTATGGAGCTTAAATAGAATACCTTGATAGATATTCCCTCTAAGGGTGTGTCTGCAGTGCTAGCTTGAAATAAGCTATGCAATTTGAGCTACACAAATTGTGTAGCTTATTTCAAGATAGTCTATTTCAAAATTTGGCACTGTCTACACATGGTCTTAAAAAGGTTATTTTTTATTAACAAAAGAAAGAAAATATGCTTGGTAAAACATTGCTTGGTTACTAGATGTCACAGCGCAACTGGAAAAAGTAAGATTAAAGGCACAGAATATTGCTGGGATAAAAGGCATAGAGAAAAAATGTGGGATTCAGTTTAAAAGTTACAGTATATGGGGTGGGGGCAATACATGGGCTCAGCTCAGCAGAAGTCCAACAAATGCAAAGGTAAAGAAAATAACCTGATCACATCTGACTAAATATCCCCTGTTCTACTTACATATCGGTTGTTTCAAGATTTAGTCCTTACCTAAACATGGATATTGCTGAATATTCCATGCCTGCTTCCCTGGCTTAACTCATGTTTGTCCAGCTCTGCTCTGGTCACATGAAGACTCCAGCAGAAAGGTCGTGCTTCCAATTAAAAAACCCACACATTGTTTTCATTCACTGCCCTGGCTTCCTGCCAACAGTTCCTGCTTTCCTAGCATTTCTGGATATTCTCTAGCACCCACTGTCTGTGGGTTTAACCCATATAGGCAAGTTAGTTACCTGAATGCCAGAGCTGTCCAGAAAAGGGTATTACCCTTCCAATTCATCACAGCAGGATAGGACTATAAATTAAAAAGATTTAGTAGTTTCAGTTGTTTTGTATGCTCTTTTAATAAGCTGAAACACGATTGTTTTTCAAATGAGACAGTGTCTTATTCTGAAAAGACAGAAGGAAACAAAGAAGTATAAAGAGACCTTAAAACCTCCGAACAATAGATGGGTGAATGAATGAAACCTGTTAATGCTGACATTATTGATGCAACAATATTACTTTTTATATTAGAGCTAATATAAACTACTGAAGCAATCTAAGTGAATCTAAATTCTTAGAAAAATAGTAGGACTGAAATTTGTTGATCTGGAATGAAAAAGTTCTAGTTTAGATCTAGATTCAAACGTAATTTAATTTTGAGGCTAATATTGAAAAATATAGAACAATTCCTTTTTAAGCAAATGTTTTGCTAAGTCTCATTTCATTAAATTTTATCATATTGATTCCTATATTAGAAACATATCCTTCAATAATGAATTTTTGGCTTGTACAAAGATGTAAGCAGCCATATATCATGTATGTGATTTTCATTTTCCTAAATACAGTATTTCTTCAGAGGTATCATACTTCATTGGATCTTTATTAACACACTATTAGACTTCTGTAAGTATCTAATTTCATCTGTCAATTGGAATAGTGATCACACTGGATGAATTGAAAGCAAAGGCTACAGTAAGCCTCAAAAGGGAGAACAATTTAAGAGCAGGTTAGACAGACATCTATCAGGAATCATCTAGATCAGGGCTACTCAACTTTGGAAGCTCTGGGGTTACTCATAGCACGTCGAGGGCTGCAATTTAAGTGTGGTTGCACATATATGCAAATATATACAAACAGCTTCTAGTAATAGTAATAAAAGGCAGTATTTAGCCGGTTTCCAACCATATGACAGCACTTTTAATGGGAAATGATAGTCCAGGAATTTAACTACTAAAATGCATATCAACAGAAGACCATTCCATTGACTATTTTTTGTTTTGACTCCCACCCGTGGGCTGCAAACAAACAGGCCATAGGCCGCATATGGCCCGTAGGCCACATGTTGAGTAACCCTGATCTAGATGATGCTTGGTCCTGCCATGAGGGCAAGGGACTGGACCTGATGACCTCTCAAGTTCCCTTCCAGTGGTAGTATTCTGTGAACAGAACTAGAGGGAGAGGGTTAAACTTTGAGTTCAAAATCACATAACAAATCAATTAAAAAATCCAAAAACATACATACATGTAGGAATCACTGACAATTTTATATTACATAATCTCTGTTTATTCAATGTGTATGTGAGAGAGAATTCCAGTTATTTTGTTGATTGGCAGATCTACCTTTGGAAACTGATACCCTGGGAACGGGAGGCAGTGGAATGTCTACTATGTTTTGAATTTCAAACTACTAGCTACATCTCTGACTGTAGAGACCATGTCCCCCTGGTTTCATATGTTCATTATACATTCTAGCTACTTGCTTTTATTTACATTTATTCTTGTCGTCAGTTATAGACCTTTAGGTCAAAAGCAGAAACTTCAATATTTGGTCACAGCCTAAACACCTGATTTCTTTTGTATGAGTAAATGAGCACCAAATAATTAACATATTTGCTTGCTTGACACCTATCACCCAAATAGAAGTGATACCATCAAGCTATACACAGTACCCTAAATTCTGATTTAACATAAACTTATTGGGTTACTTGGTGCTGAGAATTTTATTATTTTACATTTTTATCTAATCTCTTTTCATTTTTAATCACCCTAGTATATGAGAAACTTCATCATGGTATATGAGCACATTAATTTAATGCTCATTAAAAGGTACTAATTTGATAGTGCTGTATATTTTCTTTATCAACAATATAGGCCACAGCAGGAAAAGCTTCATTATGTTGTCCCACCATCTATGTCTTAGGCCTATTCTGGAGAGGGCATCTCTAGTGGTAAGACATTAGTTCACTCTCTGTGCCCATCCAACCTCTAACCTCTAGTCTTGCTGCTGAGACTGCCAACAAGGGTGCCTAGATGTCCAGTTTTCCATTCACCATCCAGTCAAAAAGAGACCTCCTCAGACCCTTCCCCAGCTCAGTAAAAATGAACGAGTGAGTGAGCATAGGGGACAGCGAGTGGTGGAGGGAGGGGGGATGGAACGAGTGGGGTGGAATCTCAGTATAGGGCTCAGGCAAGGGTGTTCAGTTTGTTCAGTCAGAAAGCTGGCAACCCTACCACCAACATAAGGATCATAAATTAGCAGGTGAGGTCATTATAATAAACAATTTTCCGAATACAGGAAAGGCTTTAAGTGGCTGATTACAGATACAGTTTAAAAAAAAAATCAGACCCCTGAGAAACAAAATTCTGACTGGCTCAGAATTTATGATAAAGGATAAAGACTGTTTGAAACATTTATTTGCATATTTTATTTCTAATTTGAAAGAAAACAATAAATAGATGGTAATGAACAAATGAACTGGAAATAAATGGACTAGATGACATAGTAAGTCTTTCCCCGTCTTTAAATTCTATGACTCATAAAGGCATTACATTTTCTTTCTCCACTTCAAGACAAAAATCAAGATGACTGCCGAGTACCTATCTTGAGAATAAATACAATTTCCTTCCTCTGCACACACTCTCTTTTTAAACGTTTTTCTTTATTAAAAGCAATATAATGATTTTTCTACTGTCCAAAGCTAGTTAAGGTTACAGATTCAGAGCCCTATGGAAACTGAATGTAATCAGAACAACCGGCGCTGATGATAAAGAAAATGTAGCTTACATTTGAAAGTCTTATTGTTTTGTGCTTCAGTCTGAATATGCACAATTTAAAATATGGACTTATTTTTCCTGCGCAATAGGGAGCTAATGAGATGAGAAAGCTATGGTAAAGTGCAGTCATGTCATTTGAAAGAAGGAAAGCAGGTAGTTTTCTAGAATGGTATAAAATAAAAATTAAAGATTTTCTAGGGCCTGGTATACACTAGGGCTACATCTAGATTGGCATGATTTTCCGCAAATGCTTTAAAAGTAAAGTTTTTCCATTAAAAGCATTTGCGGAAAAGAGCGTCTAGATTGGCACGGACGCTTTTGCGAAAAAGCACTTTTTGCAGAAAAGCGTCCATGCCAATCTAGAGGTTTTAGCCATCAGGGCTTTTTTGCGCAGAACAGTTCTTCGCTGTCTACACTGGCCCTCTTGCGCAAGTATTCTTGCACAAGAGGGCTTTTGCCCGAGCGGGAGCGTCATTGTATTTGCACAAGAAGCACTGATTTTGTACATTACAAAGTCAGTGCTCTTGTGCAAATTCAAGCAGCCAGTGTAGACAGCTGGCAAGTTTTTCCACAAAAGCAGCTGCTTTTGCGAAAAAACTTGCCAGTCTAGACGCAGCCCCTGACCGTAGTCTGAAATTAGCCCCCCAAACGTTGAATTTGTAAGTCATGCAACTACAATACCAAGCCCATTATTCTGGAATAAGGGGCCACAGATTCAAACTCTGTAGTCCTGTTTTTCATGAGGAGTCACGCTATTCCCGAACTTGTAAGTCCGAAATAACATTAGTGTAAACGCTCTGGTGCTGCTACTTTGAACTAATTGGCTTCCAGGAGGCCTCCCTCAGCTCCCCAAAGTGCTTCATGGGCCTCTGAGTCTGAGGTAGTGAGTCCATATTAATGGAGTCTGCCTCGGACTACATTTGATTCTTCCCCGTAGTGAGGACATGGAACTTCGAATTTGTAAAATTGGGTGCCCAGAAGTCGAGCTTAGTAAATTCAAAATAGTTCATAGTGTAGACATGGCCTAGAAGATGAAAGTCTGGATATTTTGTTTAAGTGAGCAGGAGTTCTCAAGAGATGAACAACCATACTCATCTTTCTTCCTCTCCCCACAAGCAGGAGAATAGTAGCTTAAAATTGAAAAGTTTCACTACTTCAGTTTGAACAAGAAAAACATATTCAAAGGAAGAAAAACAAATATACCACAAGACACAGGTTGCAAAGAACACAGATGAAGTTTGGTTTCAGTAAGATGGCAGTACAGTAATTCCTCATTTAACACAGTAGATACATTTCAGAAAATGATCATGTTAAGTGAAAACGTGTTATGCGGGCTCAATTTTCCCATTGAAAATAATGGAAAAGGTGAGGGTTGCATTTCAAGTGGTGGGGATTGGGGAAACCCAGCCGCCGGCCTGCAAGATGGATTGGAGGAGAGGAAGCAAGGCGTCTGGCGAAAGGGGGTCTCTGGGAAACAGCGCAGCGAGTAGCGAACCCTCCGCCACTTTGAAGGGAGGAGGGGGAAGCCCCGTGCAGCCACTGGTGACTGGCCAGCTGGGGAAACTGAGCTGCTGGCCTGCAAGCAGGGGCGGAGGAGAGGAAGCAAGGCATCCAGCGAGAGGGGATCGCCGGGGAATGGCGTGGCAAACCCTCCGCTGCTTTGCAGGGAGGCGGGGGAAGCCCCATGCAGCCGCCGGCGACCGGCCGGCTGGTGAAACCGTGTTATTTCTGGGACGGTCATATTGTTCAAAAAACGTTCTCCCCCAAAAAATCATGCTATCATGAAAACTTGTTAAGTGGGCACGTGTTAAGCGAGTATTTACTGTATACTGTATCCATGTATGATCATGAGACATGATGATCTAACATCTAAATCTTATGTTCATAATGCAGGGAAGCAAATTTTGGAATTTCAAAGCCCATGTCCCCAACTCAGTGCCTGTACCTTCTCCTGCACCCCAATCCAGAACCCGTATCCCCTTCTGTACCCCCACCCCCAGCACTGAGTCCCTCCCAAACCTGAAGACCCCCTCCTGCATTCAAATCCTTCACCTCTAGCCCCACCGCAGAGCCTGCATCCCCAGCCAGAGCCCTCACACTCCAGCATCCCAACCCTCTGACCCAGCCCTGAGACCCCTCCCACACTCAGAACCCGTTGGCCCTACTTCTGCGACATGAATTTTGTTATGCGCGCCAATATGAAGCTGATGTGTCACTCATCACCTCCATGTCACACATCACCTCAGCTCTGATGCACATAAGAAAATGTATTCCGCTCAGGTGTGGAAAAAATTAGAGGGAACATTGATCATAATCTAGTTTTAAGGGGGTCACCAAGGCTGTCTTAGACTTGCTAGGGCAGGATTGAAGCCAAAGCCTGAGTCCCACCGCTTGGGGCCAAAGATGAAGTCCTTGGACTTCAGCCATGGGTGGTGGGGCTCAAATAGAGGCCACCTCCCTGGGGCTTAAGCTCTTGGGTGTCAGCTTTGCCTTCCCACCCTTACCAGTAGGGTGGCCAGTTTTTGGTTGGACATATTCCTAGAGATTTCATCACATGACACAATCATTAATTAAAATATAATGATTTTAATATAAAATTTAATTTCCAGAGACTCCAATCCTGGAGAGTTAGCAATCCTATCCACTAGGGGTGGTGGGGCTTGGGCTTTGGCCACACAACTGGGGCAGCAGGCCTCAGGTGAGTTCATTGGAAATTGAATTTTTATGGCAACATCAAA
Organism: Apalone spinifera; assembly: GCA_030068395.1. Classification (NCBI taxonomy): domain Eukaryota; kingdom Metazoa; phylum Chordata; order Testudines; family Trionychidae; genus Apalone; species Apalone spinifera. The sequence goes on along the minus strand of JANRFK010006693.1, from coordinate 41,453,736 downwards.
ATTTTCCTGGGGAAAATTTCAATTTTGTGGAAATTGTATTTCCAGAGCACCACTAATAGGTGCTCTGGGTCAGTCCTGAACAAGGGAATCTTCTGGAGCTGGGAAGGTCAATGCAATGCTGGTCCCTCTGCAGCCACCCTGCCTCTTACCCTGGGAGCCTTTCCCCAGACCCCGCACAGTCAATTCCAGCCCCTCTGCTGCTGCCAGAGTATAGCCTGGCAGTTGGAGGCAGCAGAGGGACCAGCTTTACATTGACCTTCCCTGCTCTAGAAAATTCCCTTGTTCAGGACTGATCAGGTCCTGAGAGTGCCACATCAGAGAAGTACAACCTGTAGTACTTTGCTATCTTACTGAAACCCACTGCATCTATGTTCACATTGCAAACTGTGTTTTACTGAATGCTGGTACAATACCTAGCACAGGAGGGCACCAATTTTATTTTGGAGTCTGTGGGCATTGCCATAATAATAAAAAAAAAGAAGGCACTCAGGCAATGAGATGGCGCAAAGTCTATTCAGGAGCCTCCAGGTACACATTTTCATGCATTTGAATTATCTGTTGATTTAATGTGGTGCCTTTGTTTTGAATTTCTTTTTCTACTGAAATAACTTGTGGTGATCTGATGGAAAAAGTTCTGAACAACTATCCTGAACCATTAAGGAGGCTCATCTTGGACAACAGAACATTGGAAAAATACAGTGATCTTGCCGGTGGAATCTTGTGTATAGAGAGTGTTGGGGTAAAATCCCCTCCATCCACCCCATAGTATGCAAAAAGGGCACACACTATGTGTGAGTCTGAGTCTAAATATGAAGTGTGAATGCAGTAAATCTGCTTTGTCCATTATTCATAGTTAGTGGCAGCCTCAGAGTGTTCTCCATTGCCCCTACAGCACATGCACAAACTACCCTGATCAAGGCCTGATATGAGCATGAGGATTTTGAATGGGACCAGAGGCTATGGATTAATTGTCCAAGTCACAGGCTATGATGACTCTGAAGTGTTACACGCTAATGCTCATATAGAGTTTCGGGAAGGCAATTCAGAGCACCCTATTGTCAATGCAGCCTGTGGCTTGAGCAGTGAATCCAGCTCCTCAAAGCACACTCAAAATCCTGGTGGCTTTTCTGGTATCCAGACCCTGACTATTGAGTCTGCAGGAGAGAAATTGACAAGCTGGAATAGAAATTGACAAGAAGCCATGGGAGGCTCTGGGGCAGCAGAAAGACACACCATAGAGACAGAAGAGCCACCACGCTGAAGTGATAAATCTGTCATTCCAGGCGCATCTAACTCGAAATAAGCTATGCAAATTGAGCTATGTCAATTGCATAGCTTATTTCGAAATGACTTATTTTGAGTTTTGGTGCTGTCTATATAGCACTTATTTCAAAACAGAGCACTCTTTCTCTGACTTCGCTTACTCCCGATAAAATGAGGTTTAAAGGAGTTGGAGTAAGAAGTCCTCCAGCTTGACAGTATTTCAACATTATGTTAAAATAATTGCCAGCTGCGTAGACGTGGACTGTTATTTCAAAAAAAATGCTAGTCATTTTGAAATAATGTTGCTGTGTAGACATTGCTTCCCAGGCCTAGGACACAGCAGGGAAAGCCCTAGAAATTTAGGAGGTGGCACAGCTTGGGGCTTAGGGCTATTGGTGGACTGGGAAGGGTGGGAGTAGAGTGTAAGCCCACAGTGTAGGGAGAAAGGAGGAATTAGGATGAAGGCAGGGGGGAGGAGGGCAACTCAGGAGTCAGGAATAAGAATGGTGGCAATTCAGGGGATGGGGGAAACACTTCCATTAGTCTAGAATTAAAGGGGGATCTATAGCGTTGGGGAATCCCAGGAATTTCTGCTACACCCTTTACCAGCCACCTCAGGGTTTCCATAACACTTCTTTATTTTTACTAGTACAAAATCAGATCATGGACTTTATTGTGGAAACACTAAATGTTCGGTTTAAATTAAATCACTCTGTTTAATTTAATATTAAAATTAACTGAAAACTGACTCTCTTTCTGCCTGTTTCACAAACAAGATCACATCTAGCAGCGGCAGTAGTAAGCTCAAAGTTTTAATTACAACTGGCTTTTCAAATATATTTGTTTATAAAGAATGAGAGGAGTTTTTGCCAAGCAAGTTATTAGATCACTGTGCTGAACAAAAAGGGTACATGTGTTTTCCAATTTATTACTTGAATAATTATATTGCAAGTGTAAAATACATTACTAAGACAAAGTTACATAATTCCTTCCAAATTATGAACAGCAATGATATATTTTATCATATACTTAATTGAATAGATTTTTTATTTTATTTTAATGGCAAAAACTATTTTGAGAGAACACTCTATTAAACTATAACTCTAATGTTGTAACGTGTAAGGTCTATTTTTTAAGCATGTTAACTCCAAATTATAAACACACCTTAGATCTGCCTAGCCTAATACACAAAAAACAGCACCAATTTCTCCCCAGGTCTGAGCAACTCAGTTACTTCATTGGAGAAAGAAATGGCCTAAGTAGGAGGAGAGATCAAGAGATTGATTGATGCAGGGTTAATCCAGAAGCATGCCATTCACTGGAAGTGGAAGCAAAATACAAAGAAGGTTAAGAGGGCATGCAATAATGTAGGAGAAAGGGGGTGGAAAGATATGATAAAATGGACAGAGGCCAGGGCATATTTAAGAGTTCACTGGGCCAGTCCTGTCCCCAAAGTAACAGTGTTTCTCATAAGACTCTATGTTAACAAATAAAAAGTAAACAGAAAACTTGCTTATAAGCCCTGAATAAACAAGGCATTCTCTTCCTTTTGTCTTCCAAGCACCCACTCTTTCAATCTGTCCCCTGAACACAAAGGGAAGGGAGTAAACTGAATTCAAGTTTATTTAAAAATACACCTGTCCCACTTTCCTAAATAGCCTCTATCCTTAACTTTGTCTCTGAAGCAGTCAAAAAAGATGTGTATCTCCTGATATGACCCTGAAGGCCAACAAGTTTGGGCTGTTTTAGATTAAAGGGGTGGGCAAGTTCTAGAATCAAGGGACCTTGACAGAAAAGGTGTCTACCCACTGTGTTTGTGCACACTCTCTCTCTTTCCCTTGTACACACGAGACCTCCCACCCCCTAAAATGAGGAAGTCAAACTTCAGAGACACTTCTGAATTCAACTCTAGTAGCATGACACTGAGAAAGTAAGAGAGATCCAGAGGCATTTAGGACTTTATAGTTTAAAACCAACAACCCCAAACTTCTGAAGATGAATAGATAAATCTATTGTACAGAGACCTGTCTGTTCCTTGTTACAGGTCCCTCTACAGTAGGATTAAAAATGAGTTAAAAAGCATGCCTCAGCATGGTTTAAACCAGGGGTAGGGCAAAAGGGCCTCCATGGGCCAGATTTGGCCCATCAAGTGGGTTTATCTGGCCTGCAGATGCCCTTTCGCTCCCTTACCCCCAGGTCAATCAGGGCCTGGGAATGGGAGAGCATGTGAAGTCTACTCCTCCACCAGCGGCATGCAGTACTTAGGTGCCTTCAGGGTTGACTCTAAGTTCCACATGCCCCTTGCAGGGCGGGGTCAGGGAGCGAGAGACTTTGCATGTTCTCCCCGTTCTCCGGCCAATCAGGGTCTGAGGGTAGGGAGAAGCACATGAAGTCTCCTCCTACCTTGCCCCCATCCTGCAAGGGGCGTGCGGTGCTTAGTCAACTGCCAGTGTATGTTCAGCTGGTGTTTGATTCTACGTGTTGTGCCCACTTGCAGGATGAGGGCAGGGAGTGAGAGACTTCCCATGCTTCCCTCGCCCCCAGGCCATGATTGACCTGGGGATGGGGGAAGTGCACAGTCTCTTCCCACCCTGCAAGGGACATGCAGTGTTTAGAGTTAACTGCCAGCTGTTGATGTGGGGGCAAAAAGAGTGCATGAAGTCTCCTCCCACTCTGCAAGGTATCCCAGGCAAGTGCCCCACACTCCAGGCTCCTTCCCCAAGTCCCCTCCCATATTCTAACTCCCTTCCAGACCCTGCACCCGACCTCCTGCCCTGAACCTACACCAGCACCCTAACTTCCACACAGGTCTCACACCCCCACTTCCTGCCCTAAGCCCCCTGCCACAGCATCGCGCTCAGACCCCACATCCCCATCACAAACTCATGCCCTAAGCCCCCTCCTGCACCATAACTTCCTCTCTGACCCCACATCCCACCCCACATCGTAACCTCCTGCCCTGATCCCACCCCCCCCACTCCATATCCCTTCACCCCAGCCTGAAGCCTCTCTTGTATCCCAAATACCTCATCTCCTATCCCACCCTCGACTCCGCATCCCCAGTTGGAGCCCCAAACTCCTCCCACACCTAGCCCCCTACCTGAACCCATAGCCACCTTCTACACTGTGAACCCCTCATTTTAGCTCCACCCAAAGCATAGGGGGGCCCCCACAAAATCTAATAGCCCTGACTGGGCAGACAGGCTGTCTGGTGGGTGGACATCTTTTGATTTTTCTCTATGTAAAACTTTTAAACATAGTAAGATGGATTTATTTGGGATTTTGGTTCCTTTTGGGCTTCGTTTTCTGGGTGCCAAACACTTACAACAGCCCTCCTGGAGCTGAAGTGGTTCAGCATCTATGTTACTCTGCATAAGATCAGAGGATTTGGACCAGCAGGACAGATGTGTGGGGAGCCCCGCAGAGCAGGAAGACAGCATCAATGCATGATTAGCACACCAAGGGAGAACCCTAAGTGGACTTCTGAGATTCAATCTCTCACACCAGTCAAAAAGTTTTCTCTTCATGTTATTAAGATGAGGAATTCAGCCTCAGGATCACAGGAATTCTATTTAGGGAGAAGGCCATTTTGAAGCCACCAAACTCTGGGGATTTCTTAAGATGAGAATTAAGCAAAATGTATGTAAAAGGTGATAAAAAAGTATTAAAATGTATGAACTAAGCAATTATAAGATTCCAAAATGAAGTCTTCAGTGAGGCTATTCTTCTCAACTCAGTTCCAACCAGACACAGCACATAACACAGCTGATTTACTGAATTTGGCAGAAGTTTTAATCTCTTTATAGAGAAGGTCATTACGTCTTATCTACAATACCATAGGCCAAAGAGTGAAGTCAAACTGAGATCCTTTAAGATTAACATGGAAAACTCATAAAAGGGTGATTTTCATTACCAGCGGTGCAGCCTCTTCCCTTGTAATACAACGCTGTAATACATATTTCAAACAGAAATAGTGTGTGCTGATCTGTGTCTCTTGCTTCAATGCCTGCCTTCAGTCCAAAAAGCGGAAAAAGAAAAATTTGTAAGAGAAAAAGGAAGGAAATGGAGAGGAACATACCAAATTAAAGATCTAGTGTCTTATCAACATGCAGGGATTTACATAGATAACTTCTATTAAGGCTAATGGAAGTTATGCACATAAATTGCTACTGTATTAATGGGAGACTAATCCCTTAGTCTCATTTTATAAGCAGAATAGGATAAAAGTACTTTGCGAGGCAAAGTTTTGCAAAATTGGTTGCAAGCAGATTTACTTTAAAAATAATATATAGTATAGAAATGATTTTAGGGATCAGTGTGATGGGGTGACGCAACCCCGCACTACCATTGGTCCCCCCCGGGGAGCCAGGAGAGGTGGACCAGCTTCCCCCGTCTCAGGGGAGACAGCAGTGGCAGCTGGAGCGCGCTGCACGGCCGGCAGCTTGGCCGGCACTCCAGCTGACACGGTGGGGAAGATGCCGGAGGCAGAGCCCGCAGGGGTGGGAGAGGAGCAGGCTTAGAGGACGCCGGTGCAGGCGTGTTAGGGTAGGGTGTGGCCGAGCCCCGTGAGGGAAGGGGCGGCGCCCTCGGCAGCATAAAGGTGGAGGGAGCACTTGAAGAGGGGAGGCCAGCCAGAGGAGCGAATGAAGGTTGTCCGGGCCTTGGGGAAGAGACAAGAGGAACACTTGGGTGAGTGGGGGTGAGGAAGCAGCCCAGGGCAGGCGCAAGTAGGAACGCCTGCGGGCTGATGAGTTGTGGCATGTAGCCCCATCAGCCGGGTGAGGGCAGAATGAATATCTTCCCCCACCTTAGGGCCCTGGGCTGGGGCCTGGAGAGAGGGTGGGCCTGGGCCCCCCCTCACATCCCACTCGGGATAATCACTGGAACAGCACTATTAGTAAGTCCCCTCCCAATCCAGAGGGACGGGTCGAGGGGTGGTGGGAGCAGGGGTGGAGAAGGAGGACCGGAGGTCATGACAGAGGCACCCCTTCACAATCAGGTATTTTTCATTTCTTTTTAAAAATAAGGATTTGCAAATACATGTATTTTCTCTTGCACATCTCTCTCTCTTCATAACATTTTTTCTCTTCTAACTATGTGCTAATTTGAAGAGAAGCTAAAAGATTTTAACTGAAGACTATTTGTGATAAAAAAAAGAAGGAATGAAATGGATGCATACTATTAAAAGGTCTCAAAGTGCCAAAAATAGTAGTTCTGTTTCCAAAAGCTAGATTATAATTTTGCTAGCCTAATCACTGTGCATTAAAATCTAAAATTAAACAGTTATTCTTGGAAAGAAAACAAGGAACTGCAATATAGATGCATCTACTGTTTGAAAGGTATTCAGTTAACTATCTTTGGGTAAGAGTAGTGACCAATTCCATGGCTATGAAATACATATCACGGACCATGAAATCAGTCCTCCCCCATGAAATCTGATCTCCCCTGCTGCTGAGAGTTGACAGCTATTAGCTGCTGTTCTTGCAGCACGGGGGAAGAACAGAAGTTGTTCTTCACCTGCATCAGCCCTCTTGGTGGGGAATGAGACAGAGGCAGTGCAGAAATGGGGGTGGTACACCCCTACTTCTGTACTGCAGCAGCCCAGGAGTGGGCTCTGGACTTTCTGTCCCTCCCTCACATACCTGCGGTTCCTGCCACAGCACCAGGTACCGAGTTCAGGCTTCCTCCTGCAGTAGCTCTTGTCAGGCTGGGGCAGCCTGTGTGCTGGGCTCTGCCTCCTCTTCTGAACAGTTCCTGACATGGCTGTGGGAACCTGAGAGCTTCCACTTGGTAGCTGCAGCCAGGGCTTGAAAAGGCCCAAGTTATGGGCTTCTTCTGCTGTTCCATCCAGGGCAGATTAGGCTCCTGCTCTCTGCCCCAGAGTGCTGAGCTGGGGCCTTCCTCCCCCAGGAGCTTCTCCCAGGGCTGTGGACTTATTTTTCTGCCAGCTATAGGTGGAGTATCCCAGCCTCATGGCATTCGCCCCCAGTCACTCCCATGCTGCTCCAGCTAGACTTGGCTACTCTAGCAAAGGCACCCTGGGCTTGAGACTTCCACTGCCCTGCCACTCAAACTGGGGCTCAGGGTAGTCCAGAATCAGGGCTTCAGCCCCCAGATACCCATGCTCAGGGTTTCTTTCCCTGTGGATCCTGCCAGGGTTGGGGTGACTCAGGAGAGACTTCTGCCCTGGCACTTCTTCCAGGGCTGGGGCACCCATTTTTCCTGGGGGGCCCTAAATCGGACAGAAGCTCTGACTTAATCTGTCCCTGGCATGAACTAGCAGCTAAGAGCCCGGAGCTGTGGTTCTCCCAGCAACATGGTGGAGATCCTACCCATTTCCACCTCTGGAAACATCCTGTAACTACAGGACACTAATTTTGGGAACCCCTCCCCTTCAACCCATTTTGGGTTGCGGCCATCATGGTTACATCTTAATTTTCACAGTGTTGTAAACATCTGAAATTGTGAAAGTGACTTATTTTAAAATGCTTTGGCCATGAAATTGACCAGAATGAACCTTGAATTTGGTAGGACCTTAGGTATGAGATACTAGAGGTTACAATAGGGATCTGTTTAAAATGAATAACATCCCCTTAGATTTCAAATGTTAATTGAGGATGAATTTTTAAAATGATCAATCAGTTTGATTAATTTCAGTTTGTCTGCAAACAATGTTATTTTGCCTTTCCTGTTTTTATCTATAACCTCTCCTTACACAGTAGCAGTAATGCTTGAATACATCTATTACTTATCATGGTGATACTGAGGAATAAGGTGCCTCTTTTTAAAGTCTGGTTTTTTGTAGGGAATATTTGAATTCAGTTCCCAAAATGCATGAGGCCACTTGTCCCAAACTTATGTTCATTTCAGGTTCAAAATTCAATTTTAAACAAACATATGTGAGCTTCCATATTAACTGTTCAGAAGTGGTATGATGTGATGTTGACATCCAGACAAGACAGAACTGTTTAAAATAGGTTGATTAAGCTGATAAGATATACCTGGGAAAGCACCTGGTGTTAAAAGATTGACAAATGGAGCTCAGATGAGGAGTTGGTGGGGTTGGTATAAATCCAGGAAGTTGACAACAGAAAAGAGCTACAGAGAAAATAGTCTGAAGTAACCCTTTGAGAAAAGGGATGTGTACGTGTGAACATGTGAACATGTGTGTGTACATGTGTATGTATGTACGTGTCTGTGTTCCAGGATTATGGAGTTCACTGAGAGGAAGGATTTTGGGCTGGTAACCCCAGTGTAAGAGGTGCCAAAAGATATAGTATGGAGCCCAGGGAAAGAGCAATATTTGGGACAAATCAGAACACAGTTACTTGAAACAGGGTCCCTAGTCAGGAACCCAGAATGGAGGACAGGCCCAGGTTCCCTTACCAACCACTTGGGGTAAGTAGTGCAGGTCAGGCAGTCAAGATGAAGACTGCATGGAACAGTTTCCTTATAGTCCTTTGACACGCTGGAAAGTAAGTACTATGCTGACCTGAATGAAGGACCAACCTATGAAGAAAGAGAAACTTGAGTTGCAGAAAGAGAAAGAAAGGTGGCGAGGCATGTGAACGAGTGGCAGAAGGGGGTGTCAGGTGTGGATGGAGCTAATTCCCAGAGCAGCCAGGAGGAAATTCCCTAACAATTAGCAGATGCCTATTGATTCTCTCCATTTTGAGTTATTTCCTATCTTGCTCAATTTTTTGCATTTTTTACACATGACTTCCTGTTCACCACATTCACCTGCCCCTATGTTTTCCCTCCTTTTCCTCCTCAGTCTCCTTCCCCAGCTCCTCTCTTCCTCTGCAATCCACTAGCTGGGCCTAGCATCTTTCATATCTTCTTTCTGCTTCCCCAGTTCTTGTCAGTTTTCCCATGGCTCAGTCACCACATTCTTTTATACAGGTAGTTTTCTTCCTATACCCTCTCATCTTTCCTAAGGGTAGCCTGGCTACAGTCTCATTGAAAACAGTGGGGTTCAGGAGCCATTTTTACTAGAGGCAACCACTTTGCTACACAAAAGCTGTAGAGAAATTGTGCCCATCTTGAAGAAGGGCGAAGTTTCACAAATTTGATGCCAGAAATTGGGTAATCATGAGAAATGCAAACTACCAATATTTGAAGAATTATGATAAAAACCATACGAGTTGGAAAGCTGCATTTACAGTAGGCCTCTTAACATTGCTATAACTGAGGGGAGTTGAACCAAATTTAACAAAGATGGGTGGGGGTTTTATTCAATATGTTTTCCGAGTGCATAATATCTTATTCAATTTTCTACACAGCAACCTGTATTAGTCAATAGCATACATACATATTTTGTGTCCATAACATGATGATCTGGGATCTGCTTACTTTTTTAACTGATACACACTTCAATTTATATGTTAAAATAGTCAGAGCCTGAAGTGTGGTTATGTTCAGAATAGTAGCTACGTGATAGTCGCACCTTTTTACTTCAAAGACCTGGCTGCTATTCAACTTAATATCTGTTTACCTTAGTGACAATTTAAGGCATTTTTTTTTAAGTCTTAGCACTGCAGAGTAAATATACCTAAAGATCCAAATTCATTCTATTCTAGCTCATGCATCATCAATAGAATGGTTAATTGAAGTTTGGTTTCAGGTCCAAACTCTGTCCTTACTTTAATCTGTACAAACATCCTTTACAGTAGGGGTGGACAAAAGGGCCTCCATGAGTCAGATCTGGCCCGCCAAGTGAGTTGATCCAGTGCACGGAAACCCTGTCGCTCCCCCCGCCAGGCCAATGAGGACTTGGAGGTGGGGGAAGCGCGTGAAATCTTCTCCTACCCTGCCCCTGCCCTGCAAGGAGTACGCAGCGCTTAGAAGCACCGCACGCTCCTGGCAGCCCTGATTGGACTGGGGATGGCGGAGGGGGTAAATGCACAAAGTCTCCTCCCGCCCTGCCAGGAGCGCATGGTGTTTGTAAGCAACATGCACTCTTTGCAGGGACAGAGCAGGGTGGGAGGAGACTCTGCATTCTCCCCTCACCCTCAGGCCAATCAGGGCTTGTGAGCATAGGGAGTGTATGAAGTCTTCTCCTGCCCTGCAAGGAGTTCAGCACTTAAAAATCAACCGCCAGCTGCTGCACAGCTGGTGGTTGACTCTAAGCACAGCATACCCTTGCAGGATGAGAGCAGGGCGTGAGAGACTTCACTTGCTCCCCCATTCCAGGCCTTGATTGACCTAGGGATAGCAGGGGGGAGCACGTGAAGTCTCCTCCAACCACCAGGGGCACATAGCGGGAACCACCAGCAATTCAGAACAGCTGGTGGTTCTCTGGGGAGGGGGAGGATTTTGCACACTCCCCCACCCACAGACCAATCTGGGTCTGTGGGTGGGAAAGCATGCAAGTGTCCTTCCACCCAAGGCCCTGCCCCTTTCTGAAGTGGCCTCCAATCAAAAATGATTGCCTACCTCACTTTACAGACAATGGGAGGTACTGGGGAAAAAATTGTTCCATTGTTAGAGTGGTAAGCTAGGAGACACAGATTCAATACCCTGATTTCATGTGTGACCTTGGGCAAGTCACTGTGCCCGCTGGAGGGTAGTGATTATTTTATTCTATGGAATTTACAGATAGCACCTGCAGTCAATCCAGTTTACCTAAAAGTTGCCATAACAAATCAGACAAATGGTCCAGTTAGTCCAGTATTCTGTTTCTGACTGTGATCAGTACTGGAAACATAAAAGACATTATAATCTTTGGAAATAGACAATTATGGAATAATCTGTTCATATGGGAAATTTCATTCTCAGTCATAACAGTTTTCAGGCAGTTAATTTAAGCATGAACGTTTACAACATTTGTACTTTTATTCTATTAATATAACTGGATGTTTTCATTATCCTTGCCAGAATTCTGATACACCGTTGGCTATGATATTTGGTGGTCAGGAGTTCCACTGATTAATCACGCGTTGTATAAAAAATATTTCCTTACATCAGTTTTGAATGAGCTGTCCTTTAATTTCAGGCTACATACAAATTATAGTTGCATTTAAACAAATATAGAGGAGAATTTTATCTTTAAAAAAAAGACTGACTCTTGTCTACAACCAGACTGTGAAGGGTCAGCGTGGGAATAATTACACTCTTTTAGGAAACTAGTCATAGATGGGTAGCTATAAAACACAACTGAATATGGACCAGTTTCAGTTTCTTAGAGCTGAAATCATGTCATAGCATCTTAGTTTAAGACAATGTACCAATATATGTCAGCTTTCATGGCCTTGTACATCCTCCCTTTTCAGTCAATGTTCTGTTTTTATAAGGAAGAGTATTTTTTCAACACAAGGAATATCAAAATTTGTAATGACATGCTTACCATTGGGTATGTCTACACTACGAGTTTTCTTGGCCAAAAATATACAAATGAGATCGTGACTCATGCAAATGAGGTACTCATTTTTGGCCAAGAAAACTCGTAGTGTAGACGTAGCCATTATGTATGTTGTCTGAATTATTTACACATATGCACTTGCATACACAAACTACACGACTTAACTATATCATGCATAAACTACATCTGTGTGTATCACATTGTTGAATGTTTGCTACTGCCTGAAACAGTAAAATCTTGTATATGTCCTTGTGTAACTGTATGAACAGTTCTTTTGATCCTTTATTATAGGGATGGAGAACTTTTTTTGGGTTGGAGGATACTGACATACAGAAAAATTAGTCAGGAGACGCACACAAGTGAGAAGCACAAAAAAAAAAAAAAAAAAAAATCATCCCACCCTCACTGATGTGGCCCCTGACTGAGAAGAAACACTTCCCATATTCCCTTTGCACACCAGCTTAGGGGCCCAGCCCAGTAGATTGTATGTACTTTAGCCCCACAGTAGGGGCAATGGGAGCTGGAGCACTGGGGACTAGATTTAGATAAGCTGGGGGCTGCATCCAAGTCCCAGCCCTGAGGTTCCTTACCCCTGCTTTATTACTTTTGCAAAATGCATTCCCTCCCCTGTTCTGTTCTAGGTAAATATGTTTCATTTGGGAAAAGACTTCCAATGTAGAAGCTCCTTCTTTCTCTTCTTGCCACACTTTCTGTCTGCACAAATATTTTGATATACCACGCCTACATTTTTAAGAGGAAAAAATATTAAAAGCTGTCACAAATCCCCATCAAAAATCAATAAGAGTTAAGGCACAAATCTCATTTTCATGTTTGTTACTTTTCTTTCTCTACCTGTTCATATTAACCACTCCTTTAATTGGCCTTTTTGGCCCTGTTTTTTCTTAGAGGTAGTTGAAGGTTTTTTGGTGCGAAAATGTCAATTTTCCTTAGCTTTTTTCAAAATTGGAATTTTTCTTTTTGAGAAAAATTTCCAAGTTTCCCCACCATCAGACATCAGTGGCAAAATGGAAAAAGGAAAACAAAAGAGGAAGATAAAGGGGCAGAAAAAGAAAATAAAATTTCATCTCCACACTTTTTCTTTTCTATCTAATATGAATAATAAATAATGGAAGAAAGTAGAATTATCCCCAACTATTCCCACTTTTAGCCACTTGTTATGTTAAATGATGTTATCTAACCTCTCAATCTTATGAAATAACTCAAATTGATAGTGTAGATACAGCTTTAGAGTTATAATAGTGAAGTCCACCCCTAGTAGAAAAAGGACACTTAGCAAAGGCAGGTGAAATTCTGGCATGAAAATTTTCACCTTTACTCATGTTAAAGTTGTTATTCATATATGCCTATTCTTGATAGGTCAGATCCATAGCTGGTATAAGTTGGCATAGCACCACTGAGTACAATGAACGGCGCTAATATACACTAGCTAAGGTGCTTAAATGTATTTTTAAATAACCTTTAGCACAACAAAGTATCTCTGTAAAGCTGTGCAAACTCCAAAGAAGTAAAACAGGAGCTCTGGTATAAAACAGAGTAACCTCAAAGTAATTTACAGTTCAAGATGCACAAGAGAATAGAGGGATAAATAACTCTGCCAAAAGATGACATTCTTCTTCACTCATGTACAGGTATTTATTTTCTTGTAATAAAGGGTTGGCCAGAAGGATTAAAACAGACAAGTAAAAACAATATGACAGCCAGTCTCCATTTAGGATTTTTTCTTCTGATACTATAACTTATGCAAGATTGTTGCTTGAGTTAATTTTGAACCGAACAGGATACAGTTACTGACATATTTATGTGTGGTCTAGTAAATGAACCTACCTTTCCTTTCAGATCAGCACAGATGTCCTGTTGCTTTTTTCTGTTATTAGCCAACATCACTTCTGTCTCATGAACAACACAAGCTTCAGCAATAGTCATTACTGCTTTCAATAAAAAGGCTTTTCTTGCCTGAGCCCAGTTTAAAATCAAAGCTCTACGTTGACTCCTAGCAAAATGATACTGATCCCAAGCCTTTTCATGAGCAACCTAAAGAGTAACATTTCAAAAAGATTTAAAACCATACATAAAAAGAATAAATAGTACTGGACATTAATTTTAAGGATTTGTGAGATTTGAAGTAAACTAATGATATTCCCATGGAACTGAACATTTAAGTTTTGATTTTTGAAGTTGCTGAGGTTCTTCTGTGAGGTGCTCAGCACCTGCACTTATTCCTAACACAGAAGGGACTCAACAGTTTGCAAGTAACAAATTTCTGTTCTCCTTTATGGTACAATGGCTCCACTGAAGTCAATAGAGTTGCAATAATAAATATTATATATTTGAGAGAGTTTGTCTGTTTCTCTGTTTGTTCATGAACTCCTCTTAAATGGTAAGAACTAGGCCCACCAAATCCGGAATACAGTTTCCTCTTATCATAACTTAAAATAATGTAAGGGTTTGGCTGTGCCAAGAAAATGGCATATGCCTGGAATAGGATTGCTTTGTATAAACCATACAGAAGGCGATAGAATCACCAGAGGGGTAAAAGGGGCTTCCAGGACTGCTCACGCCCTGAGCCTCCATCACTCCTCAGGTGCCTTTTAGGGAGGGCGGGGATTGGGAAGACTAAAGCTCTGTCACAGATTCATATGGGGACATTGCTGGCTGGGAGCAAGGGGAAAGTGCACAGTTTGCTGCATTTCTCACTCTTGTTAGGGAGCACAGGGGGAAGATGAACCTGGCGGAATGCCGATATATGAGTTAAGGACCTGAGCAATGCAATGAAAAAATGAGGAAGAATGGCATTTGCACAAGAGGGGGGGTTGCGCAAAAAGGAGCCGTTTACACACCTCCTTTTTGTACAAAAGCCTCTTGCACAAAAGTTGCTGCTAATTAATTATGCAAATGAAGCACGGCAAGATTCCACGCAATACTTCATTTGCATAAGCTTTTCCGGAAGAAGGCTACAGTGTAGCTGTAGCCTAAGTTACAAAATGACATAATATTTGACACATTCTCATCTTAAAGTAGATGGAAAGTATCAAAACAGGCACCAACTTGGAGGAGAAAGAAGCCAATCAGATTTTAGTTCATTATTCAGACTTCCCAATATGAAGCTCTTTAATTTTTAAAATACTTTCTAATATCCAACTGTTAACATTATACCTGTGAGTCATAAAGCTTAATTTATGCTAATTTCACACCTGTGAACCATTCAAAAAGTAAACAAATATACAACCTTTTAAAATATGCTGCCAATCACTAATGCAGGAATTAAACAAACTCAGTTTAGTTATGCTAATATTATGTCACTATTTTAAGAATTAGTTTTATACTGTTGTAACATTTCTATATATAGAATCATGAAATATAGTTTCTTAAGAAAATAATGGATAAAACTAGAATCCAACAGTTTTAGATTTTTTTTAAAAGGATGGGAGACCTACACATTTTATTTTGATATATGTGACACAAATTCCAGTTCCTAGGAGCAGGAGAAGCACTGAAATTCACAAGAAATTCTTAAATGGACTGATCATCCTCCCTTTTTGTTGCAATGAACATGCAAAGAAAAAAAGTTGCTCACTGTTTACAATTTTTCCTATCCTTCCCTGAAAAGACAAAGGATTCCATGAACCACTACAGAGTGCAAAACTTCCCTGCAATCTGTTCGTAAGGCATTATGCCTATTGAACACACTTTCAATAGCATCTCTCTCAACAGCATACATTGGAATAGTTACGATTGGTCTCAGACCTTTGTAACAGTACTTGCTATGTCCTCTCATAGAGAACAGGGAGGCAGAGTGCCAGCATAGTAAGATGTGCACATCAACACCTATAAACACAATCCTAGTAAGATGGATTTGTTGTTGTTGGATTGTCCAGAAAAGTAGACAAAATTAGAAGAGTGCCACAGCTCTTGTTTTGTAGAGGTGATACATTTTCAGAATTCTTTTACAGGTAACTGAGCAAATTAAGCGTGAACTCAATATTAACTGTATTCATAAATACAAAACCTTCCTCTTAACTGGCATAAACTGAATTAATTTCAAAATGTAAGTATTTTTTCTCCTAAGTTTTGGTAATAAAAGTGTATTAGTTTAGTGCTTTTTTAATCTTTTTTTTTTAAAAGGAAACTTTCTAACATATGAAGTAGCACTGACCAGTTCAGGCCTAGATTTGTGAGGCAGATGTCTCTGTAGCATATCCAAATACAGAGTTCTTCTGCTCTGAAGATCACTTGGATACTGATTTACAACAGTCTCATAAACCCACTGATCTTCTTCACTCCAGCCAAAGTTCCTGTAAGCAATCAAATGGAGCATAAATTTTAAATTAAAAATGTATTAGATAAGACAATAATACAATTTGCACTTGTTTTCTGTCTCAAAGTATGCCAAATATCACTTTTTGAATTTAAGGGCAATCCAGGATCTACCCCTGCCCCTTTCCTGAGATCCTCTCTCTCCACAAAGCCCCACCTACTCCTTTGCCCACGTTCCCTCTTCCTCACTCACTTTCATCTGGCTGGGGCAAGAGGTTGGGATGCTTGGGAATGAGGGGTGCAGGCTCCGGATGGGATTTTGGGTGCAAAAGGGGACAGCAAGCTGAGGCAGAGTATTCGAGTATAGAAGGGGGTGAGTGGCACAGGCTCTGGGAGGGGGTTTGGGTGCAGGAAGGGGTTCCAGGCTGGGGAAGAATTTTGGAGCAGAATTGAGGAATGTAAGCTCTGGGAAGGAGATTGCCCAATCCTGGAGCCCCCATTAGCACCCAAATTTGCTCCCAGAACTTGCAACCCTAACTCCCTCCTGCACCCCAAAACTCTGTGTGCAGGAAGGGGTTCAGGCTGGGGCATATTGTTGGGTGCAGAAGAGAGTGAGGACTGTGAACTCTGGGAGGGGAGTTTGGGTGCAGGCTCAGGTCTGGCACAGGGAGCTGGGGTGCAGGCTGCAGCTGGGAGGCACTTACCACAGACCGCTCCCAATCAGCAGTATAGCAGGTTTCAGGCAAACTGCCTCTGCCTGGCCCTATTCTCCTCCTGGAAATGCTAGCTGGCTGAGATCAACACCCTGTGTGTGGCCCCCCAAGGGTGGGAGTAGGTCTCTGTGTGCCGCACTGCTGCCTGAGGCCAACAAGTGTTGCCCCCCATTGGCTGGTTCCCTATGACTGGTTCCCAATTGACTTGAGTACACCCAAAGGTGCCATGGAGGGCGGGGGTGAGGTGGGGTGGAGTTAACTCCCTGATTTCATAATTGAGATCTGCTTAAAGCATGTGCCCTAACTCCAGAGACAGCTCTTTACCAGCAACAGAATTTGTGCTGCTCCCTGCTTTGGAGCAGGGAGTTTATTTATAAGCAGAGGAAGGCAGGGTGATTAAAATAGCAAAAAGCTTGTAATTCAAATAGTTGAAGGATCATTAGATGATCATCAAAACCTTGCCAGGTACTCCACTTAAAAACTGGAAAAATAAGAATATGTGTAAATAGTGATGTGCTTCAGTGGTCTGCATTTGGACCACTGCTGTTCAACTTCATAAATGATCTTGAAAAGGGGGTAACCAGTGAGGTGGCAAAATTTGCAGATGATAAAAAATTACTCAAAATAACTCCCAGCACTGTAACTCCTGAGGTGTCCACATTGGCAAGGCACTTAGTGTGCACTAATTCTGCAGTTGTACTCTAGGTAAAAAACCTCAATGAGAAGCAGAGTACTGCACTCTGAATACAGCACTGAGGTGCCAGTGTGGACACTTGAATTGTTTGCTGCATTCTGACTGGCCTCTGGAAATGGCCCATAATACCTCAACTCCCCTCTGCTCTTTGTTTTGAAATCAACCATCTGTCCTATGGCCATGCACATATCGCCTTTCAGACCTTCATTTCAGACAGGCTGCATACTGTGCTGATTTGCCCTGGGACACAGAACAAACCATTCAGGTGGCATCCTCCTTCTGTTGAACATAGAGGTAGGCCTGCCTGTGCATGTGTGTGAAAGAGAGATTCCATGCAAAGAGTCAGA
The DNA here is from genome assembly GCA_030068395.1 of Apalone spinifera. NCBI lineage: Eukaryota > Metazoa > Chordata > Testudines > Trionychidae > Apalone > Apalone spinifera. The sequence continues at coordinate 41,436,084 of JANRFK010006693.1, read as the reverse complement.
GAGAGAGGTGGGGGAGGGAGGCTGAGATGTCAGGGTTTACCCCTCTCCCTACCGCAGGAGGGGTTGTTTCCTGTAGCTGACTGAACTTACAAGACAGCATGCTGACATCGCCGAAAACACTGTCTACCCTTTGCCCCTCATATAGACACTCCCACCCATACACATTCCCTATCTCACACACACCTTAATTTCCGGACTTCTGTTGAAATGCAGCTGTCAATGTAGCAGGATGATCATGGAGCAATGGGACTGAGAAACCTGGTCATGTGATGCTGATTGCCCCACGATGCGGGATTGCAAACCCTGGCCATAGCACCCTGCGGCCAGTTGCACAGTGCACTGCTCTCTGAGGCATTGCAAGAGCTGCTAACATGGACATGCTCTCCCATCAGAAGGAGAACAGTGAACATACAACAGTGGTTTCCCACTGGACTCCACTCCCTTCCAGAATTGAGATAGAGCCCAAGAGTCTTGACATTGTCTCTTTCTCCGCAGTTAGTAATAAAGTAAGACTTTATATTAAACTTTTAAGGCTAACCAGTGTCCCTTAAGTGACTTGCCACAAGATGTGAGAATATGTTAATATTGGAGCTGAGCAGGTCTAATATTTAATTTTCTTTCTTTAATATAGGAATTAGATACAATGCTCCTGTCAGCTAATTGCAAAGTTATCTGCCTTACTAGCTATTAGAAAGAGGTAATATGTTTTAGGGTAAGGAGAATGCAGATGGGGTTGATCATAATTGATGTGTTGGTGAAAACTGCAAGGCTTGACCTTGCAGTGGGCTCTAAGTAAGCATACCTCTGCCCCCAAATGGAGTCCTGTTAACATCAAATGAGTACTGCATTGAAACTCAGATCTTCCTTCCTTTAGGGAATTCATTGCAGGGTCAGGAAACAAATACATAAATTGTCTTTAGTTACAGTAAATGGCATTTCGAACCATGGCTGCTTATCATGTCTTTATAAAAGTGAACTCTTTTTTTTCCTAACTTGGATTTATAGTAAAAGAGTATAGAAATATATTGCTTTTCTTGAAGTAATTACAATAATATAATATTTTGCAATAGATGGAAAATATGAAATAAAAAAGGAAGAAAGCTCATATCTATCTAGATTCTTTGATGGCATTTATTAACATTGTATCTAAAATCAGTTCAATGATGCACATAGTATCTGAGTATGGCTTAAGGCCATACTTAAATTTGATTTTATAAACTTTAATGACCAAGCTACAAAGACTCAGTGAGACATAGACATTTACAACCTTTTAAAAGAGGATGACATAGTAATGAAGTTCTGCACTTAACGTCAGATTATGCTCAGTACCTGTACAGGTGTGTAGAGGATACAAAAATGTTGCCTATACAGAGGTCAAGTAGAAGTAGATTTTATAGAGAAAATGGAAATGGTGTGAGCTAGGACAAACAAGACAAAAGAAAGCCATGCCTGTGAACTGTTATTTGGGAAAAGAGAAAACAAACCCCCAAACACTAGGTTTTTTAGTCCTTGTCCTCCTTTAACAAGTTCAATTTTCCCCAACCTTACACTCATCAAAAAACAGAAATCACAATTGCTAGACTACAGTGCGTGTTTGCCTAAACTTTGAGGAGAGCAGTCAGCACTTTTATTTTTTTCCACATCTCTCCCTCTCTGCTGGAAGATGATTCCTTTGTATCTGGAGCCATTTTTAAGAGGCTTCACCAGAACCTTGAACTACACTTCTGGCTGCCCTGGAGACCACAATTCCAGCCTGCTACGTTCCTTTGACCCCATGAAAGAGCAAGATGCTGGCTGAAATCATAAAGGACCAGCATACCACTACAGAGAAGGTTGTTCCAGCCTTCCTTGCTTTAGGGTTGCCATATCAGAGGCTATGTCTACACTACAGAGTTTTTTCAGAAAAACAGCTGTTTTTCCAAAAATAGCTTCACTTATGTTCACACTGCAATTGTGTTCTTTTGAAAAAAAAATCGGAAGAACAAAGGGGTTTTTCTGATATTGGTAAACCTCTTTCTACAAGGAAGAAGCCTTTTTTTGAAAGAGCTCTTTGGATAGGGAAGAGTGAATTCTTTCGAAAGAAGAGGAAAGAGGAAAAAGCACAGGTGCCCTACTGGCTACTCCGTCCATAGTAATCACAGCTTAAATACGAGATAGCGTCCATTCAATGTGTACGCTATCTTTCAAAAAAGCAGATTGCTTTTTTGATGCGCTTTGGCAGTGTGTATGCTCTTTCAAAAGAAGTTATTTTTTGGAAGATCTCTTCTGGAAAACCTTCTTCCGAAAGAAGCCTGAAGACTAGAGGTAGCCTGAGTTGCAAAAAATCCCAAGACCTCTAGGATGAGCCCATAAATCTGGACAGCTAGCAGTATGTACTGAGAACCCTCAGAAAAGGGCTGATACTGAAAAACTTTATCCAAGAGGCAACTCTACCTTGTTCCCAGAACTCCAGCCTCTCAGTCCTTCAGACAGTGATAGGCCTATTCTTTCCCCAAACCCTAAACTGCTTTCTTAAGCCTGTTTCTCAGTGAGGAAATTTTTCTGTTCCACAGGTATTGTTCCTGAAGTAGGGTAGTGCTGACCCAAAGAGGTCCTTTCAGATCCTAAAAGGCTATTGCAAAGAGAAAGAAAATATGATAGAGACAAGATACAATTGTAAAGCATGTGAAAACCCAAGAAGCAGCATGGTGTAAGAGATCTCAAATGAAATATAATTGGTTCAGAAATGCCACTGCTGGCTGTTTCCTCTACGAGGAGTGCTGTAGCAATAATTTATTTCCATTTACTTAGTTGAGATGGCTCAGGAAGTTTCCACTGATGAAGAAAATATTTTAAAAGGCTATACATGCTTATTGCTTGATTTCTGAGACAGTTAAGAATACCTGTGTTCATTACTAGCCCCAGTAGACAAAATTTAACTGAATATGAAATGAACATATGGGGTGAAACTAGCAGATAGATTATAATTGAAATAAAAAAAAAGAAGGCGAGGGGGGAAGAAGAGAGGTGACACATGAAAAGCAATTATGCAGACACAAAGGTGTGTTGTCGAAAAGATGTGTGGTTTATCCAAACTCATTATTATGTGCAAAATGCAACATAAACCTATTATGACTCCTTACACTCTCATCATTCCTCATATAGAGTATTCACCCTTTTGTTGAGTAATGCCCAGTGCAGAGAGAATTGCAAAGCACTAATGTAAATAAATAGAAAAACATGTGGAACACTGATGCTTTGTAAGTACTGTGTTTTTGTTCTGTGCTTATACGGTGCCCTGCACAAAGGGGTTCTGATCCATGACTAGGGCACTACAGTAATACAAACAATAAAAACAAATGTGTATTATTAACAGTCTCAGCACACCAAATGGTTTAATCACTGTTAGTCTCATCAAGCCTGTATGCAATTTGTGGCACCTACAAAATACTAAGGACATTGCAGACAGGGCTTGAGTTGTGATGGAACACAATTTTGAACACTTTCTTTGGGAGCCAGAATGAAGTTTCTGTACATCCTGGCATTTTTTAAAATGATTTCAGCACTGATACAGCTGAACCCAGGCAGCTGAAGAGGCCTTGATCTTGCAAGATGCTGAGAAATGTGCCTCTCACTACCCAGTTTCTCAGAAATTAGACTTATAGGGATGATTGGTTATTATTTATGGAAGTTTTGCAGATCACATGGCAAGAACAGTTGTCTTCCATGCTAACAGTGACTATACACATTATTGTACTGAATGATTTAGGAGTACATATGTGTGTTTTTTTTTTTAAAGATAGTGTATATTTGCTGTCACTAACACAAAGAACTATGACATGCCATCAGTGCAGGGGGATCATTTACCACACAAATCATCTCTTCTGCTCCTTAGCATAATTGCTATGCTCATCAAAAATATTGCAGCCCAGTTTTCATCTGAGAATAAAAAGTAGAATAGGAATGGAAGAGGAAGTGTGTGCAGTGAGACGCCCAAAAGTTCAGAACAAGCTGGTGCAAGACATTAGGCTGAATGAGCACTGATTTCTTTTTCAGCATATTCTGCAAGACTCACCTATATAATCAGCCAAACTGTAACACCATTCGTTGCAGAAGGAATTATTCACCAGCCATATTGCTATAAGAAAATGGATTAAAGGAGACCGATGGGCAGCCTGGTTTTCTCAGGATTATGCAACATTTTTAATATTGTAAGGTAATCAAATATTACAGTGATGAGAAACCCAAAAATGACTTTAAAAAGTTAGTTTAACGTGGGCCTGGTACTAATTTCATAGAATCATAGTACTAGAAGGGTCCTGAGGAGGTCATTGAATCCACGCCTCTACATTCATGGCAAGACAAGTACTATCTACAAGATGATCTAATCTCCAATAATGGAGATTCCAAAGCCCCCATAGGCAATTTATTCCAGTGCTTAACCACCACTAGCAAACCCAATTTATTGTGTGCAAAATTTACTTTCTATGAGGTTATTCTTACTCTGTGCAATTACTTCAACAAGAGTACACTTCCTGACTAATGAAGCCATGACCAACTGCCTCATTCTTAGCCTGCACAGTTAACCCTTAGGGTATGTCTACTCTGCAGGGCTAAAGTTGAATTAAGCTATGCAACTTCAGCTATGTCAATTGTGTAGCTTAAGTCGAAATAGCTTAATTCAGCTTTTGGAGATGTCTAAACAGCAGGAAATTGAAGGAAGAACACTCCTCCTTTGACTTCCCTCACGTCTTCTGAAATGAGGGTTACAGGAGTCGGAGCAAGAAGTCCTCCAGCTCGACATTATTTCTAAATAAAGGCTTATAGTTATAACACACTATGTTATTTCAGAATAACTGATGTTATTCCGAAATAACACTGCTGTGTAAATGTATTTTTAGTGAATGGGTAGCATTTGCTAGTTAGCAATCCACTGCTGTCACACATTGATTGCTGTCGTCTGCACAGTTGTCAGTTATGTTTGGCATTTATGGGCAACGCAGAGATGTCACTATTTATGATCCATTATGTGCCTTACACATAGTCCATTATGTGCAGTGGATCGAATATTATACTTTAACACTCTCTCTCTCTCTTACTGTAAGGTTTATGAACCACCCATGGGTAGGGAGTGGGGCAGGGACTTGTTATCTGTAAAACGAAATATTGTGAGACCCAAGAAGTGGGAATGATGAGCCTGGAAGATAGTGGTAATCTGAGATTATTTTCTCTTACAAAGTGATGTGAAACATTAAAACATTTGAGAAGCACTAATCTATTGTATCTTCATTTTATTACATTCACTGACTGACTATGTGTGGGCAATAATGGGCAAGGGATGGGCAATAATTTTTGATTGGGGACCACTTCAGAAATTTTTGAAGTTGTCCTAGGCCACCCCGGAAGAGGCAGGCCTCAGGCAGAAGGGGCAGGGCGGTCTGTGGGGGGAGGAGCATATGAAGTCTTTGCCCCATTCCCAGAGAGAACGGCCAGCTGTTCTGAAAATCTGGCAGTTCCCTCTAGGTGCCCACACCTTTGGCAGTGGGAGGAGACTTTACGTGCTCCCCTCCCACCCCCAGGTCAATCAGGGCCTGGGGGTGGAGGGAGCACGTGAAGTC
>JANRFK010006693.1:41409370-41430387 GCA_030068395.1 Apalone spinifera | reverse complement strand
CTTCTTGCGCAAAAACCCCCTCTTGCACAAGAGCCGTTCTGCCTGAAAATAAGCAGCATAGACTGGAAGGAGAAGTGTAGACTGCTTCTTCTTGCACAAAAGCCCCTTGCGCAAAATGGTGGCTCATTAGGAATGCAAATGAGGCACAGCAATATTTATCGCCGCACCTCAGTTCCATATCTTCTTGCACAAAAATGCACAATGTAGCCATAGCCCACAGGTCTTCCCTTCTGCTTCACCCCCACATTACCTCAGGCACCTGCACCTTCCCTTACCTCTACACCTTCCTGGTGCCTCCCCCTACTCTGACTGCCCCATCCTCCTTGCCCTCTTTCTCCCTGGTGCCCACCCCCTCACCACTCTTTGCCCCAGTTCTCCTCGCGCTCTTCTGTGCCCTCAAACATGACTTGCTCCATCCCCTGCCTTCCTCATGCCCATCCTTCCTTTCAATGCCTCTTCTCTGAGCACCCACTCCTCCTCTCTCCTCTTCCTCCCTCTTGCCCCCATTGTCCCTCCCTTTTACTCTCTCAACATCACCCTGTTCCCTCCCTTCTTGCACCCTCACTGACATCTTCCCTTCCCTCCCCCCATGCCCTTTTTCTCATTGTCTCCTCTTGACACCCTGGCATTTGTCTCTCCACCCTGCTTCTTGGTGCCTTCCCCTTTTTTTCTCCTCCCCTGCCCCACTTCCCCTCAGCACAAGCCCCTTCCTCTCTTCACTCACCTTCCACTTAGTTCTCCCCCAGCTCCTTCCCTCACCTTTTGCCTTTCACGTGGAAAGCAGTTTGTAGGGGCTGGAGCTGTGGCTGTGGTGCTATGTTTAGTACCACAGTTCCAGCCCCAGCTGCTCTCAGGGTGGGACAACCCTCTCAGGGTGGGACTGGCGCAGAGGCCACCTGTGGTGCTATTTTTAGTATCACGGTCCCAGAGATGGCCCCAGCTCCAGCTGCACACCCACACGAGGCACATTCCAGCTGGGGCAGACTCACCAGAAGAGCCTCACCTCGTGCACCCTGGCTTCAGGCGGAGCAAAAAGGCAGCTGCCCGCCACCAGGAACCCACCAAGACACCAACTCCACTACCACTCTCCTTCTGTTCCAGCAGGAAGGTGAGCAATGAGTGCTGCTGCATGACTCTTAAAATGACATGGGCAGACCTAAAATTTTTAGTGCATGGCTACTCAGGCATGCAGCATAGAGGGAACACTGGTTAACTCTAAGTGCTATGTGCTCCCCTGTGCCTAGGCCCCAGATTGGCCTGGGGTTGGGGTGCAGCCGGACCTCCATAAGCCGGATCAACCCACTTGGTGGGCCGGATCCAGCCCGCAGAGGCCCTTTTGTCCACCCCTGATGTATGCTCACCCAAAGTTGTGTTATTGATTGTTCTTTGTCACTTTTGGATACATAGTTGTGAGAAGGTGTGACTGATCCTCCTGGCCAGCACACTGGGAACTGAACCAGAGATCTCCAGAGCTAAAATATGAGCTACTACAGCCTGAGTTAAAGAGCCACGGCTCTGTAGCAGGGGGTTTTAACAACTCCTATCCTCTGTGGACTAGCACAGAGGGAACTCATAGCATATATTCACCACTGGATTACAAAGACATATTTCCTAGCCTCCTTCACAAAGACCCACTGAAAGGAGAGAGCAAAGGGAGCAGTTGCCCTGGGGCCCAGTGATTCAAAGAGGCTCCTGGATGCTGCCACTGCTACTGTGGCAGTGGCCGGAGATCCAGGCCCTTTAAATCACCACATACTCTGCATCACTCTGAAGACTGTGGGGAGGTCTGGCTGGGCAGCGCTGAGGGCTGGCTGTCTCCAGCCCTGACTCTTGGCCTAAGGGCCCACCCCTACCAGGAGGCATGGAACTGGGGCTCTCTCACACCTTGCCCAAGGGCCTGTAGAAGCTGTCTCTTCCCTTTTGCCTTTACAATTATATTCCATATAGTATGTGAAGTCGAAAATAACTTTTTAAAGCAATTTGGTTTTAATAATAAAGGAAGCAGTAATGTAACCAAAGTTACCACACACCTTTCCATAAGACTCCTCAATCAAAATTACTCAGCTACTCCCTGGATCGACTCTTGTGAGAGTTTATCCCACTCTCCTCATTTCTGGGCATGATAAATGAGTAACTTGCCTCACTTGGGCAGTAGAACAGACTTATTCCTTTCCTAGGAAGCTCAATGCCAGCAGACAGAATGGAGCATTTAAAGGAAAATCTTACAGTCTCTTACATTACAATTATGTTACTATGCTATTTTTGTTCTTTCATTCAAAGTGCTAATGATTGTCACAATGAAAAATAACCTCTCTTTAGGCAAATAACTGATGTACAAATGAAAAACAAGACTAAACTCGATTATTTAAATCAAGGTATCATGTCTACTAATTTAAATAATGAAAATCAGTTATTTAAATAGCTTTGATTTAAAAATCAGACTACACTGCCGTGATAAGTAGAGTTCTGACAAGCATTCATTGCTAGCGCCTGGGTTGCTTTGCCACTTTTGGTACATGCTTTCTGGTTTTCATCATTCTTGTTGCTGTTATTGGACAGTAACTGCTCAATGGGCAATGGCCAAAGGGATTATCCAGTCTTGCTCTACCCATATCAATTTATGCATAGGTCTTACACTATTGGGTCTCTGATGATCTCTCAGAACACGGACCTTTGACCTATCACTCCTTGCTGAATCAATGGTATGGAACTTGAAAGATATTTCTGGTGTCTATGGGTTTAGGTCTTTCATGTATCTTATATTTTCCTTTTTTCCTTGCACCTAGCCTTTCTAGGTGCAAGAATCTATTCATTTATAGTTATTTTTACATTTCTCTTTGTGAGATCATCACAAGTTTTCCATGAATTTAGCCTGAGACCCAGTCTAGTGACCAGCATGCATGGACATTGGAAAATTAAAATACTAGAGAGCTGCAGTTTAAGAGATAAAATGTTATTCTTATTCATCTGTATTAGGTTGTCCATCTTGGCCATTGTCAAAATTATATTTTAAATATATGCATATTTTAAAAGTGACCATAACATATTTAACAGGGAAACATTTTTCAGTTCCTCTCTCAAAATTGTAGTGTTCTGTACTGTTAAAAGCAACCTTACTGCATTCCCCAGAGATATCTGGAGCAATACACATTTGTGATTATGGGGGTTAAAAACTAACAAAACCCCACTAAGTTAAAATTGTCAGCTTAAAGGGAAAAAAGCAACCCAACTGATTTTTGCCTTGATTTTTATTTACACTAAAACCATTTTACATCAGTCTGGCAATTTAAGAGAATAAGCACTCTCACTTTAATAAGGGAAGCTTAACCTGCAATTCTTTGGAATGATGAAAAGACCACATATATGCAGATTTGTTGCCCCCTGTTTATCAGAGCTCTTAAGTGACCCCTGAAGTCAGGATGGAGCATCCCTTGAAAATACAAATGAAATGGCTGGTTCTTTTTTCTCTTGCACTTTGCTTAGCAATTAACAATTCTGACAAGTGACTGCAAAACAGGTGTAAACACACCAGCTTTAAGATGAGTGAGGTTTCTGCCTGGCAGCATTCTAAATCCACTTTTTGAAGATATAATGGACTACATAAGGTGCGTGACAACAGAGAATTAGGAGCAAAATATTTTGCATGTATTGCTACATATTCCTTAAATGTGACAGGGAAATGCATTACTAAGAATAAAGATAATATTCCAAATAGAATTAAAATATAGCATGCAATGTGACAGATGGCTGTTTAGTTTTCTTACACTCCATTAGAGATTTAAAATATTTTCCTAGCAGAAGAAAGGAAAAAATACTCTATTATGACAACTTTGATATATTTGCATTTAAAGATCACCCCATTAAGTTAAGGCTAATGCTTCCCTAACAGAGGAAGTCACAAGAGTTAAAGGGGTTTTGACTCAAAATACTAGAAAGAATACTTCTTACTTCACATAAAGTGCATTTAAATGTCATAAAATTCTAACACCACTTATATATTGTTTGTGTGACAGTATTAGTTAGCTGCAGATTTATTGTCTACATTAAAAAGTAATTCAGACGCACATGAAATTATAGTATAATGTACAAATGTGCACTTCAAAACAAGTGTGCCATGAACAGATATCACTGACCTCAAGTCCATTTTTCCCCCTCATTGACTTTAATGGATTTATATTTCAATACATCTTTCAAACAACCTATGATTATGAAGATTACTCCATCCCCACTAGTACTCGGAAGATAAAACTAAACAGTATGTTTACTACTAATTATATATATATATATATATATATATATATATGAAATATTAGTATGATGCCCTCAACTGTGACCAGATGGACTATTGCAATAGTTCTCAGTAGACTAAGCATGTTTGATGAGGATGATTAATATTATATTTAATGCTATGCAAGGACCTAAAACAACCACCAGTAATTCTACTGCACTGAAAACCATTGATTCAATTACCACCAATGTTTTCTGAAAGAAATCCTAAAAAGCAGTAACTCAACTACTCTGCAACACAGAGACGTTTATGTGATCAAGATATACTCACCTGAAAATTAAGTAGCTTTTAGCCAGTCAGGAATGTAAGGGTAGATCAGGCAAAATAGACAAATGAGCTTCTACGACCCAAGATGCTCAAATGCAATCCATATTACATTTGGTTCCTAATAAAATTATCCTGGAACAAGGAGTTTTAGTGCATCACCTAAACTTGAAGTGGTTTCTGTTATATAGAGAGTTTACAGTTTGGTTCAATGACTCTTAGCACCCCACATTATACAAATTGTTCCAGAACCCCTGGTCTGGCTTGCTAGAAAAGACAGTATAGGCAGGGAATAAAGCAGCCTGAAAAATTCCATGTCAGAAAGGAAAGCAACACAGACCTCTGCTCAAGAGAACTAACAGTTCGAAGCCTAAAGTAGGTGCCTTTTCTGGATCACAGGAGAGTTTAAAAAAAATAAATAAATACATGTACATTTTTCCCTGAACAGCAGAAATAAGAACATAAGAATGGCCATACTGGGTCACATCAATGGTCCATCTAGCTCAGAATCCTGTCTTCCAACAGTGGCCCATGCCAGATATTTCAAAGGGTACGTCTATACAACATGGCTAAAGTCGGAATAAGCTTTGCAACTTTAGCATCAATTGCATAGCTTAAGTTGAAATAGCTTAATTCGGCTTTTGGCGCTGTCTACACAGCAGGAAGTTGAAGGAAGAACACTCTTCCTTCAACTTGCCTTCTCCTCGTGAAACGAGGGTTATAGGATTCAGAGTAAGAAGTCCTCCAGTTCAACATTATTTTGAAATAAAGGCTAGCTGTGCACATTATGTTATTTTGAAATAATATCAGTTATTCTGAAATAATGCTGCTGTATAAACATACACAGAGAGAATGAATACAAATGGAGCAATTATTTCATCCCAGTATCTCTCAGTCAGAGGCTTGTGCCTTCTTCATGGTCTAAACATAGAGCACACAGGGGTTGTGATGAAGGAAGTTGCCTGTCTCTTTTCATGAGAACCAGAAAACTAGATGTAGCATTGCATTGGTGATATACAAGGATTTTGTACAGTCTTTCAGTGCCCACTAGTTGAAAGAATTCAGGTTCATCTGAGACATATAAGTCTGGAGGATCTAAACTCCTGCGGTGCTGGGTGAATCTGAGCTGAAATCAAGGCTCTGTGATGGCAGAGAATGGCACAGAGGATGACCTTTGTTTCTAGGATATAGATTTATCACTTTGTAATGGAGACTGAATACCTGAGGTAACATGGGAAGAGAACTCAAAGTTAGTGTCAACTACTTAGAAGCAGAGTTCCTCAGATCACTAACACCTTGATACATCAAGGAGGTATTGAAGAAATATTGGGTGCTCTATGGCTCAGAATATTCTGGCCTTAGCTGAAGAATCCAAGGGAGCCTGGTGGGATGTGAGGTCTCCAAAATATTAGGTCTTTGTGGTGACTGAGGGTTTTTTCTCTGATTTTTCACTGAGGAGAAAAATCACTGACACTGATTTTTCTCTGAGGAGAACTGGAACTCTTCCCCCCCAAAATCTTGGTGATGCCCTGCAAAAATATAGCAGGTGAACAGACTGAGAAGGTCAACCACACACTGTGCTCACTGAAGGACTGCTTTACAGAATGATTGTCGGGTATCTAGGCCCATATCTAAGGCTATGTCTACACTGCAGAGCTCAAAAACTTGCAGAGCGCAAAAACATTTTTGCGCAAAAACTTGCAGAGCGTCCATACCTCAAACACGTTTTTGTGCAAGAAAATTTATAGTGAATCAACAGAACATAGGGGGTTGTGTGGGATTCCTCTTTCTATAAGGAATAACTCCTTTTTCACAAGAACTCTCGCGCAAAAAGATGTGTGGGGATGGGAAACAGGCTGTTTTTGTGCGAAAAAACCCCTATCTAAAGAAGCCCAGGTGCCCTGGTGGCCATTCTGTTAACGCCAATCAGAGCTTTCTTGCGAGAGAGCATCCATGCATTCTGGATGCTCTCTTGCGCAAAAGCGCATCGCTTTTCTGATGCACTTTTGCAGTGGGGACAAGCTCTTGTGCAATAAGTTGTTGCAGAAGATCTCTTCCACTAAAAACTTCTTGTGAAAGAAGCCTGCAGTATAGACATAGCCTAAGACAGGTTGAAAGGAGAGCTACATGACGAGCAGCCCAATCTTAATGTCCCTATTTTTTCTAGACCAAGTCTTAAACCTCATACATTTTATGCTCATGGGATATGCGTGTACCAGGAAGCAGTTGATACAGCGAGAGTGATAGTCACTAACTGGAACAGAATCCCAGCAAGTGAGGCAATGTTTAAATATAATGCATTTAGGCATAGCAATACCTGGAGGATAAAAACTCCCAAAGGGGAAGAACTCCCTGATGGGAGGAGGGAGAGATCTGACAAAGAAATCCCTTCAAACTAAAAGCTACTGAAAATTAAAGATATCAAGACCTAAAAACAAATGAATACTAAAGCTATCCTTAAAGGGGGATCTAGCTAGAAGGCGACACTGCAATACGCTCTGTATCAGTAGCAGAGATGGTTGAGAAGGAATTGATGTAGCTATGTAGCTAAAATGTAGTATTCTAATATTTGTATATGAACATAATAAAAAGCCTTATGCAATGTCATGTGTCTCAGTGTACCCTTCAAGTTACCCTTCAAGTTCCTTCCTTGACGTCAAGGAAGGAACAGACCAGAAGGGCCCTTATGACTCACCATAGTCACCCTTAGGATTGCTCTTAAATTAAAGAGTGTAAGAATGTTTTTTTATATTATGGAAGATTTGTAATAGTAGTAGCTACTTTAATCTTAGGCTACGACTACACTGCAAGGTTTTTGTGCAAGAAGTCTTTTGCGGAAGAGTTCTTGCACAAAAATTTCTTGTGCAAAAACACATCCACACCTCAAAGTGCATCGCAAAAGTAATGTGCTTTTGCGCAAAAGAGCATCCGCACTGCATGGATGCTCTTGCGCAAGAAAGCTCTGATGGCCATTCAAAGAATGGCCATCAGAACACTTGTGCTTTTTCCCATAGGGGTTCTTGCGCAAGAAACCCCTCTGGAGCATCCACACTTGCCTTTTTGCGCAATAGCTGTAGGGCAAAAGGGAGTTATGCCTCGTAGAAGGAGGTTTACCTACACTGGCAAAAGCCCTCTGTTCTGCCATTTTACTGCTGATTTACTTGCGCAAAAGCGCATTTGAGGTGTGGATGCTCCACAAGTTTTGACGCAAAACCTTACAGTGTAGATGTAGCCTTAGAATATTTCATACTAGATCTGTTTTTACAAGAGCAACTATGTAATTTTTGTTTGTGTGAGTGAAATATATAAGTGTTTGGAAAGAGATTAGCCTGAAGACCAGTACAGCATCCAGCTGGTCAAAGTTGTAGATGGAGATTTGAGGGCACCAAGGAACTATCAAATGTGCCCAATTGTTATGTGATTGTTCTTCAGTATATTTTAGATTCAGAGACGCAGGACAAACCAATGAGAGAGATTTAAACTTAACCACTACCTGTTATATTGAAAGTTCAAGCAATTACAATAACCAAAGAACTTTGCAAATAAAAGGGTCAATACAATTCCCATAAGCAGTGCAAGACAGATAAACATCACACAGGTAACAACACAAGCCTCAGCCATCATTCATTATAGGCTAACTTATTACTATGCAATATAAATTTTATTCACTATAAATGTTAAAGAAGCTTAATATACAAATAATGCAAAGTGGTTAATGCAAACTAGCTATACTACAATACTTAATTGTAATGCACTTACAGTTCACCCTTGATCCCCAACAATCCCCAGGCAGGAGGTCGTGATCTTATTCATTCCCACTCACTGAAACATTCTAGGCTGTGTGATGTAGATGAACGGGCCCCAAACTTCTAATTAAGCGAACAGAGTTTGTGGGTCCACTCTGTTCCTCCCTCCCAAAGCACATGCTTGCAGAAGCATACTTTATACAAGGCCAAGACTTGGTTGCTCCACACCTTTTTGCCAAGTGGTATTCCAGCCATATGCACTTCTTTATTCCAACACCCTTAGATACGCTATTCACTTTACTTAACATTATTTGTATAATCTTTAATTTACACCGTTATCCTAAATTGTGGTTAGCACTTCTGTAAAATACAGGGTGTGCTTGTTGTGTCGCCCCCTATTTCTATAAGCTACGCCATAATAATTCTGGAAAATTTGATCATGCTTGTTTTTAATGGTATATACTTTAACGATTTCAGCAGTTTAAACTACATATAAGTAGGCCCTGACCAATGACCGAGGGCAAAAGGTTACATTTCCACACACTTGCTTTAGCCTGAGGCCCATCTGCATGCTTGCTAGCATCAGACTTAACAGGGCCTTGCTTCTTAGCCGTTCTCATGTCAAGCCAGAGAAGGCCATGCAGACTCCTCCATATCAATGCATTTGGTCAGGGGCAAATGGACAACCCTGATGTTTGAAGCAAGCACTTCCAACATGTGACGATAACAAATCTCATTAGGGTGAAAACACCCAGAAAAGTCATCAGCACAGATTTTAAACAACAATGAAAACAATCTCCAGATAAACATATGTTGTAATGTGACTGATTTCACCATGATGCATCAAATTTCATAGATTTGCAGGAAACAGGATTTCTATAAAAGATGGGGTGTTTTGCATGGTATTTTTGGGTTTGTCCTGCCAAGCAACAGGCACAGAGCATGAAAGTTGCGACTGGCAGAACTTGGCTCCCCCTCTTGGGCTCAATCTAACTGACCATTAGATTCGTCCAAGCCACAAATTGATAAATACAACAGCATTGGCGGGACAGTGTGTGAATGTATATCCCAACTATATATACACAATATCATCATCGACACCCATAGGCTCAACGCCCTTTGGTGTCCGATGCCTCCCTCACTATTTCCTTCCATCTTTCCCTGTCCAGCGTGGAATAGCTTAGTTTCTGCGGACTAGCTCTGCACCAATCTACTATATCATCTACCCATTCTCTGTGGGGTCTGCCTCTCCTATTAGGACCATCTATTATGCCGAATACCAGGGTTTTAACTTTTCGCTTGTCGTTCATTCTGCAGATATTCCCGAATAGCTGTACCTTCCATTGTATAACCTTCTGCAGTAGGTTCTCAATGGGGACTAATTTGGCTACAGCTACTCAAGAGAGAGATCTTGGAGTCATCGTGGATAGCTCTCTGACAACATCCATGAAGTGTGCAGCGGCAGTGAAAAAAGCAAATAGAATGTTAGTCATTAAAAAAGAGATAGCAAATTAGACAGAAAATGTTCAACCACAGTGCACCTACATCTTGAATACTGTGTATAGATGTGGTCGCCTCATCTCAAAATAGATATATTGGCATTGGAAAAGGTTCAGAAAAGGGCAACAAAAATGATTAGGGGTTTGGAACGGGTTCCATATGAAGAGAAATTAAAAATACTTGGACTTTTCAGCTTAGAGAAGAGGAGACTAAGGGGGGATATGATAGAAGTATATAAAATCATGACTGGCATGGAAAAAGTGGATAAGGAAAAGTGATTTACTTATTCCCACAATATAAGAACTAGGGGTCACCAAATGAAATTAATAGGCAGCAGATTTAAAACAAACAAAAGGAAGTTTTTTCTTCACTCAGCACACAGTCAACCTGTGAAACTCCTCACCAGAGGATGCAGTGAAGGCTAGAACTTTAACAGGATTTAAAAAAAGAGCTAGATTCATGGAGGTTAGATCCATCAATGGCTATTAGCCCGTGGCGAGTAGATTGTAACCCCGAAGAGCCGGGTTCGGGCGATCTGCACATGTGCAGAACGATCTGCACATGCGCAGATCGCCGGACAGCACGGCTGGCGATCAGGGCTCACCGCGGTTCGGCGCGCCCTGAACATGAGGATTACCAGTTGTGTTCCCTCCCTCTGGGGCACCTGCCATTAGCCACTGTCAGCAGACAGGATACTGGGCTAGCTGGACCTTTGGTCTGACTCAGTATGGCCATTCTTACGTTATAGGTTATAAGCATTTCTACTATAGTCTTTGCAAATTATCTGCAATTCTGTAAATGCATTTGTAATTATTCAAACAGTAGAAAGGGCAAATTAATGAGAAAATTATTTGGGCAAACTAATTGTAGAAGCTTTAATGGACTCAAAGTGTTCCCATCATGATAGCTGATAATCATGTTTGGTAACAATTTGAATCCTAGTAAAAGCTATCATATAATGGAGATAAAGGAAGCTTTTCATACTTTCCCAGAGGTACTTGTTCACATTTTCCTGCATTTGTAGGTTACTTTAAATTGATTAAATTGACTATTTATAGTGCTCAAGCTGAAAATTTTTACATGGAATGTAAGAGGATTAAAAAAAAAAAAACAGATTCATCTTCCTTCTTGGTAAATAAAGATTTTAAAACCTGCCAATTTTGTTTATTTTAAATAAAATAATTCCCAGATTCTATAGTCTGAAGGGAACATTGTGATTACCTAGACCAGGGGTGGGCAAAAACCTCTAGGCGGGCCGGATCCAGCCTGCCTTGGGCTTTGATCCGGCCCATGAGGCAATTACAGACCCTGCCCCCTAATCACAGGCCCCATCAGGAGGAAAGGAGCTCAGCTCTGCCCCTCCATCCCTGGTGCTGCCTCTGGAGAGGAGGCAGCACTGGGGCTGAGGCGCCTCAACAGGTCCGGCCCCGAAGGTGCTGCTTCCAGGCTGGCACCAGAGGCTGGTATCGGTGCCTCTGGCCTGGGGCTGGCACCAGAGGCTGGTATCGGTGCCTCTGTGGCTGGTCCGTGGCCGCGGTAGTGGTGCCTCTGACACCAGCCCCAGACCGCGGTAACAGTGCCTCCCGGGCTGGCCCCAGATCGCGATAATGGCATCACCGATGCTGGCCCCAGGCTATGTGGCGGTGGTGGCAGTGCTTCCAGGGCTGGCCCCTGGCTGTGGCACTTCCGGCCTCCAGAGCGGCCTGGGGCCACATGGCTGCAGTGTCTCCGGGATGGCCTGTGGCCATGGTGCCTCTGGGGCCTGCCTCAAGCTGTGTAGCTGCAGCAGTGGCACCTCTGGGGCTGGCCCTGGGCCACAGCACCTCTGGGGAAGCCTGTGACTGCTGGCCCCAGAGGCTGGCCCCAGGCTGTGGTGCCATGGAAGCAGCACCTCTGGCTTCCAGGGCAGCCTGTGGCTGCGGAGCCTTGAGGCCAGCCGTGTGCCTGAGGCAGTGGGGCGTCCGGGGCAGCCTGTGGCCACGGTGCCTCGGGGCTGGCTACGTGGCTGCGGCAGCGGTGTCTCTGGACTCTGGGATCATGTGGCCATGGCAGCAGGACCTCCCTCTGGGGATGCCGAGACAGTGTGCCTGCAGCTGTTGCTGCAAGAGGGCACAAAGTCAGGTAAGGTTCCCTCTCATGCCCAGACCTCCCACCCCCACTCCAATCCCATCACTTCCTTCCCCCCTAAGACTCAGCACCCCCAGGTTGCTCTGACACCCTCCCTTGTTCCTGCTCCCTCCACCTGGCCAGACACCCTACTCCCAGCCTGCTTCTGCTCCCCAGCACCTTCCCAGATCCTGTACCCCATCCCTATCCTACTTGCTAGCACCCCTGTATCGTGCACTGTATCTCTCATTTTTGTCCCTAAGGAGGTACATAAAATCCACTAACTCCAGAACCCCAGAAAAGTAAATCTGATCTATGGGAAGCCCTGAACCTCAGTTTCCCCCTTCCTTTCCCCTCACCCCGTGAGGTTGGAGCACCAGAGAAGTGAGGTGTCTCAGTCTGGGCCATATCAGTGAGCATTGGGGGGTTTTAGAAGAGTTTTTCTGCTTCTCACTTGTGTGATCCCCAATGGATTTTTTGTCAGTCAGTGACCCCAGACCCAAAAAAGGTTTCTCACGCCTCCCATAAATAAAGGAAACATTGAAACCTTTTGTGTTGGACATATTATTTTACTTTATTTAAAATGAAGTTTGATAAAATAACATAAGACAGTTAAAACGCTTAATCTGTTTCATAATTTAAATTAACTTGTTCTTACTAGCTGCAGCTCATTCAGAAAATAAGGTCACCATAGCCAGCACGGTAGTTCTCAACCCTGCCCCTTCTCCCCAAGGCCTTGCTCCTCTGGGTCAGCCTGCGGCCACTTCCAAAATTTGTGAGGTAGCTCCCTTCCAAAATTATTGCACATCCCGATCTAGACTAACCATCTACATTGGGGATGGGCAAAAATCAGGTCTCTGGGCCAAGAATTTCTTTCTTTCTCGCCCAGCTGATTAGCAGAGTGTGCATAATTCCAGCCCGCAGCGTGTCTTCAGCTGACTCTCTCCCCACCTTGCTCTGTCCTGCATTCAAGCCACTCCCAGATTCTCCTGCTAGCTGTTCAGGGGAAAGAGAAGAGGGGAATGCTGAAGTTAGGGTGTTCTCCTGCCCTTGTACCCCATCTCTGTAAAGCAGGGGTCAGACTGAGTGAGACACACAGTGGAGCTGCTCCAATCTGTAGCATGGATGGAGACAGTGACTCAGAGCAGTGCCTGTTCCTAAGATTTCAGAGCTCATGCTCATCTCTCCTCCCTCCTCCTGGAGGACAGTTTTCCCTGTGTTAAAGAGACAGTGAGTGGCTTCTCTCAGAAATTTACCCAGCAAGAGCCAGCACACATACTGTGTCACTGTCACACACACCCAGTCTGCACAACACTGTGCTCTCCCCCACACACACACATAAAGCCACTGTCTCACACACACTCAATCTGTGTGACAAAGTCTGTCTCACACACAGAGGCCTGGTATATACTAGACCAAGCAGGTCAGCTTAGGGTATGCAAGTCCAGCTATGCAAAATGCATAGCTGGAGTTTACTTACCTTAAGCTAAGCCATGGCGGCGTCCACACAGCAGGAAGCCAACAGGAGCACATGGTCCTGTTCACTTCCCTTACTCCTTGCAGAAGCAGGAGTACCAGATGCTGGCAGGGACTGCCCTCAACGTTCAGCTTAGGAGCTATATTAGACCTGCTAAATCAAACACTAGAAGATTGACCTCCCGAGTGTTGATCTCATAAGTGTAGACATGTCTAGAGTGTCTCTTTCACACACTCTCTCTCTTTGTAGTCCCC
The DNA here is from genome assembly GCA_030068395.1 of Apalone spinifera. Taxonomy (NCBI): domain Eukaryota; kingdom Metazoa; phylum Chordata; order Testudines; family Trionychidae; genus Apalone; species Apalone spinifera. The sequence goes on along the minus strand of JANRFK010006693.1, from coordinate 41,416,752 downwards.
CCAACGCCACCCCTTCTGCCTGAGGCACCACACCGTCCCCGGGGCCCAGAGCAAGCTTGTGACCATATCCCAAAATTCATAAAGTGGTCCCATTGTGAAATGTATTGCCCACATCTGATCTACATAGTAGGCCATAGACTCATACTCAATAATATCTCCATAAAGTCCATAACTCTAAGTATATCCTTCAGAAAATTACCCAGTCTTGATTTCAGTATTTCAAGTGATGAGAATCCACCATGACTCTAGGAAAAACGTTCCAATGAATAGTTATTCTCACTGATCGATCTTAATGTTTATGATGAGGGAGGTGGAGAAGTTCTTTAGGTCTTCAAAAAGGGATCTGGAGGACCTTTGGGAAGATGTTTGTGGTGCATCCTGATTCACTTATGACTTTCAACAATCAATGCCTCAGCTCAACGCTAAAATTCATCAATCTCATATAAAAACAAATAGTAAGAGAAACTGTGATTCAGCCTCCTGGGGATTCATACACACTAGGAGTGTTGTGCATAGTCAGGTAAGATATCCTGGAACATATAGTTTTAGTTTAACTTCCATAAATATCCAAGAAATTACCTAAATAATGTGAGAGTTTGAGTACCTTATGGATAATATTTCAGCAGATACCATACCTCTCTATATGCCAAGATTAGTCAGACATTCACCATGATGAAAACCTGGCCCAAATTTTAAGAGTAGCACTTGGTTCATATACATAATTCTTCCATTACAAGTGTCTATAATCATTATAGTGCCTATAATCATTATTTGGTTTCAAAACTGAAACACTGCAATTTTCCTACACATAATTCCTCCTCTCAGGCAGCTGCTTCCTCTGAAGCAGATTTACCAAAAGTTAATCCTTAGCTTTATATCCTCTAAAGAATATAAACAACTCATAAGGGAAGTTGCCCTCTTCAACTCCTAATCCCCAGATATCCTTTACATTGTCCTGAGTATTGTAAACTGGATGTACTGCTGAATCTGCAGCTAGACAGACTACAATAAATACCATTGAATGAGCTGTCAACTTGCTCAGCATGTCAACCATATGATTTCTGATTGTTGTGCCGGAAACATCCATTTAATGTGCTTATACAGAGGGTCTAGATTTACTTCACATTCAACTGAGTTAAAATATCAGAGTAAGAACGCTGCATGGGACACATATTTTCAATATACATATATAGTAGTTTAATGCTCAATTCATCTTTCAGTTAGTTTGATAATTTAAACATTTATCTGCATCCTTAGAAGTTGAGGTAAAAATGGCATTTACAGACTCAGCAGTCCAATTGTGGCATATTTCAGAATTTTCTACAACAGAATATATGTCCCAGCAGCCATAAAAATGGGGATTTAATTTAACAAAACTACATAATCCTGCATCGCAAGCAAAAAATGCTACCAACCAACAGTAGCCTCAATTTCATAATTTGGTGTTTTCACACTATGCTGTTTGGTAGTTTCCATTATCTGTAATATTTATTTATTTTTTCATTTCTTAAGAAACAAAGCCACGAACACTTATTAATCCAGCTCTACCAATATAAAGAAACAACAGTCACTTCACCATCTGACCCTCAATTTACCTCTTAATAGATGTTTCATCCAACCATTGACAGGGAGATTATACCCTTTCTTTGGAGGTAGCAAACAACTAAATAAAAGACGCATGCACCCACATACTATATTACATAAAAAAGGGGGGAAACACGTAGGTCTGACTTATGTTTGGAACAATTAACTAAAAGTTAAGACTTTCAGAAGGGTAGCCGAGTTAGTCTGTAACAGGAAAAACTTAAAAAAACAGCAAATAGTCTAGTAGCACCTTAAAGACTAGCAAAACATGTAGATGGTAGCATGAGCTTTCAAACCCACTTCTTCAGATGACCGGAGTATAAACCAGATTATACTCTGGTCATCAGAAGAAATGGGTTTTGCCCAGGAAAGCTCATGATACCATCTACAGTAAAACTCCAATTACCCGACATCCAGTGGTCTGGCACTCCTGGTAGTCTGGCACCAACTGGAACCCGGAAGTGCTCCAGCCAGCCAGACAATTGGAGCTGCTCTGCCCCCGGCTTCCCCAAGTCTGCCACTGGTCAGTTTCAGCAGTGATGGACTTGGGGAAGCCCTGGGGCAGAGCACCCCAGCTGCTCTGCCCCCAGCTTCCCCATGTCAGCTGCTGCTGAAACTGACCAGTGGCTGACTTGGGGAAGCCAGGGGCAGAACAGCTGGGGTATTGCCGGGTGGGTCCTGCAGCACTGCCCTCTCCCACACTGTGCAGTCCCCCACTGACCCCCCATAACCGCCCTTCTGGTACTCTGGCATATCTGATAATCTGGCATCCCCTGGGTCCTAACGGTGCCGGATTATCAGAAGTTTACTGTACATTTTTTTTAGTCTCTAAGGTGCTACTAGACTATTTGTTGGTTTTCAAGTTTTTCCTGCTAAAACTTTGTAAGTTTATTTCAGGATTCTCAAAGTCAGATGAGAGTAAATTTAGGGCTTCTCCATACCAACAGTTAGTCCATGGCAAACTGGGGTATAAATCTACCCTGAATTAGCCTGCAATGCTCTAACTGTTCACGTGTGCACCCTGCTGAAATAAGACTATAATGCACATCAGCAGGGTGTACATGAACAGTGTTAGAGCATGGCTTGCTAGTAAAGGGTAGATTGTAGCACCAGTCTAATTCTTCATGTAGACAAACCCTTTATAAAGTACTTTATAGTTACAACAATTTTGAAACAAAATTATAGCCTTGTAATTTAACAGTTTTTCCTTATGATTCCTAAAATAAAATATTTCTAATAGAAGTTTTACAATAACAATATTGCCAATTCTTGCCATTTTGTTGATTACTGCAGCTTATACAGGCTTTAGCCATGGACCAGGACTCCACTGGACTAGGTGCTGTACCAATACAAATCCGGCAAAAAGATGGTCTTAAAAGCTGCCTGTTAGGGGCAGCTGATTCTCCAATCTCCCATTTTAATGATCTCTGTAAAATAATTCCAAATTTAAAAAAGGCCGGGGGGGGGGGGGGGGGGGGGGGGGGGGGAAGAAATACAGAATAAGACAGAGAATATCTCATTGCTGCTATATACATCAATGGTATGCCCATATCTTCAATTCTGTGTACAGAGGAGGTCACCTCATTTCAAAAAAGATATATATTGGCACTGGAAAAGGTTCAGAAAAGGGCAACTAAAAATGATTAGGGGTTTGGAATGGGTGCCATATGAAGAGGCATTAGAAAGATCTAGACTCCTCTTTTCTAAGCTGAAAAGTCTAAGGGGAGGGATGGATATGATAGAGGGCTTTAAAATCATAACTGGTATGGAGAAAGTGAAAAAGGAAAAGTTATTTACTTAATCCCTTAAAATAAGAACTAGGGGTCACCAAATTAAATTAATAGATAGCAGGTTTAAAACAAACAAAAGAAAGTTTTTCTTCACAAAACACAGAGTCAACCTGTGGAACTCCTTGCCAGAGGATGTTGTGAAGACCAGGACTTTAAAAAGAATTACATACATTCACGGAGGTTAGGTCCATCAATACTTAATAGCCAGAATGGGTAGGAATGGTGTCTCTAGCCTATGTTTGTCAGGAGCTGGAAATGGATGACAGGAGAAGGCTCACTTGATGATTACCTGTTTCTGTTCACTCCCTCTGGGGCATCCGGCATTGGCTACTGTCGGAAGACAGGATACTGGGCTAGACTTAACTTTGGTCTGATCCAGTATGGCTATTCTTATGTTCTTAACTAGACCTATAAATAGATTTTACAATATGTGTTCATGGGAATTTGTTGCTGCAATGATCTGCATGAAAAGATTAGGACTCTGATGTATGCTTGAGTTTATATTTTAGATTTCCCTTAGGAAGAAAGTGTAATTTTTTCCCTAATGTGAAGTAATTACCATACAAAATAGAATATACAAATGAATTGCTATCCATATAAGGACAAAGCCTCTGAAGATGACATTTGCTATACGTCATGCTATTGGTTCATTAACTCAAAGAATTTTGCTTATTATTGCAGGCAAGTTCTTTGGAAAAGAACTGCAAGTCTCTCAACTGTGCAAACAGTTATTGACTATTTAATCCCATAGAACTGAGTAGTGACTCAGCTCTGTATTGTATTCAACAAAAGAAATAATTCTCCTGCTAAAAGCAACCTGTCTCTGGAGATGATGGAACAAATCACAGTTTATTATCCTGCCCTCAAAAATTAATCAGAATAGACTTTGTTACCTGGTTATTACTTTTAACTGATGATCAATCTCTTGAAGCTTAGACCAATACTCATCTGCAAATTTATGGAATTCGTTAAGGACTGAAGACTTCAAATCAGGGTATGGGCATTCCAAGGCCAGTAACTGTGTAGGAACTTCATGAAAAAGTCCAGTTTTCTCTTCAAAAGAGTATATTAGCAGCTGTAAAGAAAAAAAAAAATCAATCAGTCATCAGTGGTCTAATACATTTTTTAATTTTGTGGAGTAATTTAATTAATTTGGAAATGTGACTCTCTTACTTTAGCCTTACAGTCTTCAAGCTCTTGTTCCAAAGCCAATTTTTCTTGGTTAAGCAATTCTAAAATTGTTTTCTGTTGTTCCTTCACAAAGTTTACCTGGTTTTATGAAATATTAACAGTTAAGATTGATAGTCTTCATATCAAAACTCTTATGTAGAAAAAAAAGCCTGATTCTTTTTCCTATCATATACCAATTTTACACAAATGTAACATTTCATTAATCCAGATTTAAGATAGTGTAAGTATGAGGGTTGCCAAGTGTACTGAGATTGATTATAGCCTTAAAAATGAATAACTGCAACATTTTCTGACAAAATAATATTAATCAAGGTTACATTTCTCACGTCTTTTAAAAGGCTTTAAAACTTTTGTTCCCCTCCCCCCAAAAAAGAAATTATAAAATTTGAAACAACAATAAACTACAAAAGTGAATTTACTAACCTGCTGTAACACCTTGACTGGAGTGAACTTAGATTTCTTGCAAGAATTTGGTGAAGAGTAATACTGCATTTCAGACAGCCTATATTTCAAATCTTCCCTCAGTTGCCAGATGGGTTCTACAGTATTTGTTTGATATGTGTCCCGTTCCTTTGATAATTTATATGCTAGTCAATTAAACAGAAAGGTTTCTCAAAAAAGACAAGTATTACTACAGTGTTCTGTAATTTATTTTTATCTAAAATGATACACATATTTGATTTCAAAATCCACACACCAATTAATTAAGGAATCACATAAAAATTCTTACCCAAGTCCCACATATCCAGAAGAAATTCCCTTTCCAGGCTAACTTCATCAAGGAAAGTTTGTATTTCTGCTTCCACTTTATGCCTGAAATGTATTTGAACTTATGCAAAAACTTCAATGTCTTACTTATGTAAATAAAAATGGAAAACCACCACCACAATAAATTAATGTTATAACTGAAATGGGGGAAGACTCTGAATAGAAGGACACTGAGGGTGCATCTGCATAGCACCCTAAAGTCAAAACGTTGTGTATCTTATTTTGATTCTATTTCAAAATAGCTTACTTTGAAATCTGGCATGTCTATACAGCACCACATTTTGAAATAACGACCTATTTTGAGAAAATCCCTTAACCCTCATGGAACAAGGATTGCAGGGATGCTGAAATAGCACGCCCATTATTTCAAAAAATGCTTCAAAATAACAGGTGGCTGTTAAGATGCGGGGTAGCTATTTCGGGATACCTCCAGTATCCCGAAATAGCCATGCAGTGTAGACGTACCCTAGGTGGATTGATGCAGACACTAGGCAAGTCAGCAGAACCCAAGATATATATCATGTCCTTTAGCACCATACATATTCCAAAGAAAAGACCACCTTCTTTTTGGATTCTCCTCTGTGGTGACAGTCCCTGGACATAGCCCCATCAAGAGGGATCTTTGATACAGCAACTTGCTGGGGCTGTGTTGTTAGTGAGTGATGGGAGCAAGCCCTGAGAACACAGAACTGGCGAGGAGGCGTGATGTTTCCATGAAGATGGCATGGCATCTTCCACTGATTTCCTAGAGTCCACAATAAGGCCCATTCATCATTCAGTGAAAGTTCTAGCAACCTTGCTAGCCAAAAACTGAAAGTATTCTTACACTTGCACTTGCCAAAGAAAAACTTTTGTTGTTCAGGGTGGGGGGAGAATCACCCATGAATGACAAAAGTTTTGTCAGTCAACTGCAAGTGTAGACAAAGCCTCAAGATTAGATGTGAATTGTTACGATCTCCCACTCTTAAAATACTCTACTGCAATTTGATTACTTTATCTTTTCCTTTCAGTCAAGCAGTGCATAACAACATTTTTACTACCCATTTATTTCTTTTATAATCTGTAAGAATCAGCAGTTCTTACCTGTTCTCACTTACCTGTTCTCACTCAGTTGTTTATGTTCTTGCCACCATATCTGGTGATGCTGTTTCAGTAGCATTTGTTCTTTATTAGTTTTTGAGGCTTGCTCTACTTTTTTAACCTATGTGACAAAGCAAAAAGGAAAAACAATCTTTCTAATATTGAACTTAGTTTTATATATTTACAAAATGGCATTCCCAAACCTGTATGCCTCTGTGAGCACATCTTTGTGAGGAACAGAGCTGACTGAAAATTTCAAACACATTTTTCTTATAAAAATAGCTTTGGAAATTTTCATGAAGGGCTTTACTTTAGTTTTCCCTTTTTTTGGCTGAAAATTAAACAAAGGAATAGCAAAAAAAAAAAAAAAACCCACCAATCCTTTCAAAAATGTTTGCCCCTTCCAAACTTTCAACCTTTCTGCTCCCACTTTTATTCAGTGGCAAAATGAAAAAAAAGGGAGGTAAGGTGGAGAAATAAAGAAAGCAATAAAGAGGAAAACGGGAACTTAACACACACTCCCAGCCAATGTGAATATATATTTTTAAAGCTGAAAATATTCAGAGAATTTTGATGAATGAAAAAAATGTCTATGGGAAATATATAGAAAAAAGTGAAATATTTCAAATTTTTCATAAAAAAAATATTTCCACTCTTCAATCAACTCTAGTGAGAAACAATATTTTGATCTAAATTTAGAAATTGCTCCTACTTCCTAGTAAGGGTATGGCTAGACTGTGGGGGGTTTTCGGGATACCAGAGGATACCTCGTATCTCAAAAAAAACTCCGCCGCCGCGTCCAGGGAATGCGTTTGCTCTTCTGCTTTTTCTTGTGGAAGAGCAAACACGCTCTTCCGGAAGCCCCTATATTCCTCGTTCTAAGAGGAAGACGGGGGCTACCGAAAGAGGGGTTTCTTCTGACATTTGGCCCAGTCTAGACGGGCCAAATGTCAGAAAAGCCTCTTCCAA
>JANRFK010006693.1:41393372-41403447 GCA_030068395.1 Apalone spinifera | reverse complement strand
AAAAGGTATGAAATCCCTTGCGACCTCTCCCTAGGAAAACGTGGGAGCCCACGTGGGAGGAGGTACAACAGATGCTACAGATGGGAGTGATTAAGGAGTCAAAGAGTGAATGGTGTAGCCCCATAGTATTAGTCCCCAAGCCCGATGGGTCCATTTGGTTCTGTATAGACTTTTGCAAAGTAGATGCGATCTCCCGCTTTGACGCGTACCCCATGCCCAGAATGGACGAGTTGCTGAAAAGGCTAGGCGGAGCCCAGTACATCTCCACACTGGATCTCAGCAAAGGATACTGGCAGATTCCATTGACCCCAGCCTCCCAAGAAAAGACTGCGTTCGCCACACCTTTTGGACTGTATCATTTTCTCACCATGCCCTTCGGACTGAATGGGGCCACTGCCACGTTCCAGAGGCTGATGGACAAGGTACTGTACAAACATCGCTTGTATGCCACTGCATATATAGATGATATCATCATCTACAGCACCTCCTGGCAGGAACATTTGCATCATCTGAGAACCGTTCTAGAGACCCTGGCTGACGCGAAACTGACAGCAACTCCACGTAAGTTCTCCATCAAGCAGAGTGAAGTCTCATATCTGGGTTATGTGGTGGGGTGGAGGAAATTGAAACCCCTGGTAGGTAAAGTTGAGGTGTTAAAAAACTATCGGGCCCCCACTACAAAACAACAAGTTCATCAATTCCTGGGCCTGGCTGGATATCGTCGGCGGTTCATCCCTGACTTCGCCACCCTCACTGCGCCTCTGGCAGACTTAACCAGAAATACCCAGCCCCAAAAGTTCCGGTGGACCGACCAATGCGAGCAAGCGTTCCAATCGCTAATGCACTGACTGACATGGGCCCCCGTCCTATTCCAGCCTGACTTTTCAAAGACGTTCATTGTACAAACGGACACCTCAGATATGAGTTGGGGGCAGTGCAGTCACAAGAGAGGGAAGGGGCCGAGCACCCCATCCTGTATTTAAGCCGAAAGTTGCTGTCCTGTGAACAGCAATATGTTACCATAGAAAAGGAGATCCTGGCCATCAAGTGGGCAGTAGAGGCTCTTTGTTATTATTTGTTAGGAAATGCCTACCAACTGGTAACCGATTATGCACCACTGAGGTGGATCCATACTATGAAGGATACTAATCCCTGTATTATGAGGTGGTATTTATTGTTGCAGCCTTACAAATTTGAGGTATTGCATACGCGGGTAAGGCCCACAGTAATGTTGACTTTTTTTCAAGGTGTGTAATCACAAAGAGCATCTCAGAAGGAGATCAGGTTCTAGAAGGGGGGGTGTGTGTGACGGGGTGTCGCCACCCTGCACTGGCGAGTGCGGCTCTCTGAGGAGACAGTCTGCCATCATGGCGCCTTTGCCGCGCATGCTCCCTTGCGGTGGAGCCAAATCGGGTGGCCGCTAGGACCCGGGGGAAGGGCCGGGCAGAGGGGGTAATAATGCTGGACATCCACGGCTGGATGTACCGGGAACGAACGGCCCCCGGCATATAAAGGTGGGAGGTATAGAAGGCAAGCGGGGGGAGAGAGCGCCGGGCTTGCTCCTGTCACTTCCACAGATCCACCCCAGGCCAGATATTCCAAGAGAGATGCCAAATGCAGACCTCGTGCTGAGCCTGGGATCAGTGGTATTGCCGCAGAGCAACAGCCAGAGCAGTTTTCCTGGGGAACCAAGGACTGGGCTCTCCCCGTCAGAGAAGGGGATGCCAAGAACTCTATTGGGGCTAACATTGAATCCTGATTCTGAGTAGGGAGTCGGGTGCAGGCAGGTGGGAAACACCACCGGCAGGATTGTTGAGCCCGGGTGAAACAGAAGTTCCGGAGCGGACGGTTGGACACTAGGGACGCCGGAGGCATGCTACCACGTAAGGAGACTTTGGACTTGGGAGCCACGAGGGAGAAAGGCAAATTAAATTTGGACTATAAGGAGGGTGTCCGTGCACGAGGGGGAAACTTGAATGTGCACAGAGGACAAAAACCCTTACACTGATCTTTAATTAATAACTAGCCAATTAGCCCATCATAAAATGGGATTTTCTTCAGTGTCCTATTCCCTTTCTATCTCGGTCTTTTCTCCTGAGCCTCCAGTCTCTCACTCCGTCTCTCTCTCCCCGCCCCCCCGCCCACTCCCTCCCCCTCTGTCTCAGCTCTCCTCCATCTCCTGCCTCTCACTCGGTCTCTCTTTCGCTTGTCCCCTTCCTGCCTCTCACTCTCTTTCTCTTCTCCTCCTCCTCTTGCATGGGGAGTGCGGATCCCAAACGGCTGTTTGCACTGCTTGCTCCCATGCAGCAGCCTGGCTGAGCGGCTGCCTATGAGCTCCAGCTGCCCCCCTTCACCATTTCCCTTCACCCCAGCACTGATGCTGCAGCCTCCCAGTTCTCCTCCTCTTGCCCCTCCCCCTCGTTTTCCCACCCTCCCTCCGGCCAAGGTCTGTTCACGGCCAGGGGGCAGGGCTTGGAGCCGCTGTCATGCCGCACATCAGTGCCCCGTCCCCCTTCACCTCCCGCCGTGGCACTCGGCTGACTTCTGCGCCGCTCAGCTGGGCCACTGCGGGGAGCAAGTGGCGCAAGCAGCCATTTGGGCTCCTCTGTGGTGGCCCGGCTGAGTGGAGCAGAAGTCAGCTGAGTGCCACGGTGGGAGGCAACAGCGCCCCCCAGAGGCAACAGGTAACGCTACAGCGTTACAGAGTCACAGACATTGGGCTACTATATATATGATGAAGAATCTATTAGCAACTGCAAAGGAAAGAAGGGAAACACAAACAGTACTAGCAGCACATTCTCTTGAATAGCAGGCAGGTGTCCTTCATAGCACCCATAACCTCTCTCTAAGATTAAAAATCATTTTCTTAAAAGGTGTTTTTTAAAAACATTATGGAACCTGGTATATTTTCTTCTCCTCGGAGAAAGCACAATTTTTCCTTTTATGCAAAGTTCTTTGCAAGAAAAAAAAATCAAACCAAGTAATCTTATTAAGCCAAGAATCTCTCTAAATTACTTGAATACAAAAAAGACATTCAAAATTAAGCACAAAATAGTACAGACAATTTCCATGTCTCAGCCACTTTACAAAATAAAATGTTAACAATATTTAAGCTTTATTGTGGCTTAGCAGTTTTACAATATGATTTAGTAGAACCTTGGTAGAAAAGACCAAACCATATTGCAAGTAGATTTGTAAGATGTGCTTCCAATGAGGTAGAGATCTAGGAAGATTTCTACATTTTTATCCTGTTCATAAAATGATTCAACTATTCAACACAAGCCAGAACAAACAATACTGTAATTACACAATTGATTAGAATTTGTTTTAGCCACTGTTTTTATACTCAGCTATTCCTGTAGTCTTTTGGGGATAATCCACCAAAATCTCTCAAGCTTTCTCTGTAAGATTTCAGGGAATATTTGGAGAAAGCCAACATATGATGTGATGCTAGTTCCCCATATTTTTATCAAAATAAGTTTTTGAATATGAATATATATAACTCAAATATGCTTTATGAAAAATAGGGTGAGTAACCTGTCATTCAAGAGCTTGTGATCACCTGAATGTGCATTTTCTAATTGTGTGCATGTATCTTTCTTTCATATTAGAACAATCAGTAAATTGTTTTGTTTTCCCTACAAACCTAAACTGTTGTTGGTCTTACAGAGACATGTGACTTGGTGGTAGAATCCATCTTAAATTTGGTATTTTTCCATTGTGATGGGGTGGATGGAACAAAGACTTTCCACCCTCAGGAAATTCTAGTTAAGGAATAGGTAGGAAACAAGGAGGATCTTTGCTGGCTTTTAAATGCCTCCTCACCCTAAGAGGATACACAAGAATACCTGGAATCAAAAGAACTGTAATGAGAGGAGTGGAGGAGCATTGAAAAAGGTCAGAGAAAAAGATCAGCTCTGGCTTGTGAAGTACTGCACATGAAATAAGAACTAGAGTAAGAAATAAGATTTATAATAACTTAGTATATTTAGCTTAGCTTTGTTTATTTTAGCTTAGTTGGATCTGCCTGTTTTCACTTGCAATCACTTAAACCCCACTTTTTATATTTAATAAAAACACTTGTTTATTATCAAACCCTGTGTAAATAATTGTTATGTGGGAGGGGGAGAGACAGAGCTGTGCATCTCTCTTTCATTGATAAAGATATTACATTTATGAGCTCTCGATGTGTACAACTTTCTGAGGATACGTTTACACTTGCTCCCTAGTCTAAGCTAGAGATGTAAATGTAGGCGACCGAAATTGCTAATGAAGCGTGTTACTCCGCTCAACAGCTGATTCAAACCAGGAAGTGCACACTGGGACGCATTAGTTCGAACCAAACCCCTTGGTTCGAACTAATGTTACTCCTCAAAAAATATTACCACAACTTTGTGCCTTTGCATTTGCCTCAGCAGAACAAAGTAGTTAGGCAGTCCAGAGGGCAGATAGATGGGCTCAGTGTTATGATCAGCATATTTGGGTGACAGTCTCAAGGGGATCTCTGTGATCCAACCCACCACATATGCACCTCCAAAATGGGAGAAATTTAGAAAAAAATTGACATCGTCCTTTACTCAGAGTAATACCTTATTTTTGTGAAATGTACATTTCCACTATAATATAGCTTTGGCAGTATATAAAGTACCATTTTTACAAAGACATTCTTCAGAGTACAGCTGTACATTAAATTATTGAGTTTAATACTACATTAAGGTACAGATAAGAAAAACTTCCCGGGGGGCTGGGGGGAAGAGAAGAGAAGAGAAGAGAAGAGAAGAGAAGAGAAGAGAAGAGAAAGACATAAAAATGCATGAAACCAACAGACCTTTAGGTTTAGGAGGGAAAATCTGATCCAATATTGATGTCTAGAATTTTTTTGTTTAATTTTCTTTCTCTTTTTAATTGTTTTCATACTAGCCAGCATTTCCTGTCTGTCTAAAGGTGTCTAAAAGCAAGATATTGCTGTTTATTTATACATGAACCTTGTTTAACTGCAGCTGATGCCGTTTTCAGATTGTTAAAAACCACCTTCTTACTAAGTAGAGCATATAAATATATAGTGGATACTCAGTTTAAAATATTTCTCTCCAAGTGGTCCTTAAAATGTTTCACTAAGTCTCTGCTCCCTCATCACCAAATCTCTGAGTGCCTACTCTAGAATTAGACACATTAAGATCATGTCTAAGTCTTGCCATTTCTTCCTACACAATGGCATCTATCATATTTACTCTCCACCCAAAAAGCCAGAGCAAAGCTAGAACAAGATCCTCATTGAAGTAGAGTTGAGGTTATTGCCTTTTTTGGACTTAACAAATGCCACCTGGCTCTTAAAACCATTTGAAACATTGCTGCAATTCTCAACTACCTGGTTCATCACATTTATCTGCCTCCTTCTTTTTGCATCCCTTCATGAGCACCTCCTTTTCCATCACAAACACTGCGGACAGAGGCTGCTTATTGCACTGATCATAACAACACACTTACCTTTCTCCTCTTCCCACATTTGGGTTTCGAACAGGTCCCACATGAAGAGAGATAAAAAAGACTGGGACTTTTCATTTTAGAAAAGAGGACCTCTTTAGAAAAGAGGTATGAGAGAGGTCCATAACACCAAGACTGGTGTGGAAAAAGTGAATAAGGAAAAGTTATTTACTTGTTCTCATAACATAACAACTAGGAGTCTCACCAAATGAAATTAATAGGTAGTGAGTTTAAAACAAACAAAAGGATGTTTTTCTTCACACAGCGCATGGTCAGCCTGTGGAACTCCTTGTCAGAAGAGGTTGTGAAGGCAAAGACTTAACAGGATTCAAGAAAGATCTAGATACATTCATAGAGGTTAGGACCATCAATGACTATTACCCGGAATGCACAGGAATGGTGTCCTTAGCTTCTGTCAGAGGCTGGGAATGGGTAACAGGAGAGGGATTACTTGATGATTACCTGTTCTGTTCATTCCCTCTGGGGCATCTGGAATTTGCCACTGTTGGAAGACAGGACACTGGGCTAGGTGGACCTTTGATATGATCTAGTATGGCTGTTCTTATAGTCTTATGTTCCATGCAGTTGTCGTCCCTTGTCATATACTCAGACTGTAAGCTTGTTGAGCCAGGCACCTTCTTTTGATTATACATATGTATGGTGCTTAACAGGGCCACCAACAGAGGGAGTGGGAGGGGGGAAGTTGCTCTTGGCTGCCACCGCCAATACCTGAGCCCTTTAAATCACTGCTGGAACCCCACGTGGCAGACTGGGCGGTGCTGAGGGCTGGCTGGGGTAGACTAGCCCCTATCCTTCCCCCTTCTGCCCAAAGCACAGCTCCTTCTGGGGATCCCAGAGCCGAATCTACCCTGCCCCCACCCAACAAACACATACTGCTTAGGGTCCAGCAAAGTCTTTCACTAGCCCTAGTGATTAACAACTGGCCCAGCTCCAGATACAGGCTTCTAAATATACTATAATATAAACAACAAACTGAAGCAGCTAAGAGAATTCTCTCTCTCTCGCTCTTTCTCTATGTGCGTATATATATATATATAAACTCTTTTCCTGTGGGACGACAGAGTGACGTAATGACGTCACTTTGCGTCAACCTGCCCCCCAATCTTAGCAGAGTCCCAGGAAGGGGAAATGACAACCATGATTCAGGGTTCCCCCCAGCCCTTTTTCAGAAGGTGCCCTGGACTTCTCGCTGGTCCCCAGCTCTCCTGCAGGAAGACTAGGGGGTCGTGGCAGTGGCTCCTTACTGTGCCCTGGGGCCCCAATGCTCCGGGACCCAGTGAGGAACTGTTGCCTCCACCTGGCCTGCACTCAGGCTGCAGCCTCCCTGGCGCTCCAGCCTCAAAATCTTCCCCCCTGCAAGATTGTAGCACCAGTGCTGGCTTCCTGCACGGGAGCAGAAAAGAGAAGGAAACCTGGAGGCTTTGTGCCAGATTCAGCTTCTGGGGAAGTGCGCAAACTACAGTGGGGAGGGGGCAAGAAGCCTTCCCCTCCCTAGTGGCAGAGTGGAAGCTGAGAGGTTGGGGCTGGCACTGCCCATCCCTTTCCCCAGCAGCCGGCATTGGTGAGCGTAGTGAGCAAAGGGCACCACCCCCTAGTTCAGGGGTGGCCAACCCATTAAACAAAGAGAGCCAAAACAGCGGCAGAAAAAATGCGAAGAGTCGCACCAAAATTGTTGAGGAAAAAAAAAAGGGAGGGGGGGGAGGCGAGAGCTCCCCACCAGCCAGAGTTGTCGAGGAGAAAAAAAAGGACCAGCTTTCCATCAGCCATAGTTGTTGAGGAAAAAAATAAAACAAAACGCTGCCCCTTTAAAAACTACGAGCAGGCTTTTTGGCCACATCAGGCTCCCATTGGCCACCGCCATCTTGCCGGCGCCATTTTGCCTCACCAGATGGCTCCCCTGCATCCGGTGAGCACAGGGGTCCAGGGGCCAATTGAAGGAGCACATGGGGCGGCTTCGCGAGCCACGGGAGAGGCTTAGTGAGCCACACTTTCAGGGGTGAAAAGCCATATGCGGCTCACGAGCCACAGGTTGGCCACCCCTGTCCTACTTATACATAAAAAAATGAATTCTATTACAGGTTGAAGCTCTCTTTTCTGACTCTCTATGGTCTGTCAACATCTATAGTCTGGTAACATCCAGGGTGCAGCATGATCTGAGTTAGCCAGATGCTCACTTCTCCTGGGTGTGGCCAAGTTTCACACAGTCCTATAAAGTTTCTTTACAGCCGTCAGTACACACTCTCAGTGTTCTGTGCTCTTATTTTTCTCTAATTTACTCCTAAATGTCTTTTAAGAGTCCAGTAAGCAGTGGAGGTGTTAGTAATGCTGCTAGACACTACTGACCGCCCATGGGTCAGCATACTGTCTGGTTTGGCACAAGTTGATTGTGGAAGATGCTGGACTTGAGAGGTTCAACCAGTAGAAATAAAGAACAGCTTACCTTTAATTGTATATTAACAGAGGCTTTTTTCTTTTCTTCAGTAAGTGAATATAGTTGTTTATAGTCAACAGGTTTATACTTCTGGCTGAAAAGACCATTTTTCATACGAACTACCAGTTTATCTATTTTTAACATAAAAAAGTCATTTCAGAACAGTGTAAAAACATTTTTTTTTAAATGCTGGACACAAAATTAAAGCTTAATTTCATAGGATAAGTACTGTACTTAAAATCATATGATTTTTTTCCATGAAAATGTTAGGAAAATAACTAAACAATATGTGTTGAGTGGATCTGGTTTTCATTCTATTTTAATTAAGTATTGAAGTAAATGATTAAAAGTTTCACCATATGTCTATTTTACAACTAGCTTGGTCAATCAAGAATATTGACAATCAACATCAAAAATTAAGATAAGGATCACAAAGGAGTCCTGTTTTATGATTGCAGTTCCTAAGCTATCCAGGAATTCAGAGACAAAAAGAACATTCAGTTTAAACTGGGTTTGGTAGAAGATTTAGTAAATTCTAATACAGTAATAAGAAAACATAGGCTACAATGTACTTGTAGTTATTCCTGATTCATAGTTACACAGACATATTTATCATGAACTATGAATTAAAGAAAACACTATCACTGCTAGGATGTCAGGTGAATAGTTACTATTTGCATATGAATTGAATGAATCGTAGAAACCCCAGTTATTTCAGCTATATATGACACTAATTTTACAACACAAGAACAGAAAACATTTCCAGCTATATTTAATTTATCATTCTGAAGTATGGTGGCTCAGGACATGGGGAAATAAACTTATTTTCTTGAATATCTGGGAAGCCATCAGACTGCAAGGACAACATAATTTGTTCCTACTACATGCAACACAGGTTATACCATTTGATTTTTTAAATTCCTACTGTCACTCTTTAAAAGACTGGGATTTTCAAAGGGGCTTATGGGAGTTGGAAGCTTAAGGCAATTAAGCAGCCAGCTTCCTTAGGCTCCTTTGAAAATCCCAGCCAAGGCACAGGCCATGCCACTGTTTCTGATAGCTCCCATTAGTTGAGAACAGCGAATCACAGCCAACAGGAGCTGCAAGGAGCCACACCTGCACATGCAGAGATAAATAAAGCAACTGATGGCCCACCAAGGCTAACACTAGGGGACCGCATCTGGCCTGCAGGCTGCTTAATATCTCCCACCTCTGATCTAACAGAATGGGGCTTCTAGGTACTAAAGAAATACAAATACTGTTGTGAACCACCCCCACACACACTTTCCTAGAAACAATCCAGATATTACAACGTTTACATACTACAGCTGGGAAAGGAGCACAATAAATAAAATATGAAAGAAAAAAAGTGTTTGGCTTCCAAAACGACCCCAACTGATAACTTCTATCATGAAGGTTTTTTAAATACAAAAGATCAAAATGTTGTAGTGACATTCATAGGTACTTAATTATAGACAGTAGCTTATAAATACTGTTATATTATAGACTATGATAGAAAAGTTAAATTGGAATAAAAATGCAACTATAATATACCTATGTCACTAGCGTTGTGAGCTGTAACGAACTTTCGAAGGTCCCTTGCACTCATGTTTCTTACATCTGTTGAGAAATAAAAGTTTTGATATTCTAAAAACCAGTTTAGCTAATAAATTGTAATGAGCTTATTTTGTTTGCACAATGGGTCAGGAAAGCTATGATCATATTGTTGAAGCTACCTTCTAACCAGACACAAATTCTAAGGATTCATCTTTTGTTTTAGGACAGACACAGACTTCATGTATGACTTTGTGAAACATTAGCAAACCCCCCTTTATATTATATTGATGACATTAGAAGAAATGGAAAAAGCAGTCACTTTGTGGTAGTCCATGTTACTCTGAAAAATGCAGTCAAAAATGAGGTCTTCAACTCCTTATGTTCTAAGACAGGGGCTGGCAACCCGCGGCACACGCACCGTAAGTGGCATGCCAGCCGATTTTCTGTGGCATGCAGGGTGGGAGCTAAGCTCTAGCTTCCCGCTGGGGGGTGGGGTGAGAGAAGTGTGCACACATGTCCTTGCGACTGCCCCTGCCCGGGCTGAGTATGTAGCTCCTGGGAGCCAAGGAGATAACCCCCCCC
>JANRFK010006693.1:41369517-41393272 GCA_030068395.1 Apalone spinifera | reverse complement strand
ACTTTTCCGTTAAAAGCATTTTCGGAAAAATCATGCCAGTCTAGACGTAGCCTTAGTCTGTTTAACTATTTAAATTAAACCATTCTCCCTAGCTGCCACACTACCAATATGGCTTGGGTGTAATTATGTAATTTAATAGTGAGTTTCCATTAGCAACTGGTAGTCCACGAAAGGCTTGCATTGAGCCAGGTGGTCCATAAGGTGCATGGTGGAGAGACCTCTCCTTCCCTCCTGGGGGAACGGCACGACCCAGGGCAGGAGGGTTAAATCTTGGCAAACCACTTCGGAAAGATTATCGACCCCTGTTCTAAGATGAAAGCCAATGTTCTTACTTGGATGCAGCATTTGGGCAATGTAATCTATAATCTGTCCTGCCTCTCTCATACAACCAAAGAAACCGTTACAAGCAAGTCAGCAGTAAAGAAAAAAAACCCATCATAGGTCAGAGATAACTCAACCAATCATGGCATAGATACATGCTTTGCTATTGTTTGGATATATTTTATAAAATCAAAATGGCTGGTAAGTTAAGAACTTGACGTTAATGGACTGTGAATTCTAGTGATGATTGAGTTTGCAGATATTCGGACCTAAAAAAAGCTCGCACTTGTAGCTGTTTGAATTGCTTTGACCGGCAGACATTGTAGGCTTCAGAGTGTCACACAGATAAGAGTCCAAAATTGTCAGTTATTATGTATTCATTATTAAAATCATCTCAGGAATACAGCAGAAGCAGTCAGCTTTATGGGAAACTTATGTGCAGTGTTGCTGTAGCTGTACTTGCCAGGATATTAAGGAGACAAGGGGGAGAGGTAATATCTTTTATTGAACCAAATTCTGTTAGAGAGACACGCTTTCAAATTTATACAGAGCTCTTCCTCAGGTCTGGGAAGCTAACTCAAAGTGTCCATACTAAATACAAGTACACGTTTCAAGAGAATATTCAAGGTGACGACACCCTTGAACACCCATCCAGTGATAGGAAGGATGTAAAGGGGGCAGGAGGGAGTGAGGAAAGCAACTGAGGAGAGGTGGCTGTTAGTGGATTACAAGATGTTGTAATAAGATACAAATGAAGGCTACATCTATACAGCAGGCTTCTTGCACAAGAACTGTTTTGCGCAAGAGTTATTGCGCAAGAGCGTGTCCACACAGTCATGTGGTTTTGCACAAGATGGGCTTTTGGCCAAGAGCACCCATAGCAGTGTGGATGCTCTTTTGCACAAGAAAGCTCTGATGGCCATTTAAGCCATAGAGGTTTCTTGCGCAAGAAACCCTTGTTGCCTTCTTGAGCAAGAGGGTCTATTCCTCGTGGGGAGACGAATAACTCTTGTGCAAGAAGCCCTCTGTTCTGATGCTTTACTGTAAATTTACTTGCGCAAGAACACGCATGCAGTGTAGATGCTCTGCAAGTTCTTGTGCAAGAATGGCCGTTCTTGCGCAAGAAGCCTGCAGTGTAGACGTAGCCCCCATGTCTCTATTCAACCCATAATTTTGAGTATCTAGCAAAGCCATGAATTTCACCTCCCAGACTCATCTTTTGAAATGTTGTGCAAGTTTCCATAAAGGATGAGGACTGAGAGGTCAGATAGAGTGATTGTTTTGTGAAAAGTGATCACCCGTAATAAGTGACACAGTGTTTTTTTCTTTTACCCAGTGGTGTTCTAAGAGTAGCCCAAGTGACATTATGTTTACTATTGCCCGGGCACAGGGTTGCCAGATTCTGCTGGTTTTCATCCACATAGTATTTTAGGGCACATGAAGTGAGGTGCATGCTGACTGTACACAACATTGTGAGAGATGTGCACTCCCTCTGCATCCATAGTGCTGCTACAGTTCAATTGGTAGAACCCACAAACTCTACATAAGCAAGTGCAGTTAGCAAAACTACCCTATCCCAGGAGACAGTGAGATATAACAATCTTGCAGCCCACTCACTAGCTTAGGTTGCTCCTCACTGACTATGGATTGTAGCTGTTTAATAATACCTCATTTGGCAAGAACAGGAAACTTACAGCTCTCTCACATGGAACTCCTCATTGTTGGCCCGCCTCCAGCACCTAAGGGGTTCCAACAAATTACTAGCCCCAGACGAGTTAATCTGACCCCATGGGGAAGCCCTGAGCCATGGTACCCCACCCTGGGCAATGGGAGGGGAATCCTGGCCCTCTGAGTTGCATGAGTAAAGGGGGTGTCTTTTTCTGCTTATCAAGTTGAGTATGGCCTCCTCCAACTGACTTTTCTGTAGGTCAATAACCCCTGACCCCCCCAAAAAATCCCCACCCTTGCAGTACAGGGTTCCAGTATGGAGGAATACCTGACAACTAGGGATGTGTGGTCAGAGGCAGTGTTCCCTCCAAAGGGGGAGGCAGCAGTTTCACAGGTGATTAATCAGCCCCACCCAGTCAGAGGTCTTTGCAGGGAGCTGACTGACTGGGCAGGACTCATTAATCACCTGTGAAGCTCTGTGGCCTTCCAGCATAGAGCAGTGGTCACCAATCAGTAGATCTTGGAGTCTCTGACAGGTGATCCTGCCTAGTTTGGCCAGAAAGCTTTCAAGTGTTAGCACTTCAGTTGCCCCTCCACCCACAGTCATACTGCTCCTGTCCTTTGCCTTGGAGCTGATCCTCTGGGAACCTTCTGGCTGCTGTGTAGTTTGTGGGAGACAGAAGAAGGGTGGTGTTTTTTGTCAGGGTGTGTCCCATCCCCCCCCCCCCCCCCCCCATGTATCCTCTCTCCCCACAGAGAGAGGGGGGGGATGGAGGGAGTTTAGCAATGCAAATCTGTCATTCTCCCACACATTGTCCTTCCCGCTCATCTCCTGCCCCAACACACGTGGGGGAGTGTTGTTACTACTTTTACTGCTTGCAAAGTGGATTATTTTTGTTTTTTGACCAGTCTGTGCATTTCATAATTTTCATTTCTCTTTATTTAAATTTAATTCTTTGAGTAGTGAGCTCTCAAATGTCTAGCCTGTCATGGCAGGAGTAATTATCCCTATGGTAAATGCTGCTCCTAGAAGTGGGTAGCAGCCCCTGAGAAAGGCAGAGCAAGGGATCTCCACATGCTGTCCTTGCCTGCAGACACCACTCCTACAGCTCCCATTGATCAGCAATGGGGAAACTGTGGCCAGTAGAAGCTGTGAGCTCAGTACCTGTAGCTGAGGGGCAGTACATGGTGCCATGGGGCCATTGCTGTACATGCCAGTTGCTTTCAGGAGCAGTGCAGGACCAGGGTAGGAATAAGCCTGCCTTAACCCCACTGCTCCACCAGCCGGAAGCCATCTCAGTTAAGCAGTGCCCAGCCAGAGCCTGCATCCTAAACCCCCGTCCCAGTCCTGAATCCCCTTCTGCAGCCAGTCTTCTGCCCCAGCTGTAAGTCCCCCTGCACCCAAACTCCTTCCCAGAGCTTGGACCCTGAAACCCCTCTGGAAGTCTAGTCCTCTGCCTTAGTCTAAGCCCACAGCCACTCCAAACTCCTTGGCCCATGACCAGAGCCTGCACTCTAGCCCTCTACCCAAGCCTGGTGAAAAGTAGTGAGGATAGGGAAGGAGGGGGGACGGAGTGAGCAGGGTATGGACTCAGGGAAGGGAGGGGGGGGAGGGAGGAAGAGAGAAGAGCAGGGGAAGGGCCTCAAAGAAGGGGCAGGAAGGAAGTGGGGCAAGGGTATTTAGGTTTGAGGTAGATCTTAAATTGAAAAAAAAAAAAAAAAGTGCTCTTTTAGTTAAAGGTTGGAGACCACTGGCATAAGGGAGCACTAGACAGAGGGAGTTTTATTTCAGTCTTGAAGCAATTTCTAAGGTATTCGGGTAACCCACTCCATGATGGTGACTGACACATGAAGAGATACATGAATGGTTTCTTATTTGGCAGTAAATACTTTGTAACATTTACAGACATACGCATGTGAATGCAGATGACATTGTAAAATAAGAAGCAGGCAGCTCTCTCGCTCAAATGTAAACAACTTGTTTGAGATTGGCTGAGCAAAAAGTAGGACTGAGTACACTGCAGGCTCTAAAGTTTTACATTGCGTTAAAAAAAAAATCTAAATTATTTTTATATGTTGTTTCACATTTGTAAGTTTAACTTTCATGCTAAAGTGTTTATCTAATTCAGATACTGTAGTGTAAACTGAAAAAATAAAATAAATGGAGCACTTTACAGTTTGGTGTTCTGTGTTGCAACTGATATCAATATACTTAATGTCAAAAACATCCAAAATATTTAAATGTTCTGTTATTATTTAAACAGTACAATTAATTGTGGGATTAATCATGGTTAATTTTAATTGCATAATTGAGATAAAAAAGTTGACAGCCCTAACTTACATTTCTAAAAGCCTGTATGGACTTTCGTCACATGCCTGTTCCAGAAGGAATACTAGCAATACATTATGTTAGCTAGGCAAACAAGAACTTAAACAAAAATACTCATCCCACATTAACAGATAAATATAAAATAACTCTCATACTCCAACCAAGAGTCCACTTCCTTCACAGAAGACTGAGCAAAAAGAGGAGCTCTGAATTTTGCTTGAAAGCACAGCAAATGTAGGTTCTGAAAGGCCAAGAGAAAAAGCAAACAAAAGGGAAGACTAACTGAGAATGCTAGATCAGTGGTTCTATTTTGTCTAGTGAGGGAACGCCAGTCTGTTGATTGCAACTGTGGCAGGTGTGCTTTTGATAGCAAAGGGGTTTTGACTCATAGTATTAAGGAAATTCCCCACTGTGTGGGATCAGCATGCAGAGTTGAGTCAGTGGAGGAACAGTGATTCAGCAATTTAAGAGAACATAATATCTACTTGCACTTTCATTTCCATTCTGACAAACATAACTCAAGGCAATTATAAGTGTTAGAAAGATTGCTTACTTTCATCTTGTACCTCTAGCCTATCACAAACATGAATCAGTTTTATCTAGGTTTTAGAATGTGTCTGTCCATGTTAGGGATGTAAAAGTTAACCAATAAATATCACCCTAAATGGGTAATGCTTACCAGTTCCAATTAACCAGTAACTGGGATGGGGGGGGGGGGGGGGGGGGGGGGGGGGGGGGAGAAGGAGCCTTGGGAAGTTCCCCGACTGCTACAGGCAAGGGTTGCTCCAGCTCTGCAGGGGGCCTGCTGCAGACAGGAGCTGCTCCAGCATCCAAGCAGCTTCTGTGCACAGGAACCTGAGCCCACTGCAGACAGGGGCTGCTCTGGTGGATGCTGGGAGCCAGCAGAGCCAGACCCACCCCCAGAACTGGGGTTGGGAGCTAGGAGCCCAGTGGGCTGCTTCAGTCAGGCTGGAGCGGGATCCCTGACTAAAAGTGGTTCCCAGTCAATTAACTGGTTACAAAAAAAAAAGTCTAGGAAAACCTAAGGTTTAACCAGTTAACTGATTAACCAGGATTTTACACCCCCAATCTGTAGGTCTTCTTGCAAGTTCATTTGTTCAAGAACTCTTTCTAAACAGTAAGAGCAAGGGCCACTATATTTGGTATGCAGCTTCTTCCTCTCAAACTGAAAGCAAGGTCAGGGTTTGGTTGTGCCAGGACAACCAGAAGCCCAGGAAAAGGGCTGTTTTCCATTACATGTGAAAGAAGGGGCTGCTGTTTGTAAGGTGACCACAGGGAGCAGTAAGCCTGCAGGGGACGAGAGCTAGCCTGCAGAGTGTCCACTGAGGGCAGCTGTACCACCAAGCGAGTGGCCAGCAGGGCTGGGGCTCCACTATCTTGTCTGACAGCATACTGATGACCACCAATGCAAAGGATGGTGATGAAGATAACAGATTGTTCTGGAAGAGATGGTGTGAGTATATGGACTGCAGTGCATTGTGAAGCTGGGCTCACCAGCCCATAGGCTTCAGACTATATTTTGTTCTGTTTTTCCAACAGCTCCTCTACACTTTGCACTTCCTATCACTGGCTGAAAGCACTGACTGTACATAGCTCTCAAGTCTTGTGATGAGCATTATGCACACATCATAGCTGACCCCTCAGTATTTCATGAGAAGTGAAACTGAACAGGAATCCACAGTCTCTGCCCTGTGGTGTGGCATGGAAAGAAACAATTCAAGATTGATGTTGGCATTCATAGAGAAGCTGCACCTGGTGGACTGTCACTATTGGGTTTTGGAAATAAGCACTGAATGATATGAGTGGATTGTGATTCAGGTATAGTCTTCCTAAGCTCTTCTGCAAGCCTACTCTCCATATTCATGCTCTACAGGAAACTAGCTGATGAAGGAAAAGTTTGAGGAATAATTGTTTTATTACAAAATTATTCCCAAACACACATGCTTTCCCAACCATCATATAACCTTATTAGGGTTGCCAGATGCGTGCACATTCAAGGTCTGATCCCAAATGTCTAGACAAATTCCCAATGACTAAAAGTGACCTGATTGAAAAAAGTGCAGGATTACATCCCCTCTTCAATAAATTAAAGCACATGTATAGATTCCACCGAAGTAATCTAAATAAGGACATATACATCTCAGTTTAAAAAAAAAAAAAAAAAAAGACCCATCCTAGTCCAGTTGAGATCAATGGAAGTTTTACAAATGACTTTGATAGGAACAATATCGAGCCCTTAGTTGGGGTAAATTGTTAGTAAGCACTTTTTGGGTGGCTGAAGGCTACATAATGACCAATGGGTTGAGAGTACATCTAGACTACAAGCCTCTTCTGAAAGAGCGCATCTAGACAGCAACAAGTATTTTCGAAAGAGATGCTTTTTCGAAAAAGAACCCAAGCAGTCTGAATGCTCCCTTTCGAAAAAGCACTGTTTGCATTCAATAATGCCTTTTTTCAAAAGAGCACTTTCAAAAAAAGACATTATTACTTGTACAATGAGGTTTTCCGTGGTCAAAAAACCCTGCTGTGTTCTTTAGATTTAATTTTGAAAGAACTCAGCAGTCTAGATGCAAGTGAAGTTTTCGAATAAGGCCACTTTAAAAAAAATAAAAAAAAAATAAAAAAAAAACCCAAAAAAACCCACACTAACCCTGTAGTCTAGACTATGAATGTTTAAAGTCAGTTGGCAAAACTCTCAATGTGACCAGTATTTTACACACTGAATTCAATGGAACAAATTTGAACAATCAGGCCTCTTCAGTTGGTCAGTTTCTGTCTTGGTTCAAATGTCCATCAGGGGAACCAAAAATTCCTTTTTCTAAGAAAAGAAATATTTTAAGACATACTGTTCAAAACGGTGATCTCAGAAACCAACTAAATGTCAAGTGATAGTTCCCTTTTAAATACAAAGCCAATGATGTCAGGTTTTATGGCAATATGAAAATGTTGCTATACACTACAGTGCCACTGCTTGATATGTTATTAATTTTTATCTGCACTTGGTGTTCAAGACTGTAATTCACTTGAATGTAGTCCTAACAGTATATTAAGCCTGTCTTTTCTCCATCACTACTACCATGTTTGCAAATAGTTAAGCCTACAGTATTAAGAATACCAGAAGCCACTACAGGTTTTTCTGTTCCTAAGGTTCCCACTAGTGCTTCACTGGGAACTCATATGTAGACACAATCTATAAGTACGTGCTGCTTTTTAAAAGTTTCTTCCCTATGCTAAGAAAGCCTTCCGTCTCCAGTGTGATTTCTTCCACAGGCTTTGAATATGTTAATATGTTTGAATATGTTACTGAATCTTTGGTCTGATAAACCTGAACAGTTAATTGCTTTACCATTGCATATTGTGATTCCGAAGATTAAGTTGTGAATGTGTAGTTGTGGTAGTTCTGATCATTATCCTGAGAAAACAAATGATGGATTAAGACAGGAAATCAGAATAAATATGGAAAAATGTGGAAGAACCACTTCTAGTTGTACAGTTGGGCATAAAGTCAATGAAATACCTTAACATCCATTCATAGTATTTTTCTTCACAAGTGTACCAACAGTCTCAGACATACACCCTCCTCAGAGAGGAATGCACTATAAAACTATTAGAAATTTTCCACAAATGTTTCTCAATATCATGCAGTCTATAAACAAAAAACCACTACCACCACGAGAGATTTGTAGAAAGTCAGGTATCAGAAATCACATCTCCCAAAACAGAAGCTGTCCTTCGTCTCTCATCACCACAATACTGCCTTTAAAAATTAAATTTAACCTAAATGGAAAGATCAAGAAAAACAACATTTAAAATACAAAGCTGGTTGGATTTATGGGATACTGTGTCCACAGTACAAACAAAAAGTTAGCTCATCTCCTTTCTTCCCATCAGCATATTGTGATGTCATTATGGTTCCTTTTATTTCAAATATACTCAAAGAATTATCACTTCTGAAATAAATGATTCTAAAGTCAACACCACACACTGTGAATTAACAAAGAAGGCAAAAACCAAACAAGACTATTGGTTTAATAGAAGTGCTGAAAGGAGATATGAAAAAGCAGGAACTGAAGCCACCTATGTCTGCCAAGCTATTTTGAATCACACGATTCAGCTGGTGCTTTGTTTTTCTAAAAAAAACAAACCCCCTATACAGCCAATTTCTGCTGACCAAATGCATCCATTTAGAAGTTAGCCAGCAGCAGACAGTATGCCTGTCAGTCTCAAAGGCTCAGAGGAGGAAAAAGTACCGCTCTAACAAAAGATGCTGGTTTCAGTGCAAACATTTCCTGCATATTCCTCATACAAGTCTTGGGTGAAACACTGGTCCTTTAAGGTGCAGCTAAAGTGCAATAAAAGACTTGAGGCATGGCTGCTGCAGCTCAAGTCAGCTGACTTGGAATCATGAGGCTTGGGGTGACTAGACTAAAAACTGTAGTATAGACTTTTAGGCTTAGGCTAGAGCTCAGGCTCTGAAGCTGCCCTGCCTCAACCACAGGTTTTCAGAGCCAGGGCTCCAGCCAAAGCCTGAACATCTACACGGCCATTTTAGCCACAATCCTTAGTCAATTGCCCCAGACACAGACTCAGTGCCATGGGGTTTTTTTTAAGTGCAGTGTAGATGAATCCTTAGAAGTTAACATTTTTTGAGGAAAAAGGTATCTTGCGCAAAATGGAGTTTTTCCGACAAATAGCTCCATCTACACAGGGATTTTTAATCGCAAAAACTTCTGCAAAAAGGTTCGGAAGGGAATATGCAAATGAGTGCATGAGATTTGCAAACGAGTGCTCCATTTGCATTTCCTCTTCCAAAAAACTACTGCAGTGTAGACATAGCTTGATTGATTCTGGATCACTTGTATTCTATTACAATGATTTTCTCTTTCTGGTTCTTAAAACCATCCACTGATGAGGCTTCCACAACCCCACTGGGTTACCTCTTTCAGTGCTGAACACCCTAACAACTAATCTAAATCTCTCCCTGGCTGCATATTAAGATGACCAATCATCCTATCTTCCGTGTATATGGAGAACAATTGCTTCACCCCCTCACACTATGAAGAGGAGTGTAAGAGGAGGGCCTGGCATTATAGGGGTTAAACAAAGCCTTTTGGCCCAGCTAGCCCTGCCCCACTTTACCTGAAGCCAATGCCAGACCTGGAGGCAGGATAAAAGGAAGGAGCCTCCTGGCTTAGTTAGCTGCTGATCAGTAAGGAGACAGGAGTGCCTGCAGGACAACCACCAAAACCCATCCACACAAGCAAGTAAGCCTCCAATCCCCCCTCACCCTGAGACAAAAGGGGGAAAACCTGCAAGAACCCTAGCTAAGAGGAAAATCTAGACTCCTGGGACCATGCCCCAAACTCAAGGGCTATACTCATAGCGGGCTGGAGTACCAGTGGCAGGGTTCTGCACTAAGGCTGTTAAATTTCAATTAATCAGCTAATTGAGAAGTTGATGGAATTTCCATTGACTACTTGATTAGTTGATCAGAGGGTGCTCGCTATCCTGCTGCCTCTTCTCCCTTTGAAATGTACAGGAACTGCCGGTGGGACATATGTACAGGGAACTGCCGCAGCTCTCCCTTTTAAATGTAAAAGAGCCTTGGGTGGCTCTTGTACATTTCAAAGGGAGAAAGACATTGGAAACCTGTGCCAGCAGGGACTGAAGCAGTCTCTGCTGACATGGATTCCCCACTGTACCTCTCCTTTTGAAATGTACTAAAGCTGCCTCTGGCTATGGTACATTTCAGAGACAGAGGTACAGTAATTAGGACTGGTGTGAGTGGGACTGTTTCAATCCCCGCTTGTGTTGTTTCCCTGATGCCCTCTGTCTCCTGAGGAGATGGGTGCTGGGGGGGGGGGGGGGGGGGGGGGGGGGGGGGGGGGGGGGACTTCCTTTTAAGCCAGCTCCCCCCAGCACCAGTTCCTGCTCCCCTTTGCTGCCTCTCTCTGATAAAAGCAGCAAAGAGTGGGGGGAAGAGACTGAGTTCCTACTCTACTACCTGATAAGCATTTGCTTATTGGGTAGACTAGTTGCTTACATATTCTGCACCCCTTTTCTACTGGCTAATTCTGGGACCTAAACAGTAGGCCACCCTGCTGTCAGGAACACCTGGCCACAAGCAGTTTTTAACATTTGAATGCTATTCTCAATCCCCTGTTTAAGAAATATCAAACATGCTCAAAGTCTTCCATCAGACAACATTTTTTTAAATATATATAATCATTCTTACTGCTCTCCTTTGGTCTCTCTCCAATTATCCACATCTTTCCTAAAGTACAGCACCTAGTATGAAACAAAATAATCCAGCTAAGGCTGCACCAGTATTGGTTAGAGCAAAATACAGGCTGAAGCCCCCCCCAAATCTGTGACTGTTGGGCCATGGATGTTGCTTAACAAAAGAGCACCAGAGGTGGAAGTGGGAGATCACGGGGGAGCTCAGGCTGGACCAGCAGCAGCTGTGCTAAACAGCAGCTGGGGAACTCCTGATGTCAACATGGCCAGGTGGCTGGAGAGTCCTAGACCCAGCCACGGAACCCCTGGCTACAGAGGGGCTGCTGGCAGTGGGAGGCCTGGCCAGGGAACCTCTGGCAACAGCAAGGCTGGCCCCTGACAGAGCCTGAGGAAACCCCTGGTGGCAGAGTGGCCAGGGTGACTGGGCAGTGCCAACAGAGAATGCACTGGCTGAAGCAGGGCTGATGGCGGCAGGCATCCCTGCTGGGGAACTCCAGGGAATCACTGGCTGCAGGGGGCTGAGTGGCCCCTTCTGGGAAACACTGCCGCAGTGGCCAGGCAGTCCCAGCTGGGAGCCCTGGGGGATGCTGAAGCAGCCTGCAGGCAGCAGTGTCAGAAGCCTCTGCCAGGCCAGCATTAGAGGGGCCAGGGCAGGGAGCCTCAGGGAGAGGAGCCCAGGAGCAGGCAGCCAGTAGCAAAGCATTGGCTTCCCCTGGCCTGGCAAACACCCTGTTCAGGATAGCTCAGGTCTCCAGTGTGCCAGACCAGGGAGGTCCAACCTGTATTTACCTCCCATGTGTTACATGGCTCCTCTTAATACAGCACAGAATGACATTAATCTTCTCCTCCACAGCATCACATTGCTGTCTCATAGTGGATCACATAAATATAACCTTGAGGTCTTCTTCAGTAGAACTACTGCTTAATCAGTGAATTCCCCATCTTGTATTTGGGCATTCACTAACAGTATACTGAAGCCAATAGGGCCTGTGCCCAGAGGCCCTGCAGGAGCAGCTGGAACTCTAGCCACATCTTCTCATCTTCACCCTGAACCCCATTGCCAGCCCAGCCAGAAGTCACTGGAAGGATGGGGAACAATTTCCCAATCAGTCAGCAGGCCAAGTGCTGGTCACTAGGGATCTGAAGGACTAGTCAACTAAGCAAATGCTTATAGGCTAGTCAACATGCTACTCAACTAGTTGCTTCCCCTCCCCCAGTTGCTGCCTCTGAGGCAGCAAGGAGGGGGTACTTCAAAGCAGCAGTGCCACTTGAAGCCTGGGGCTAAACCCCGGGCTCCATGCAGCGCTTCTGCTTTGAAAAGCTGCATGCAGCCTGGGGCCAGCTGGGGTGTCGCCAGGCTGCACGTGGTGTTTCAAAATGACAATGCCCAGTGCTGTGTGGAGCCTGGGTTCAGCTGGGGACTCCCCCGCTGAACCCGTGCTCCGTGTGGTGCTGACACAGACACCACAGGGAACCCAGTGCCAGGCTCTTTGCAGAATTTCAGAGCAGCAACACTGTGTGGGAGTCCCCAGCTGATCTGGGCTCCATGCAGTGCCTTTGCCTTTGCAGCGGGAACACTTCAAAGGCAGAACCCTATTGGCTAACAGACTATTCAATTAATCAATATTTAACATCCCTACTGCTCACCCAAGCTCCATGATGAACTGGCCCAAGCATCCCTTCTCCTCTTCCCCTACCCCTTAGTACTAAAACAAGGGCCTCTCCTGTCCAGCATGGCACTTGACTGAACCTTCCAGCCCTGCTCCCCTGCAAGATTGGAATGAGATCCTTTCTAACCCTTGCCCATAGCATGGATCTCACCCCAATCCCGTGCAGCATGGAGCTGCTCTGAGCCCCTTCTTCCTTTCCTCCTCAGGAGAGACTTCTGCGCTCCTCTCCCCCCTTACATGGGGCTAGTCTAAGCCACTTGCCAAAGCCCCCTTCCTCCCCGTGCAGGGCTGGCTCAAACGCCACTGCTCCCTCCTTCCCACAAACTCTTTTAGCAGAGCTGGGCATTTGACCCAATAGGCAAAAGCCCATGGGACAATGCCCAGTTTTGCTAAAAGGTCAGGATGTCTGGAGCCAAAATAGGAAGTATAGTTACCCTAGGCCAGGGATCCCCTTACATCCTGTTTTGAAGAAGCTGTTACCAGGATCCAGGGTTAGGAATAGGGCCAAGGCTCAGAGTCAGGAATTCTGGGGGAAGCGGAAGGGGGAAGAGGAGAAGATCTGGCAGAGAGGAAAGCCATAGTAGCTGAGGTGTGGCCAGAGTGGAGCTCGGTGTTCCTCTGTACTGCCCTAAGGCAACATGCCCTACAGTTAGGGATCAACGCTGTAGGCTTGGTAAAACTTGCTGACGGAGCACCAGACCCTTCACCTGCCTGGGCAGGGTGCCTGAGAACAGTCCCCAGCCTGTATCCCTGCTCCTCAGAGCTGGCCACTCAGGGCAGGTGGTCCAGGGCTCCCTACAGTGGCCCAGGCTCCATGGACAACTCTTATGCACACCTCATTTCTGACCGTGCTAGGGTGAAGGCCCTTAAGAAGGTAGGGCAAAAGCAAAGGAGGGGAACATATGGCTGGGAGGAAATTAAGATATATATAGTCTTAGTTTACCTCTGTGTGCATTTGATTATTCCTTCATAAGTGTAGCACTTTGCACTAGTCTTCATTGAATTTCATCTTGTTGAATTCAGAACAATTCACCAGTTTGTCTAACTTCTTGAATTTTAATTCTGTCCTCCAAAGTGCTATCAATCCTTCTGATCAGTGTCATCCCCACACTTATAAGCTACTCTCCACCTCCATTAGCCAATATTTTCATTAATGGATAATAACAGAACCAGGATACAGCTAAATAAGTCTTCCCAGATCACTCCAACCACTGTTCTCAGACTGGTTGTCAGTCTTTCAATCAGTTATGCACCTACAGCATCTAGACTAGAATTGGCAAGAGGCAACTAGCAGGCTGGATCCAGCCCACCAAGCTGCTAATTGTTCTGCAAGCTGGCAGGGAGGAGAGCTTCCCATGCTGTTCCCACCCCCTAGCAAACTCCAAGCTCCCATTAACCAGCTTCTGGCCAATAGGAGCTGAGAAATTTTGCAGAAGGCAGGGGCAGCGAATGAAGCTTCCTCACTCCTGCTCTCTCCCTGTGGTGCAGAGTGGTGGGTGGGGGAGTCTGTTTCAGGTTTGTTGAGAGCTGCTGGCTAGGTCAGCACTTCCCAACCAGAGTGTGCCTCTGGCACCCCACCCCCTTATTCTCCTCCAACTATCTGCTCCAGGCCACAACCCAAACCCTTTGGATCCCTTTCCCCACCTCTTCCAGTCACAACTTCCTCCCAGATCCTGCATTCTCTCCTATACCCCTCCCACAGGAGAGAATCCTCTCCTGCACCAATAACCCCGCCTGTAATCAACCCTTGCCCCAGATTACAACCCCCTCCTTCACCCAAACCCCACTCCCTCTCCTGCACCCCATCCTCTATCCCAAGCTCCCATCTAACACCTCACCTGCCATCCCAGACCCTGTGCCCAAGCTACAGAAATGTGGCCCTTGACCACTTTCCAAAATAGTGGAATGGCCCCCCCTTTGAAAATTGTTGCCCATCCCAGATCTAGACCATATTTGAATTTGCTTTTAAAATTATGGGGAACAGTATAAAAAGTTGACCGAAACCAAACAAGAACCCTACCCTCATCAAAATGCCACTCTTTCACATTTACTGCCTTCCATTTATTTACCAAACTAATATTCCTTTTTTTGGTCAGGATTACTGAACTGATAACAGATACACTTGAAGTTACTTCGGTGTGACATTCTTATTCCTTAATAAATCTGTTGATTTAGTCCTATTATCCTTTAGTTTAGATTCTTACAAACTGAGTTTAATAGCTTGTTCTGATAACTTTGATACCTTAAAAGCTAAGCTGAATTACCCAGGTCCTCTTTACTTTTTTAAAAGAGTGTGTTACTATGCTTGCCCTGCTTGTATATTTAAGATTTGTTTTAACTGAGGGCTCCATCCTCTAAAGTATTGATAATTTGAGGCCCAATCTAGCACAACACTAACATTTAGTTTTAAGCACATGTAGCCACAAGTTGATTTGTGTAGGTAACTAGTCAGCACTGTCCAAGATGAAATACAGATCATCAAGTATATGCTTGGAGTTATACTGAACATAATGCAAGAGACATTAGTACTCCATAAGTACTCTAGCTAGCTACTATTTGTAGACCAAACAATACCTTAGGGTATGTCTACACTAGCCACCCTAGTTCAAACTAGGGTGGCTAATATAGTCATTCAAACTTGCAGATGAAGCCCGGGATTAAAATATCCCAGGCTTTATTTGCATGTTCCCGGGCGCCACCATTTTTAAATGCCCAGTAGTTTGAACCCCCTGCCCATGGCTACACGCGGTACCGACTAGGTAGTTCGAATTAAAGCTCCTAATTCGAACTACCATTATTCCTCATTGCAGGAGTTAATTTGTTGCCCATAACATGTATGCTTTATCAAGTTTCTTTTGTAATAAAAATCACTTTAGGTGAGGATTTGATTTGTGTGTCCTGGAAGGTCTGTGTGTATCTGCAGGCCTCCAACTGAGGGGGTCAGCTACCAGAGACTGCAGCTTTTTCCCCCCCCTCTTTTTTTCCAGCTCTTTTAGGGCAAGAAAGCTTGGGGTACCACTGGGGGTGTGTTCAACTGTTCACCCATGGTTTTAGGGGTTAAAGAAAGTCACTCGATGGTGGCAAATTGTTTATTTCTCAGAGCCGGACTCTGGGAATTTTTGGTAACCAGTGCCTGTAGAGACAAAGGGTTTTTTCCCCCCTCCTTTTGAGCTCTTGTGGGGCTCCCCGTTCTTCCTGAAAAGTAATAGGTGTAACGGCATTGCGCAAGAGAGTTTTTCTTGCTCAAGAAGGGACAGTGTAGATGCCTCTTCTTGTGCAAGAGGCTCTTCTGAAAAAAAAAAAAAAAGTGGCTCATTAGGTATGCAAATGGGGCTCGGCAATATTCCATGCTTAGCCTCATTTGCATATTACTCATGCAAGAAGCTGTGAGTGTAGACATAGCCTCAGAGTGGGGAACAGCTCTGACAAGGGGACTGTAGGAAACTTGGTCACACATAATAAATGAACATCCAGCTAACTGAAAATAACGTCTGACCATGGATGTTGCCTGACTAGAGAGGTTCAGCTTGTGGTAGAAATATTAGTGAGGACAGAACTCAGGTTTTTTTCCCCCCACCACAGCAACAAAACCTGATCAAGAAGGGCCAGAATAGAAAACTCCTATTAACTTCAAAGGACTTTAGATCAGTTTTCCATCAAAGTTGGTTTTCAATATTAAAAACCTAGGAGACTGCACAAAGATTAGTATAAGCATTGTTAATATTTTTACGTGCATGAATCAATTGATTTATGATAAAGCAGTTAACCTGCAGTAATGTAATGCCAATATTTTTATAACTGCGATCCAACCATTCTTTCATTTACATAATGACATGCATTTGACTTAACAATAAGCTTATCAAACAATTTTAATAAGAAGTTTTCATAAAAATTTGAGGGAAGACCACGTTAACATTGCCATTAAGAAGCCATCAACCATCCTAACGTCTTACAGCTTTTTTTTTTTTAAATTAAAGCCATTTGCCACAACATAATACTTGATAGTCTACACAATGCTGATAAAACATCTGAAATAGGTGCATCAGTGCTACAGCTGTAAGGCCAGTGAAGACTAAGATACATAGTATTCAATACTATGCTTTGATATACAACAATTAAAGTAGCCCAGAACGTGTACTATTCAGCAGCTCCATCTGCAAATCGCCATTTTTGTGCAAGTAAGTTCTATCAATGTTGTAAAGAAAAGCTTCTTTGGGCCCTACCTAAATTATATGGATGTGCTTTAGTTCTCAGTGTAGTTGATTATACTGTTATCACAGTATCTTTTTTCAGAGCTATGATTTTTAATATTTTAACATAGGGAACACTTGAATTATTGGTCTGTATTTTGTAGAATGGAATGTGCTTCAGAAATAACCTTTTGTGAAATGTCTTCATTTTTGTCTTATGGTGTTTAAGAGGTGAGAAAATTGTTTAGAGGCTACATGGTGGTGGTTTTGAACATAAGCATAGTTTGACTTTAGTCCAAACAGTCAATACACGATTGAGGCTTGCAGCTTGAGGGAGGGGGCTTACCCACACCTTCCCCAAACTACGCCCATGGTTTTGAAGGAATTCATAGTATCTCTCTCAGATAGCTGAGGATGATGTACATATTATGGCAGTCATTGCAGGATATTTGTCAGGGCTAGCATTAAACTAGCTAGAAACAAAAGATAACAGGAAAACAATACATTATAAGCAAGGGGAGGACCAAGAATTGGATAGACCCATTATTCAATGAGGAAGGAAAAAAAAACCCACATACGACAATATGGAAATGGTGGAAGTGTTAAACTACTTTCAGTTTTCACCAAAAAGTTTAGTAGCAATTGGACATCTCTCAGTTAATGTCAATGAAAATAAGTTAGGCTTAGAGGCAAAGACAGGGAAACAACAAGTTAAAATTACTTACACAGGTTAGCTGTCTTGAAGTCTGCAGGGCCTGATGAAATACCTTGTAGGATACTCAAGAAGCTGACTGAGGAGATATCTGAGCCATTAGTGATTATCTTCTAAAAAGAGTCAGAACATGGGGGAGATTCCAGAGGACTGAAAATGACAAATATAGCACCAATCCATAAAGGAGGGAATAAGGGCAACCTTAGAATCTACAGATCTGTCAGCTTAACTTCAGTATTAGGAAAGGTAATGGAGCAATCAGTTGACAAACACCTAGAAGATAAGGTGATAAGTAATAGTCAGCATGGATTTGTAAGAACAAGTGTCAAAACAATTTAACAACTTTCTTTGTTGTTAGGGGGAAGGAGTAGATGTGGTATATCGTGACGTAAAATTTTGATGCTGTCTTGTATTTTTTTTTTTTAATTAACAACCTAGGGAAATATAACCTAAATAGAGCTACTATAAGGTGGGTGCATAACTGGTTGGAAGATCATTCCTAGGGAGTAGTTATCACTGGTACACAGTCTGGCTGAAAGGGCATAACCAATGGAATCCTGCAAGGATCAATTCTAGGTCTGGTGCTATTCACTATCTTCATCAATGATTTACATAATGGGGGAGAGAGAGAGAGAACACTTAGTCTGCTGACAATACCACGCTGGGACTGGTTGAAAATGCATTGGAGAATAGAATTAAAATGCTACATAATATGGTCATACTAAAGAAATGGTCTGAAATCCATAAGCCTTACTGAATTTCATAATACTCCACTTCAAAGGGAGCAATCAGTTGAACACGTACAAAATGTGAAATGCCTGCCTAGGAACGAGTATAGAAGAAAGATCTGGCAGTTATAGTGGCTCACAACCTAAATATCAGCCAATGCAAAACTGCTGCAAAAGCAAACATCATTCTGGGATGAATTAGTAAGAATGTTGTAAGACAACCATGAGAAGTAATTTTCACTCTACTCCAGCTGAAGCCTAATCAGTGCGGAGTATTGCTTCCAGTTCTGGGCACCATATTTCAGGGAAGATGTGGAGAAACTGGACAAAAATCCAGAGAAGAGCAACAAAAATGATTCAGAGGCAAGACCTAAAAAACCCAATTTTTTTAAGTCTGGAAAAGAGACTACAAGGGGACATAAAATATTATGTACTTAATAATGGTTGTAACAAGGGAGAAAAAAATTCCTAACTGCTGAGTTTAGGACAAGAGCATGTTAGACAACACAGGCAT
This sequence comes from Apalone spinifera, assembly GCA_030068395.1. Taxonomy (NCBI): domain Eukaryota; kingdom Metazoa; phylum Chordata; order Testudines; family Trionychidae; genus Apalone; species Apalone spinifera. The sequence goes on along the minus strand of JANRFK010006693.1, from coordinate 41,374,882 downwards.
TTGTCTAATACCTAGTCCTGCCTTAAGTGCAAGGGACAGAACTAGAAGACATCTTGAGGTCCCTGCTAGTCTAGGAGTGTTGTATTAACATTTTTGTTTTATAAACCCATTTTGTTGTGTTGTGTGCAGAGCAGCATTTGTGGACAACAAAATGGAACACCAAGCAATGAGGCTATGTCTACACTCAATGGCTTCTTGCGCAAGAACATCTTGCGCAAGTGTTCTTGTGCAAGAAGTCTTGCACAAGAAAGCGTCTACACTGCCATGTGCGAGCTGTGCTTTTGCGCAAGAGCACCCATGGCAGTGTGGACCCTCTCTTGTGCAAGAAAGCTCTGATGGCAATTTTAGACATAGGGCTTTCTTGCGCAAGAAATTCCTGATGAGCATCCACACGGCCCTCTTGCTCAAGAGCCCCTGCGCAAGAGAGCTTATCACGGTTAAAAAAAAAAACAAAAAACCCACGTAGCTCTTGTGCAAAGAGCCCTCTCTTACCACACCATACTTTAAATTAACTTGCGCAAAAGCGAGCGGGCAATGTGGACGCTCTGCAGATTCTTGCGCAAGAACGGCCGTATTTGCGCAAGAAGCCACGAGTGTAGACATAGCCGTCATGTATAGCTGTCTTTGCTACCACACTTTGTTACATAAATTCCGTGGCTGAGACTAAGATTTCTTATTTACAACTGCTGGAAACCTAGAGTTAGAATCCATTTTTTGTTGCAACTTCCTTGTTAAGACTCAGTGTGGACTTCTGTATCCCTGGCCTGATATGAAGTGTCAAAATCATTCTAAATTCCTCACTAAACTTAAATTTATAGTTAATAATATAAAACTGGAGCACAACAGGCAGATGGGTACCTTTATGAACAAATTGGAAGTCTTTCTAGATTGTAGAGGGTGCAACAGACCCTACCACAACTTTGTCTATGAAGAGTTCTTGGTGCTCAAAAATTATTTTTTTTCCTAGAGAGCTATGTTAAAGTTGGTACAGAGAATAACTTTAGGCTAAGATGGTTGTTAATTACCCTCTTTCCTCAATTAGCATCATACTTGATTCTAAATTCTGCCTCAGATCTTCTTACACATGGGTACTAAGCAGCTCTGCTTAGTTGGCTGAGGTTATGAACAACTGCAAGCCTTATTTGGTGTTGCATGACTACACTTAGCACTTTGTAGGATCAAGAGCCAAATGCTCAAGCTTGATACTTTAACAAAGCAATGGAGAAGAAAAACTTAGGTATGCTCACCTTTTGTAATTATGAATTAGTATCCACACTATTGCCTCCCATTCCTCAAACTATCATAGATGAAGAGTAAGGTCTCAAATTTATGTCTAGAATAAAAGTGTATTATTGAGGGATGCCACATCTTTTAATTCAAGCTGTGTTCTTTATAATAAAATAAATCTGACTGACAAGCAACAAAATGTCACCTTACTGCTATAAAGAGCTAAGAAAAATGCTTGTTAAAGTGTGTGAGAAATCCAAGAAATATTTACTATATTTTAAATCAGTGGGATTTTAGAAAACAAGTTAACTGAAGTTCATTACATCATTAGATCTGCTTGATGTCAAAAATCTCAAATGTTAACTAATAGACTTAGCATAACTATTTTGAAAACAAGTGTTCTATTTAAACACACACATCAAAATGTTTTCTCTGGCAGATGTTCATTTGGTCACCTTTCTTTCACGCACCCTCTAACTAATAACAGAATATCAGACTCCTGTAACCTCAGCATCTGAATGAGACAGGTAATGCTAAACAAATCCAGAAAATTAAAGTACTGTTTTCAAGGCTCAACTGATATTTATCTTCATAATACTACATTTCACAGATCAGGCCCTCTGCTTCTGCAGTTCCCACTATTCTACGTGTAGCCAAAGGTGTTTCTCTGCTCTCATCCAAGTAAGAGGATCCCAAATATAGAAGTATTAGCTCAAATTAAGGCTGGGCATGATAGAGTTTTGAATATATTGAGAAGTCTTTCAAAGGGGTTCTATTTGGACTAATCGTAGGACAGGTTAAATTAAGCAGAAACTCATTAAGGACTCGAAAGGGAGGATAACAGCAGTACCAATAAAAGTCAGCAGATACTAATCTGCTCATTCAAAAGAGTGAAAGAGCCAGAGAATACTTATAAGAAACCAGATTTTAGAGTAATAGGAATCCCAGATGTTTCAGAAGGAACAAATGACATCAAATTCTTATAGGATTTACGAATGAATGCAGAGTCCTCTTCTAGTGACACTGAGGTTATGTATACGTTTTTGTGCCCAAATTTTGGGAAAGGCATAAAACTAATGGAAGCTGAAGCCAGACAAATTCAAATTCTGCACACATTTGACAGCTAAAGTGATTAATCACTGAACAGACTGGCAAGTGAAATTTAGATGCTTTTCTTCTTAGTTTTAAATCAAGACTGGATGGCTTTTGGGAAGATAAGCTCTAACTAAACATATGTTATTGGGGTCAATATAAAGGTAACTAATGAAATTTAATGGCTTGTGATATACAGGAGGTCAAAGTAGATTATCTAATTGCCCCTGCTGTAGTTAAATTGCATGAATCTGTGGCTGAGAACAGGTTTGAAATCATTATGGCTCATTGATAAAGAAAATGACCTTCAAAATGCTTTCAAATGGGACAGGACCTCACCGAATTTTCTGCCTTGTGCCATTTTCTCATTACTGCCAATACAAGCTTTGACAGAGTCAATACGCTGTTTTTAAAGTAGGCTCACTACTGGAACAGTATAAACTTAAACCAACAAATGGTCTGGTAGCACTTTATAGACTAACAAAACATGTAGATGGCAGCCGGAGCTTTTGTGGGCACAGCCCACTTCTATAGTGTTCAACTACTATAAGCAGTACCATGCTCACCCCTTACAGGTCACAGCACAAGGAATATAGTGGGCAGCTGCCCCACAGTCAGCACAACAGACTACTATAGTAGATGATCTTGCAGCTGTCCTTGGAGCCACCCACAATCAAAAGGAAGCAAAGATAACTCAGGGCAATATAGCATAAGAGCTTTTTTCCCCAAAACCCCAGTCACCATTGTGAACTCATTGCATATAGAGAATAATAGTAATTCTCAATTACATTAAACATTATATACCTGAACTTGTATATAGACCCCATTTTCCCCTACTGTTAGTCATGGGAAGGATTTTTTTAAAATAAATATTGAGAAGCCACCTATTCAGCACACTTGCTGATTTAGGTGACCAGCAAATGGGTTCCAAATTAAGTTATATCAGTATAAAACCCACATCCTTCAGTTTAGAATCAAGACCTTGAAGGTTACATGTTTGAATCTGGCCCAGTTTACAAGTTGTGACAGACCTGTTCATCTGATAACTGATTAGTAATTAATGTGAAACAAAAAGCTTCAGAGGATAGCTAAGTTAGACTACACAGGATAAACTTAAAAAACAACAAATAGTCTGGTAGCACTTTAAAGATTAACAAAACATGTAGATGGTATCATGAGCTTTTGTGGGCACAACCCACTTCAGAACCTTTTAAATGTGAAATGAGTTGGTGGTTTAATTTCACAACCAGTCATTGCAAAGTATCAACAAAAGCACAGCTGAAATCCTTAACAGTGTAAGCAAAGTGGTCAATGATTAAGTAGAATGGGAGACTACCCCTTGGACACCTAAAGGTGATTCCCTCAGATCAAAGTTGTAGGGAAACTTGTTTTGTCATTTCCCTTACTGTAACTGATCTGTAGTAAGACAGAACTTCAGTCTACAATGCTATCTTGTTGCTAGACCCAAGATGGCTACATTCACTGCTAATATTTTTTTAAAATCACGTATTAAATGTAAGATCAGAAGGCAGTAAGCAGGCACCATCCTTAACAATCTATGATAAAACATGATAACATGCATTTATTTTTCCACTTTACCAGCACCATAATAAATAGATCAAGATTAAAATTACTATAGAGCACAGCATCATTTACATATATACCATAAGTAACTCTGAAGTCTAGTTTATTTTGTAGACCAGCAACAACTCATCACACAAGCTGCACTCACATAATATTTCAATTTACTTCACATATGCAGAACTAATTTAGTAGTCAGATTGTCTGTACTGTATTTTGTTTAGGATCTATAATACTGCAGTGATATACACTACAGATTTTTTTTAAGCAGACGCTATTTCCTTTGTAACTAAGGTATTGGCCTTTTCTACTAAAGGGTTACTCTCTAATAGGCACATTTTGCACAGCATACCTCTCTCAAGTTGCCCCTTTACATTTTTAAGAGTCAAAGCAGCTGTCCTTCTAAAGTAGCCATTTTGTAACTTGTTGCTGCAGCTCCTAGTTTTCCAGGCAAGACATATGCTTAACTATTATACTGGATTTTGTCATGGCTAAGTAAATGCCCCTTCCAATAGATCTATAGACTGCAATTATTTCGCCAGACCTACTTATATAGCATATAGTGACAACCGTCAGTGACTATGAACAGCATCACTTCACCTAGAGTCTGATGGGGGAAGGAGGCAGAGCCAGAAAAAGGCTGGGATTCACACTTACCAGAAAAATCATGGACTCTCAGATGGTATTTTATTAGTCCCCTCACCCACCTTGAGTTACTAGTAGAAGTGGTCTGGGTCAAACTTCACCACTACAGTAGGAACTTTTTGGAATTTGCACCATGTTATTAATGCATTTCCCGGCCTCTCGCCTCACCTTTCCAGCGAGGCAGGCGAGCCTGACAGTCACCAGCCTTGGGCAGGGCTGCAGCCTGCTGACTCCCGTGTAAATCCTCACCACTGCAGGTACTTCTGTTTAATAGGCCCCAGGGCATGGAAAACGATTTTACTCCAGCCAGTTACCGTCCTCCCAGCAGCTCCACTCCCTTCCCCTCTCCCGCCCAGTGACCTCTCTGCGCCCGGGGCTTTCCCTCTTCCCCTAGTGACCTATAATGATTCCCTCTCGCCTTCCGCCGCACACACCCGCGCCTCAAGGAACTGCAGCTCCAAGTCCTTCCACTCAGCCTCATCACAGCATCGGTAACCATAACAACCTCAAGTAGCCCGCTCATTGGTTGGTTTAATATGCAGTAGCGACCAATAAGATGCGGCCCTGAGGAGGGCTCTTCCAATAGCATGGTGGCACAAGGCAGGCCGCTGTGCTGACGTCCGTGGTGGGAGGCGGGACTAGGGAGAGTGGGCTGAAGGGGGTCTGGACTCAGCGGCGGCAACAGCATGGAGACCCCGGGGTAGGGCCCGGCCCGGCGGGGAGGCTGCAGCTGGGGCTTCTCCGCGCCTAGAGCCCCTACCAGCGGCGTCAGCTGTGCGGTGAGTGAGGCTCCGGGGGCATGGGAGGTCTCGGGGGGGCG
>JANRFK010006693.1:41348700-41361639 GCA_030068395.1 Apalone spinifera | reverse complement strand
GTCACTGCAGGTCTGCTCCTCAGTACAGCCTGGACCCCTTGCTACTCTTCTTAGTTCTCTTCCCCCTTTGACTTAGACCCAGAAAATCCCATCACACACAGAGGATGGGACCTGGCCACCTAATTCCCCCATTGGCCTGTTCAACCTGTCAGTCAAGCTGACCTGGAGTGTTGGTTTCTTCCCATTGTCCCTGGGGTCTGTCAGTCTCAGGGCCCTGATTTCTTATGGACCCTTCCCCTTTTGGTACAGGGAGCTGGCCAACCAAAAACTCCCACTGAGTTTTAGTAAGGGGCTAACAGTCCCCTTACATTCCCCCTTGCTAAAATTCTGCCACAGCCACAAAATTCACACCATATAAAAACATTAACAATTAACAAACATTTAACATATTTAATACCCTATGTCTACTGGACATGCTAATATTCATTAAAACACTACATAGAACCAATAACGTAATCATCTCTAAGTTTAACAGGCAATACACCCTTATTAGTTCTCGGGGACTTTCTTATGACAGGTGGCTCGTTACCCATATTTTCTGTTTCCCTGTTTTCAGGTAATATTGGGTGAACCTGAAGGATCTGATCGTCCTCATTAGGGCCTGGGTTTGCCATTCTCTGTTCCCCTTGGTATTCCGTTTGTGGGACTAGAACCATTCTCCAATTACTTTCAGTCTCTTCAGGCCATGCTGATCTATGCCTCCTAGGATTCCTGACTAGACTGAAGGTGCAGTGTTTTAGCTGATCCCTGTGTACTGTTTTCTCATGATCTCCTCGTTTAGGCCGGATGGTGTAAGCTGGCAGGTCAGGATTATTGTGAGTGACTACAATATGGGGACTTGACTCCCACTTGTCCTGTATTTTATTACGCCCCCAGTGTCTATGATTATGAACTAGTACACGATCACCAGGCCTGATGAGAGCCCCACTGGACTTGCGATCGTAAGTCCTCTTCCTGCCTTGGGCTGTCTCTTTACTTGTACTGAGAGCAGCTTCACAGGCTGTCTTCAGTCTGTCATGGTGACCTCTGACCCAGTCATCTAGCTTGGTCACCTCATCTTTCTCAGGACCTCTCTCTCTCCAGAATATCCAATGGCAACCTGGGATCCCTTGCAAACATGAGATAAAAAGGAGCATAACCCATTGACAAATGAATGTGACTGTTATAGGCCATCACCAGCTCAGGGAGATGCTCCTGCCAGGCTCGTTTCTTTTCACGTGGGAGTGTTCTGAGCATGTCCTGCATTGTCCGGTTAAACCTCTCACATTGAGCATTTCCTTGCGGGTGATAAGGTGTTGCTCGGCTTTTGGCTATGCCATACAGTTTACACAATGCTGATATCACCTCTGACTCAAAATTCCTCCCCTGGTCTGAGTGTAACTGTGCTGAACAACCATAATACATAAACCAGAGTTTTAGGAGGGCTTCAGCCGTTGTCCACACTGTCTGATTTCTAGTTGGAACTGCAACAGTGAATCGAGTAAACATATCCGTGAGAACCAGTAAATTCTCATACCCCTCTGAAGATCTCTCTAGCTGAGTGTAGTCCATTGCTAAGACCTCCATTGGGGCAATCACGTTAGTGCAGGTCAAAGGGGCTTAAGTAGGAGGAAACACATCCTTGGCGAGGGCACACCACTGACGGATCCATTTTGTTACGTTGCTAGCCATCATAGGCCGGTAATAGCTTCTCCTCATCACCTCAAGAGTGTTTCTGTCTCCAAAATGCCCTCCATGGTCATGCCTGGCTTCATAAAACTTGCCAGCATAGTGACACGAGCACCACTAACTGCCACACCTCTTTGCCATCACGGGGATGATAGATTACCCAGAACAGCACTCCACGGTGCAACCTAAGTCGCTCACACTGTCTGGCCAGCTTCTTAGACTGAGGGTCTGTGGGCTGTATGGGCCTCTGGCTCTGTCACTGCAGGTCTGCTCCTCAGTACAGCCTGGACCCCTTGCTACTCTTCTGAGCTCTTTTTCCCCCTTTGACTCAGACCCAGAAAATCCGAGCACACATGGAGGACGGGACCTGGCCTCCTAATGCCCCCATTGGCCTGTCCAACCTGTCAATCAGGCTGACCTGGAGTGTTGGTTTCTTTCCATTGCCCCTGGGGTCTGCCAGTCTCAGGACCCTGATTTTTTCATGGACCCTTCCCCTTTTGGTACTGGGAGCTGGCCAACCAAAAACTCCCACTGAGTTTTAGTAAGGGGCTAACAGTCCCCTTACGTAAGGAATGTTTAGTTGTCTCTCTAGGCTCTGTATGGACAACTGGGTTCCTCCCTGCATGCACACTCTCACACACTCACTCCATATGCTTTCATTTCTGAATAGAGCACTCCCTAACTGGCTACCATCCCAGACAGGGTGGAGCGGGGGAGGAACTTCCTGTTTAATGTGCTTGTGCAGGGGCCAAGATTCTCTTCTTTACATACATGTCCTTAAGCCTGAAGCAAGTTTAAAGAAGGCAGTACTACTTCGCAAATTCTCTTTAACCCTTCGCTGCAATTATAGTCACTTCTAACCAATCTCAGTATTCTTAGATGATTTTAGGACAGAAATTTTAGAGTATTTGAGCAGTGAACATTTTCCCTCTTGCTTAGTTCTCCTGCTAAAAATGGAAAATTAGTTGAGACTGAAACTAGCAAATCCTACCAGCTCAGTGCTGAAATGTAAGTATTGGCATGACTTACAACAGAAAAATAAATATTTCTAAGACTGCTAGCATGGATTAGTTTATTCTTTCCCTTTCCAGTATCTGATTATTACCAACTCCAACCATTTAATCATGAGTCAAGGCCTCAAAAAATTGTGACTGGCTTAAAAATGAAATTTGAAAACATTTATGTTTGTGTTTTTTATATTTTTTTTCCATTGATGAGCTATTCATGTTTTAGTTAAAGTTCTATCTGTAAACAACCATGTTCCTCCCTGCATGCACTCTCACATACTCAATCTATGTGCTTTAATTTCTGAATAAAGTACTCCCTAATAGGCTACAATTCCAGGGTGGTGTGGGGAAAAATTAACATTCTCACTTAACCCCATGACTCTTGGATCTGGAGTTTTAAGAAAAACATCAAATGTTACAATAAAAGCACAAGAGTTCACAACATCGACTGGAGTGCCCTTCTCACTTTCAATTAGCTGTCTTACCTAGACCGCTAATTTGAACGCTGGAAGATCAACAGCAGCAGCTTCAATCTTCCTCTATAGTGTAGACATACAGTGAGCTATGAAACAGAGTGGTTTATCAATATATCCCCATAGAAGTATGTTGAGGACTGTTTTCATTTACCTTTCTTTCACTCTGGACAGGACCAAATTCCTTTCTCCCAAGTGTAATCTGAGATCTTATGTGCAGCCAGCAGCATTACAAGATTAAAACCGAGTTCAGCCTTCAGGAGAATCCTAGGTGAATGAGGTCCACTAGTAAAGTGGTATAGCAATAGTTTTTAAAATCTTTTTGCTTCTACTTTCTTCTTGCAAAAGTGCAAGTGTTGGGGCTTCCTGAGTCTTTAAAGATGCTAATTATAATCCAAGGTGCAGCGATTTCTGATTTTGTTCTGTAATACTTCAGTAGATATCAGACATATCTAGGTGTTTTTGGCTTTAGATCAGCACTATTTTTTTAAGTGGGATTAATCTATTTGGAGGTTGTCTCTTTGAAGAAGGGCTTCAAGTTTTACATCTGACTTCCTCATGTTTTTGGTCCACACTACTTTCTGGGACAAATTTGTACAGTATTTACAGAAGACTGTTCTTATTCCCTTTTCCAACTTCCTGTATTGTCAGGTGTCCTCAAGGACCAAGATTCTACCACACGAAACAAAGGTTTTACTCTAACAAAATATGTAGATGATTATATTTGCTGTCCGTGTCTAGAATTCACAAGGCAAATTTATTAATTTAATGTATATGACAGAAAAAGTTTCCACTTTCTACATGTAACTTCTACATTTCCTTGTATGGGTGGGAGAAGGTTTCTGGAGTATTTTCCTTCCTTGCCTCTCTATCACCTGTCCCAGCTAAACTTAAATTCAAAGTTTAAAGAGTATCCATCATAGAAAACTGTTAAGTTTTGCCTAATGTGGTGCTATCTTAATATCTTGATTGAATAGTGAGGGTATCTATATGTTCATGTCATGAATGAGGTAGAGACTTCTCCCTTGGAAACTTATAGGTGACCTGTTCTGTGACAAACTTCCAATAGACACTCTCCTAGTGTGACTTCTAGAGAAATTAGTGTCTTGAATAGCAATGGACAGTCTTGGCTAGTGAGTAGGTTGCATGAATGGCCTGCCTTCATCTCAGTGGGACTCAAGATTGTCGTAACCAATGAGCATGGACTCCTGAGAGAGGATAGTTTTATTAACTGCAGGATGTGCTGATTGCATCCAATTGAAGTGCTGCTCTGGTTCAGAGGTAATGCACATCTCTTACAATCAATATTGAATGCAGTCAGCATGCATCTCACTTCACATGCCCTTGCTTTATATGTGTGTTACTTTATTAAAACCAGTAGGAAAAAATGATGAGGATGAAAACCAATAGAATCTAGTAGCCCTGTACATGGGTGATGGTAAACAAAATGTCTCCCAGGCCCCACACAGAACTTCAGTGGTCCCCACATGGCTCAGGAACTGCAGGTTGCCCACCAAAATTCTTGAGCCTTCTTTATACTGCAGTTGATGCAGCAGAACTGGTGCTAACCAGCTTAGCCACTGGCAGACTTGAAAGCATTATATTTTTATAAGTACGTGTAAATGTCTATTTCATTGTACAGAGAAACTACTGAAACAAGATTTCCATAAATAATTGAAATTTACAAATGAGCAAAATAAGAAAAATGCTGTTTGAAAACTTAAATATTTGGTATAAGGATATTTACTTTGTCTGTTTTGACTGTTTGTTTGTTTTTAATAGCTTAATTGCCCTAATCAAATGATTAAAGTTAAATTGTGATTAATTGCTCTGTTTAAACAATACCGTTGATTTAAATATTTTGGATATTTTCTATATTTACAAATATATTGATTTCAACACAGAATACTCATTTTATTTTACATTTTAAATATTTGTACTAAAACAAAATAAATAGTCTATTTTTCAATTCACCTAGTGCAATTACTTTAGCGCAATCTTTTTATCATGGAAGTTGACTTTACAAATGTAGAATTATGCATACAAATCTGCATTCAAAAATAAAACAATATACAATTTTAGAATCTTCAAGTCCCCTCAGTCCTACTTCTTGTTTAGTCAATTGCTGAAACAAACAAGTTTGGTTATGCTTCACAGGAGATAATGCTGCCTGCTTCTTATTTACAATGCAACCTGAAAGTGAGAACAGGAACTCTCATGCTATTGTTGTAGCTGGTGTTGAAAGATACTTACATGCCAAATGTGCTCAAGATTCATATGTCCCTTCATACTTCAACCTCCATTCTGGAGGACATGCCTCCATGCTGATGACCAGTTCTGCTCAATAACAATCTAAAACAGTGCTGACTGGTGCATATTCATTTTCATGTCTGAGTCAGATGCCACCAGCAGAAGGTTGGGTTTTTTTTTTTCTTCCCTGTTTTGGTGGTTCAGGTTCTGTAGTTTCTGTATCAGTGCTGCTTTAAAAAACTTCTGAAAGCATGTTCCATGCATGATCCCTCGCAGGTTTTTGGAAGGCACTTCAGATTCCTAAACCTTGAGTCAGTGCTGTAGCTATCTTTAGAAATCTCACATTGGTACCATCTTTGCACTTTGTCAAATCTGCAATGAAAGTGTTTCTTAAAATGAATATGTACTGGCTTATCATTCAAGACTGATATAACATGAAATATATGGCATAATATGGGTAAAACTGAGCAGGGGACATACACTTCTCTCCGAAGGAGTTCAGTCTCAAATTTAATTAACACACTTTTTATTTTATTTTTTTAAATGAATGTGATCAGCATAGAAGCATGCCCACTAGAATGGTGGTTGAAGCATGAAGGGGCATATGAATGTAGCAGTAAATGTCTTGCAATGCCAGCTACAGAAGTGCTATGTGAACACCAGTTTTCACTTTCAGGTGACATTGTAAAATAAGCAGGCAGCATTATTCCTAGTAAATACAAACAAAGTTGCTTGTCTTAGTGATTGGTTGAACAATCAATAGGGCTGTGTTTACTGAATGGCTCTAAAGCAGGGCTACTCAACTTTTGAAGCCTCAAAGGCCAGTGATACTCCAGCACATACCAAGTGCTGCAACTTAAGTATGGTTGCATATACATGCAAATAGCTTCTTTCACATTGACAGGCATGAATACAAAGCACTTACTACAATGCTCCGGCGCTCCCAGCACCTCCACCCTGGGGACTAAAAACGCTGACACCCTGTACCTGTCTTTTTCCAGCCAGCCTGTCCGCTTGCAACTTTCAGTGCTCACCTCTGGGAGACACATCGCTGTTGTGGAACATGTTCCCAGTGGTGGCCATGTTCTACTGTTTTACAATGTGATCAGTCTACAGCTCTAATTTTGAAATTTTGAATTTATTTTAATGGTGAGTATCTTTAACATTTTGAACCTCAATGTCTACTGTCCTAACAGAATTACTATCTGACCCACCAATTATTTCCTGCAACTGTGAAAATTTAAATAGAAATAAAAGAGCTAAAATGTACACATGATCTGTCAAAATTATATATATATAGTTAAGGAAAATGTAATCATGCCATGCCTCTTTTAACTACAAACAATGTTTAGCATCATTTCAGAGACAATAGGTTTTTACTGTTATTTTTTAAATGAACAAATTGTGGTTGGCTATGCTTGTAGGTAAACCATAGTTAGTACTAATTCTACGGCTCCTACAGTAGATATTCATTATTGGTAATGAGGAGTCCTGTGGACTCCCTTGTCGCTTTTGCAGATCCAGACTAACACGGCTACCCCTCTGATTATTGGTAATGGTTTCTCGTAGTGTAGAAAAGGTCTTGAGATGGAAATAAGGTGACCAGTTAGCAAGTGTGAAGAATTGGGACAGGGGTATGGATTGTAATAGGCACCTACGTAAGACAAAGCCCCCAAATATCAGAATTATTATAAAATCAGGCCATCTGGTCAATGTTACCTCTAACTTTTTTTTCCATCCATGTGCAAAATAAATGTTATGTGCACTGAGGTGGATGTGGAGCATCAATAGAAACACATGCTGCTGGAAGTGGGCACTCTGCCAATCAGCTGGGCAGCACCTGAGTCTCTCCTGGGCAACTGCCCAAGTGCTCAGCTTACAGGGTACACTGCATCTGGTCACCCTAGTTTTAGAGCTCACACTTGGTTCAGGGAAAAGGTTCACAATAACTACTGTTAGGAATATGTACATAGTGTATTTTAGAGATATGACAGAAACCTTCAGGGTATGTTGGATGGGGGGGGGGGAGGGACCTAAAAAATCTTACAGCAGGTCCCTTTGCAGGAGGCCCGCTTGTTCATAATTCAACAAGATGAAGTTGTTTTCTCCTTTCCTAACCTCAGTAAGGGCACTTTATAACAGACAAGTGGGGATATAAACTGAAGAGCCTCTAACATATTCAACACAATTACTTCTTTCTTCAAGGAGACTAGCTCATCACTGTCTTGGAAAATTCACAAATTCTGTTTAGAGCATAAATGTCCAGAAGCTTGACTAAGGGTGTCTTGGTAGGTAACCGGGGTCCATTTTAAGTGGTGTCTTCCCTCCCCCCCCCCCTTCCCACTGATAGAAAAAGTGGCTAGGAAGATAGTCAATCTTTGCAAATCACAACCGCTTTATGCAGTTAATTGAATGTGGGTGTTCAAAATAAAACAGAACCTTCAAAACATAGTAAACCTAATGCATTAGGTTTCTTCATACTCCTAGTTTCTGCAGCTTCATTAGTAAACTTAGACTTAATGATTTATTCAGGGATTCTGGGCAAATTGGGCTAAAACATGACTTTTATACCGGTTGAACCTCTCTAGTCCAGCACCTTCAAGTCCTGACTAGTGCCAAAACAGAATTTGCCAAACCATGAGAGATTAATGTTGTAATGAGTGGGTCTCTTTCCCCTTGTTGAAATAAAAATAGAGTAAATGGAACAATGTTTGCAATGCTGCTTAATAATGTATGACTTGATTGATGCACCCTATATAAACCTGTGCGTAGCTAAGGCATATCAGCTCTCTTCTTAACAATGTGTTAATGTTACACAGGTTTATAAGTAGATAAAGCATTAAAACAAGCTTATACTTAGTAGAATTACCAGCAGTTCACTGCTTTCTGATCTCTGAGAAGACATTTATGAGTAATTTAGAGCTAAATAGCAGCACAGAACACTGAGCCAGGACTGGTAGCTCTAAACAAAATTTATGGTACCATGGGAGACTTGACCACACCCACGATATGTGGACAATCAACTAACTAAAATCATGCCGGACCATGGAAGTTGCAGGACCAGAGTGCTGGACTACAGGGGTTCAACCTGTAGTGACTTCTTCCCACTTCCTCCTCTTCTCCCCTCCCTAGTGAAACCTGGCTTAAAATTTCTTTCACCACAGCTTCTGGAAGGGAACTTAATTACAATTATATTGCAACACCATGCCTCATTCTTTCTCACGCCTTTGCTTGCACCCAAATATTTCTCACTTAGTTGTCTGATTGCTTTTCAATGGGGCAATTTGAGGACCAAGGATTAGGGATGTTACATTTCGATGAATTAACAAAACAAATAGTCAATGGGATTTCCATCAGCTATTCAATTAGTCCATAAGAACTTCCTCATTCCTCCTTTGAAATGTACAAGAGCCCCAACAGGGGCTCTTGTGCATTTCAAAGTTGGAATGCGGTGTGGAACCCAGTGCCAGTGGGGGAGTCCCGCTGACCCTGGGCTCCATGCAGGCGCTTCAGCTTTGAAATACACAAGAGCCCGCGCTGGGGACATCTGTAATGTCAAAGCTGCCACACTGAGTGGAGCCCAGGGCAAGCGGGGACCTCTTGTACATTTCAAAGCTGGCCACCACCTCCTCCCACGGAGCTGGAGCTGGGGAGAACCAGCTTTTAAGCCGGCTCCCTCCAGTACTCCCTCCTCATCCGCCCCCCTTGCTGTCTCTTTGTGATAGTGGCAGCAAGGAAGGGGCAACTAGTCAACTACTGTGACTGTCAATAAGCTTTTGCTTATCGGGTAATCAATTAGTCGCTTATATCCCTACCGAGGATGTTCTAATGGAGTACTAAAAGCCCTCAAAGTTACTTTAAAAAACTGCAATGCCTTGCTGTTTTGGACTCTAGATTATTATTTTGACTTCATTTCAGTGTCACATATTCCAACACCACAGAAAAAGTGGTCTGCAGTTGATCCTTCATCCTTCTTTTCTCTCATGAGCTCTGACATTGAGAGAGCTTCTCCCGTGGACATAGCTACCACCTCTCAGGTAGGAGGATTAACTACACCTAAGGGATAGGTTTCTTCTGTTGATGTGGAGCATCTTAATAAAAATGCTACACCAGCACAACTGCATGCCACAATTTGCCGATGCATTTCAAGTATAGACCTGCCCTCAAGTTATGTGTTTTTGCCTTTTCTCCTAGATCAGTGGTTCTCAAACTTTTTGGTCTGTGGACCACCTTGCTCAATGCAGACTTTTCAGTGGACCACGAGTTGTTATTGGAAACTCTCTGTTGATTACACCCAACTCATTTTGCTAGAGCTGCAGCTAAGAAGAATGGTTTAATTTAAGCTATTAAAGAGATTAAGAGTTTTAACTTTCTCATGTTAGTTTTCAAACTTCAGTTTGAAACACAAAAGGCTTCAGTGTTTTCTTTATTTATGGCAGGGGTGGAGAACCTTTTTTGGATCAGGGGCCACAGAGAAATCAGTTGGGGACCACACAAGTGAGAAGTAAAAAAACTCTTCCAAAGCCCCAGAACTATCATTGATGTGGCCCCAACTGAGAGACCTCACTCCTGTGGTGCCCCAGCCCCACTGGGTAAGGGAAAGGAATGGAGAGGACTGAGATTCAGGGCTTCCCATAGCCCAGATTTAGTTTCCTAGGATTCTGGCATTAGTGGATTTTGTGGTGGGTTCTGGGGTGGGTTAAAAATGAGGGGTTCAGTATGCAGGACAGGGCTGCCAGCAGATGGGATGGCAGTGCTGGATCTGAGTGGGAGGTAGGATGCAGAAGCAGGCTGGGAGTAGGGTGTTCTGCTGGGGGGAGGGGAGCAAGAGTAAGAGAGGGTCTAGAGTGTGTGGCCAGGAGGGAGGGTGCAGGAGCAAGTTGGGAGTGCAGGGTCACAGCAGGGGGAGGGGATTGACATGCGGGGGTCTGGGTATGTGGGGGAATGCTTACCGGGCTTCATGCACTGTTGCATCAGGGAAAGCCTCCAGACTGCGCATCACTGCACTATCGTCCCCCCAGTGGGGTAGGGAGGGAGAGGGAGCTGAGCTCTTGGGCTCTTGGGCTCCCCACTCCCAGGACTGTCCAGTTCATTTACCTTGCTAGAGATGTTGGCTCCTAGCATTCCCCCCAGGGAGGATTCCCAGGGATGCTTCTCAGGCTGAGACAGCCAGGGACTGTGCACCATTGACACCAGAGTTAGTTATACAGGGATCTCTCATCTGGTGCAGAGAAGCAGGGGTGAGGTAGGGAAGTTGATTAGGCAGGGATTCCCTGCTCATTCCTGAGCTGTAGCTACCTCTGGGATGGAGCTGTGTAAAAGCAGCACTGTGCAGTCATTCAGTGGGTTTCAGGAAGAACTGTTGGTTCATACTGACTTCAGTTCCCTCATGTGATGCTAAAGGTATAAATGTTGTGTCCCCAGTTAGGGGGGAGGATGCGGGGGGGGGGGGGGAAAGGAAAGAGTCTAGTTTGTTAGAGCAGGGGGTAATTCCAGAGGAACGGATTGATCTGAGCATCCTTGTCCTCCCTGAGAGCAGGCCAGGCTCCTCCTACTTCAAGGGTCCAGGGCTTGCGCTCTGTCCATCTATCTGTGCCCTGATCCCTAGCATGGCTCAAGCTGTGGGCAGTCCCCAGAGTCTATTCCTTGTACAGCTTTGCCTATTGGGGAGGGGTCACCCTTTACCATGTGCCCCCAGCTCTTACAATCTCTGAGCCTAACCCCATCACATCCCAGTCCCTAATTTCCCCCATTGTCTCCTCACCCTGGCCCCCACTTGCCCACCCCTGGCCCTCACTCTTGCCTTCTCCTCCCTGAACCCTGCACAGCCTCATTGCCCCTCAACATGGCTCCACCATTGTCTCCCCCGCTCTGTTTCCTCAGATCTGGCACCCTCATCAGCCCCTGACACCCCAGATTCCTCCCCTGTCCCATCTCATGCAGTGACAGCTACTCAGGGGCGCAGTCCTTGCAGTATGCTGGTGGGGCTGGGGTAGCTGGAGCAGCAGTAACACGTGGAGGGGTATAACCCGGCTCTGCATGGAATCCCTGTGGCAGCAGGCGGGGAGCCAGGGCGGCTGTCAGAGGCACCGAGAATGGTGAGGGGGCAGGCCTGAGTGGGAAGCCAGGTCTAGTGAAGAAGGTTGGGATTTCCTCTTCCCCCACATGCACTCTCCCAGCCAGAGCTGGTGCTCCAAGCCTCACTGCTATGTGGGCTCCCCTGCGTGTGTGTGTTGGGGGTGCGGGAGGGGGGGGAGAGGGAAGGGGTAGGCTGAGCTCAAGCTGCAGAACATGCACCTGGAGAACCACTGTCCCAGATCCACTGCTACTGGAGGCCTCTGGTAGCCTTGGTAGATTGGGTAGCAAAGAATTTTGTTTTGTCTTAATGTCAGAACAAGAGAAATAGTTAATGAAGCTAAAATGTAATAATGATGTCAACACAACAATCGATTATTTCCAGTTCAGCTTGTGGTTAGTTTTTTGTCTTTACGTGTTTCTGGAGATACTTGTATTGGAAAGGTTTGAAGGTTCAGAAAATGAAGTTTTGTTTTGTTTTGTTTTTAAATAAAGTAAAAATCCTATTTTTCATTCTGCCTCCATTTTGCTGGATGGTCTAAAAATGCTGATGTCCTATTCAATCCAGAACAGTGGATCCATTCTACTAAAAGTCACCATTAATTCTGGCATTTCCTAACTTTTTTGAGTCCTTGATTTCATAATCTCCTTTTTTTTAAAGGGGGCTTTTTTATAGTTCCAAATGTTTGAGGAAAAAAATACTCATTTTATTTTAATTGTCACCTGGAATGTAACTGTTCTGTAAATCAAAAATTATTCATAACTTTGTTACAAAATATATAGAAAGCACTTTTTTCCTTGTGACTTCAGGGGAAAAAAAACACTAAATCTATGAAATTGTGCAAGCTAAAAGTTACCTACAGCAGCACTGCATGCTGACAAAAATAATCTATGCTTAATTTAATAAGCATTATGGGTGAAATTGACTCCTGCTGAACAAATTCTGATTACTTGTTCTTCGTGTGGGGCTCTAAGTGTAGTTGGGATGGTGGATGAACTTTATCCTTCAGCTGTTTAGGCCTACATTGCCCCCCTTGCAGATAACAGCCCACAGGAATAGTTTGCAGCCAATGTCCTTGTATATCTCCCACGCAAAGGTTTGAGGCCTGGGTTCCTCTTTCCCTGAAGGTGCACAGAATACAGACGCCTACTTACATAATTCTTCCTTGTATGTCCTGCTGACGAAGTCCCACTGTATGCAACTTATGTGACCTGGCAAACTTTATTTAGGCCAGCGGTGGCCAATCCATTAGAGACAAAGAGCCAAAATAGCGGTGGATAGAGTGTGAAGAGCCACATACGGAGAGGGGGAGGAATTGAGGGGGAGGGAAAGCTGCACGGGGGGAAAATAGTTGCCAGTACACCATTCTGGGGCATACCACCACAAAAAAAGCACTGGGAAGGGGTGCGAAGTGCAAGCTCTGGAAGGGAATTTGGGTGCAGGAGGAAGTAGAGAAGAGGATGCT
>JANRFK010006693.1:41329661-41348600 GCA_030068395.1 Apalone spinifera | reverse complement strand
TTTTTTTTTTTTTTTTAAATGTTGCTTTGAAACTTATAATTACAGATTAGGGATGTGACCAACTAGTTGACTATCCAATAAGCAAATACTTTTTGGATAGTTGATGCACTAGATTAGTCGTTTACCTTGCCAGCCTTGCTGCCTCTATCAGAAAGAGGCAGCAAGGGGAAGACAGGGGGAGCTTCCAAGTGGCAGTGCTGCATGGAGCCCAAGGCCAGACCTGGGGCTCCGCATGGCACTGCCACTGGGAAGTGCCACATGCAGCCTGGGTTCTTCCACTTTGAAATGCTGTGTGCAGCCTGGGGCCAGCTGAAATGCCGCAGAGTGCAGGGGAGAGTGGAGAACTTCAAAAGCGGAGGCGCCCTTATTGGCTATTTGATTAGCTGATTAATCTAAGTCTAAGATCCCTATTACAGATGTTGAAATTTAAAAGTGAAAAATTAAATTGTGATGAGATTTTTTTGACTATGTTGTCTGTTCTACAAACTTAAAATATGTAGTGGGTAAGAGAGCATTTCCAGTTTCTTGTGCCTTTCTGTCCCCTTCTCCCCCTATCTTCCTCATAAAAGCATCTAAGTAGAGAATTCCCAAATAAATTTTTGAATTCCAGGAACTGCTTAGTTGTTGCAAATATGTATTTGGATTGGCGAACTTTTTCCTGATTTTTATAATTAATTGATGATCCATTAAAAGAAAGTAACTTTTAAATTGTTAACTTTACCAATGCCTTTTTGGATGTCCGTTAACCTGTCCTGTTGAAATGTAGTTTATCCTAATGGAAGCTTTCTTAAGTGTTGCAATATGGATGCTGGTACATATGTAGGCATCACAAAATTCAGTTTTTTTATACTTTCAACTTATGTTTATTTTTAAATTTTTGGTTTGTTTGTTTTTTTTCAATTGGGGACATTTTGGGGATCAGATTACTATAACTGAAGTAGACTTGGGATGTTAAAATGTGATTATTTTGGTAAATGTATAACAAATGAAAGTTTCAGCAGTTACATGTGAGGAGCAGGCAGATTCAGTGGAGCTGCTGCCCTCCCCTTTCCCCTATCAGAAGCAGCAAAGCTGGGGGGCAGGCGGCTTTGCAGAAGCCAGCTTAAAAGACAGCTCCCCATGCATACAGGCTCCTTCCTCTTTGGATGCCCTGCTCCATTTCCCCCACCCCCTGCATTGCTGCCTCTGATTCAGGCTCATCAGTTCATCGTTTACACTATCATATCCCTGGACTTGGACATTTTAAAAGGTAAAATTGTGCAACCATAAATTACAAATAATCAAACTTATGCTTCAAAATACACGAAGTAAATAGCTTTACTTAAATAAATTAAATAAATGCTCAAGCAGCATTTTTCTAACTTTGTATGTCTAATATTTGATTATTATTCATCGAAGTACTTTTTATCATTTTTTGTAGCTACAGTAAAATGAACATTTACTGACATACCAATAGAAATATAATATTTTTTTGTTGGTTAGTAATGTTGCTGTCTTCAGCATCAAGAAAAATTATCTTTTGGAAGCAGCTTCTAGAGCCAGTTGCAAATATTAGGTTGACTATGTATTATTGATTGATTATAGTGAAATGCAGTAGGACTTACTAGTGTCATTCCTTCAGTACATTAATACTTGCATTTTAAAAAGCTACTTTTTCTACCATTACAATTTAAAAAATGAATTTGCAGTAGACAAACTCCTACATCTTTTTTCAAAAAGTCATGAGTGAAGAGAGAAATACTTGACATTTCTGCTTTTACTTTAGAATGCCTTTTAAAAATTATACCAAAATATATTTCACTTTCTTTTTTAGCCAAAAAAATCAAATATCAGTCTACATTCAATGTTTTTGTACATTTGAGTTACTCTGAATTTCCTTTTTGTTGTTTGCAAGATGAATAAAAATGTTACTTGGTAAGTGTTGCTTTTCCCTCCTGCCATTTGTATCATACAGTAAATTAAACATAATTATGGAAGAAAAAAATACAGCATTTGCTGTTCACTAAAGCAGAAAATATAGATGCCATATATAGATATAGATATACATACACTTTTTTTTGTTAGTTTCCTAAATGTAACTCAGGTATTATTGCAATCATATTGTCATATGGCATTTGAGCTTGTCTTATTTTATATTTTAGAATTTTAGTAACATAAGTTCTCATGTTTTTGAAACTTCAAAATCTACATTTGATTTCTCTTGCGCTGCTAGAGACGCTTACTTTATTAGTGTTACTCTGGAGCAGTTGCAGAACCGTGAACAATGTTTTTATTACTTTTTTGTTTGAATGCTTAGCTTGGCATTAAGGCATTCCTCTAAGGCAGTGATCACCAACCAGTAGATCAGGATCTACTAGTAGATCTTGGAGCCTCTTACAGGTGATCCTGACTAGTTTGGCCAGGAGGCTATCAAGTGCTAGCACTTCAGATGCCCCTCCCCTCACTGCTGCTCATCTCCTGCCCTTTGCCATGGAGCTGTCCCTTCCACTGGGGAGCCTTCTGCTTTCTGTGCAGGGCAGGGGAGGGAGAGGAAGGGTGCTGATGTCCAGGTGCCCCTCTCCCGCTCTGTATCCTTTTTTCACAGAGCAGAGAAAGGGAACAACAGGACATGGGATGGAGTTTGCTGGCTGCTTTAGGGAGTGGGCCAGGGCCAGGGCAGGGGTGAGCCTCCCTTAGCCCTACTGCACCAGCAACCAGGAGCCACCAGCAGTGTCCAGCTGGCACCCACATCCCAAACTCCTACCCCTGTCATGAACCCCCTTCTGCATCCCGAACCTTTGTCCTAACCCTGAGCATTCCTGCATCCAAATGCCACACCAGAGCCTGCACCTAGAACCCCCCCTACATACCAACTGCCTGCCCCAAGCTCAGCTCAGAGCCCCTTTCACACTCCAGATCCCTTAATCCAAGACCAGAGTCTTCACCCCAACCTTCTGCCCCAGTCTGTTGAAAGTGAGTGAGAATGGGCAAGAGAGGGAGGATAGTGAGCAGGAGTGGAGCCTTGGAGAAAGGGTGGGAAGGAGGCGGGGCAAGGGTACTTATATTTCAGGTAGATCTTGGATTGCACTTAAATTCAAAAAAGCAATCCCGTGCTCAAAAAGGTTGGAGACCACTGCTCTAAGGTTATGCTACTATTCCTTTCCAGATTCAATGAGCTACCACTCAAGTTTAAGGTCTGACTGGTGACTCCTCCTCCCTTGAAGGAAATTCTGTTCCACTAAGGCATTGTCCAGCTCTCAATAAAATCTTCATCTCTTAATTTTCCATCAGCAAGTTGGGTCTGGCCAAGACTGAGGTGGGAGACCACTACGAGGTGTAAAACATACTTCTCAAGGGCAATATCTTGGGTATGAAATTGAACATGACACAGCTTTTATTTCATGCAACCTAATCTTGGGTGCCTCATTCCTCCTAGCCAGCTCCTGGGATCTTGCCAGTTCATTAACAGAATAGAGATACCTGCCTTTCTCTAACTTGTCTCCAAGCAAGCCTACTGGGGATGAAGGAAGGAGGCTTTCTGTATTTCATTCTGCTGGCAATACTCTTAAACTACCAGCCAACATGCAATAAAAGTGACAGGTTTGTGTAAAATATATATTTGACCTTTGCTGCAAACGAACAGGTATCATAGTGTCTCTTCACATGCAAAGCTGGTGTTAAATAAATTAAGCTGTTATACTTGGCCATGAATTACCCAGTGTCAGGTGGGGAAAGGATTCAGTGCTATAGCAAGGAGTGAGTAGCCTTCCTAGGGTTATTTTCTTCATATAGACACATTGCAGTGAGAGACAATTTCCCTCTTTGTGGGGTTAATGCTCTGTTCCTTCCCCAGGGACACCCTATCTCAGTGTGTCACCTTCCTCACACATAAAGGGCTGCCTTGCTTACAGAGTCTTCTATTCTAGATCTTAGTCTCCTGATTATTGGAGGAGCCCTTGGACCCCTTGATGTCTTTTCTTCTGTAGCCCCTGCTGGGATAACATTACCCCTTAATGAGAGAGTATCAAAGATCACCACCACCCTGTGGCAGACCCTCCTTTTTGCAGTCCATCTCCAAAAGAGCAGAGCACAAAAACTTGTCCCACAGTCAGATCTTAACTTAGTTCACTGCAGGCTCACAGGCCCACCTTTAGAGCCACTGGGCTCATGCTCCCTTTCTCATGTGTCATGGAAGGTTACTTTCCTGGTGGCAGTGGCATTGTGAGACAGGTCTCTTGCAAAGGTGATGCCTACCTTCTGTTATGAACCAGGACATCTTACTCCCAGTGTTGTGTCCCAAACCACACGCACACAGTGAAGAGAGACCTCTTCAGAGGCTAGATATCTGAAGAGCCTTGGCTTTTTACCTAGAACGTACCAAGCCCATCCATAAATTTACTCAGCTTTTCCTTGCTGCAGCATATACGATGAAGGGTCTTCAGATTTCCTTGCAGATGGCTTCAAACTGGAACACCTCTTATATAAAGACATGTTATTAACTGGCTAGTTTCCTGCCACTGCCAATAGTCAAAGCCAATGTTACCTCTAAGCTCTTGGGCAGCCACCCAGGATTCATATGCTGCCTAGTTGATTAGTGGAGCACCCACAGGTGGCAGTAGCCAGCAACATGTGTTTCTATTGGTAGTGCACATCCACACACGTCTCTGTGCACATAAGACAATTAGAGGAAACATCAGTCAGAGCCCACTTAATTAGCCCAGGCATCCTTGGTGGCCTTCCAGGACTGCCTGTGCATTAGAGCTTATGCCAATTTAACTATATTGGTAAAAAAAATCACATCCCTAACCCAAGTAGCCAAATTGTTACAAAAAATATTTGTAAGCAGGCCTAAGTGATAGCAGTTGCAAAGGTATACATTCTACCTCTTTTCCTGCACAATTAATTTAAATAAAGTGTTGACAACATATTCTAATGTAGATAAAAATGTTCTGAGTAAACAGAAGAAAAATTACTTCAAAATATTATGTTTTCTACTTACTAATATCTCAAAGAGCATAAATAAGTAAAGAGTCCATCCTGATACAAAGACATTTTAGTTAGACTTGGTGGGAAAAAGGTTGGGATTAGTATCTCACTGTCCTTAACCTTGCAGATGCCTCAGAGGGGAGATTAAGAAATAAAAGAAAAACACTAAATCAGGGGTGAGAAACCTAAGGCCCTCCCTGGATCTGGCTCCCAAGGCTCAGGCCCCCTCCCAGCATTGGGGAGCCCGTGCTGGCACTCCAGCCCTTGCCCCCACTGCCCCACTACAGAGCTAGACCCCACAAAATCTACTAGGCTGGGCCTCCTAGACTCTGGTGTGCAAAGGGAATGTGGGTAGTGTCTTTTTCCTTCTTAGTCAGGGGCCATGTCTGTGGGGTGGGTTTTTTGTTTTACTTCTCAGTTGTGTGTGACCCACGATTGGTTTGTTTTGTTTTGTTTTTTCCTGTGGATCAGTGGTCCCCGATCCAAAAAAGGTTCCCCATCGCTTCATTAAATGGAGGTTGGACACATAGCTCACTTGGTTAACTTCTGTTTTAATTGTCTGTCTCTGCACTATGGTGTTGTAAGGTTTTCACTTTAATGCTAGAAATGTAGCAGATATCTTCTGTAATACCCAGTCTCTTCCATGGGTATGCTATAACTATGAAAGAGTATCCCAATTTTAATTAAATCTGCAGTCTCTGCTTTGTTTCTGTTACTATAACTATAGAGACCTTTAGTTGTTGCTTTGCTGACCTGATTTTTGTCTTATGGTATCTATTCGTGTTTTAAAGAGAAAGTGGCTAGATGTTGACTAGATCAATATGCGAGCGACCCCATATGTTGCTGAGGATAAGTGGCAAAAATTGAGACACAAAGGCGAGTGAGGTAATTTTTTTTTTTTTTTATCATCTGTTGGTGAGAGAGACAAGCTCTCAAGCTACACAGACCTCTTCTTCTGGTGTGGGAAAGCTACTCAGAGCATCATAGCTAAATGCAAGATGGAACAGATTGTTTAGCATAAATAATTATTACATATTCTAAGAGGCCATTCAAATTAGAGTGGTCTGTTAACATCTCTACGGTTATAGGACCAAAAAAGGGGGTTTAGTGGGTTACAGATTGTAATAAATCATAATCCAGTGTCTGTTCAGTCCATGGCTTTAGCATATAGAAGAATAATGAATTTAAACTCCCCAACTTGTAAACAATTTCTTGTTATACGAGTTTGACACTTGGGGAATATGGTGGATAATGGGCATAATTGCTTCCACTGTAGCACTGGGGCCAAAAAGGCTGAAGCATCATTAAATCTAGTAGGAGCTGGGCGCGCAGACGAAAATTTCATCAACTACTCGATTAGCTGATTAACTGCAATTTAACATCCTTAGTTCGGAAACCTCTGAGGTGTGCACCACAGCCAAGGTCTGAGGCACCCAATACCAGCTCAGTAGAGTATTCCTGAAGAGGGATGAGAAGGGGAGAGGGGTGTTCAAGGAAAAAAAACTGGAAGGTATAGCTCTGGAATGCTATGTCCAGGACACAACAGCATGAGGTAATAGTGGTCCATGAAAGGATGGGGGTGGGGGGAGGAGGGAAGGGGGAAGAAGCACTTGGAAATAGCCTTTGGATATTTAAACAGAGATTAATATTCTCTGTATTTGGCATTGTTGTGCCTACTGCTGGAATACTGTGTCCAGTTTTGATGTCCTCAATTTAAGAAGGATGTTAATAAACTGGAGAGAGTTCAGAAAAGAGAGTTACGAGAATGATTTAAAGGATTAAAAACATGATTTAAAAACTTAATCTGCTTAGTTTAACAAAAAAGTGTGTTGATTACATTTTAAGTACCTACATGAGGCAAAGAAATTTGATAAGAGGGCTTATTAATTTATCAGACAAAAGTTATAACAAAATCCAATGGTCAGAAGTTGAAGCTAGATTAAATTAAGATTAGAAATAAAGTGCACATTTTTAACCAAGAGGGAAATTAATCATTGGAATAACTTTCTAAAATGTATAGTGATTCTCTGCCACTCGTTTTAAATCAAGAATGAACACTTTAGAAGTGCTTTAATTCAACCAGGAACTATTTCACTGAAGTCCCATGGTCCATGTTATACAGAAGGTCCAACTAAGTGATCCTGTCTGACATTTTATGAAATGCATATACCTCTGAGTTAAAAAACATATCCATTAAAAGCTATGTGAGCATTACACAAAGACTTATCTTAAATGTCATTTGTTTTTATTTCTGTTGTATCCAGGGTGACTTGAATAGTGACTACAGATCTTTTTTAACCTTTCTACTGCACTAGTAATGTTTTTAAAAAGTGTCATGATGCAAAAAGGCCTCTTGTTGGGACGAAGGAGGAAAATGTAACATTTTTGTAATTTCTAAAGACTCCTCTTTGACCTTGCTCTTCTCCATAGTGCAGATTCAAATCTGGTTGCCACTGTATTTATTGGGAGGGAGAGAAAAGATTAAAAGAGTGGATTCTTTGTTCTCTCCTGGTCCTCCGACCCCCATTAGGTTTCCATAATGGAATAGAAGTTTCTCAAGGTTTAAAATGAATTAAAAGGCACACTCCCAAAAATTCAGTCAAGAACAAATTATCTAACTTATTTGCTATTGGAATGTATAAATAAAATGTATATGTATTCATCCTATTTCATGGCATAGGGTCACAGCAATTAAACTCTCAAAATACAAAAAGACTTTTATAAATGTATTCTCTCTTATCCTCCTTCAGTTCTTCAATAAAAACAAGAGTTAGTCACATGCCTGACTGAAGAACAAATCTATGCTATGGTAGGAGATGGAAATACATTCCATAATTAAGGACTCTTCATATAATACCTAGCGTCAATTTCCTCTCATCTACATTAAGGGGGTTCCACCTTGTGTGCCTCTGCATATTTTAATTCTGACAATATGTCATAAGGGGAAACACAGTTGATTAGTTCGGTCCCAGCCACTTAAGGCTTTATAGACTAAAGTCAAAACTTTAGATCCATCCAGAAGTGTCTAGGGAGCTATTACATCAAGAGCATATTTAATATGCTGCCAATGTGCAGCTCCATTTTAATGAGCAGGCTGCAGCATCCTGTACTAGGTTCAACTTTTGGTTTGAATGTGAAGCCTAATGTTCATTGAAGCAGTCTAATCTTGAGGTTATAGAAGCACTGATAATTATCACAAGGTTCATATGAGAGGCCATGTCTATACTACATGAAAGATCAATGCTAACACAGTTGATCTTCCAGGATTGAATTTAGCAGGTCTAGTGAAGACCTGCTAAATTGAACTCAGAGAGCAACCTTGAGGGGCCAGTATTCCTGTTCCTCGTGTGGAGTAAGGAAAGCCAATGGGAGTGTTTGCTCTTATCGACTTCACATTGTGTGGACAGTAATTTAAGATGCATCAACTCCCAACTACGTAATTAATGTAACTGGAGCTGTGTATCGAAAATCATCCTTCTGCTCTAGTGTAGGCCAGGCCAGAGAGACTAGGTGGCCATTCTTCTCACCAAGTACCAGTGAAAACAAATGCTCTTGGCCACCGTCACCACTTAGGCTACAGCCATTTTTGCACAAAAACTTTGGAGCATCCACACTACAAGCGCGTTTCTGCACAAGAAAAAGTACAGTACATCATCAGAAGACGGAGCTTTTTGCGCAAGAGTTATTCCTCTTTCTACAAGAAATAAGCCTTTTTGCACAAGAGCTCTTGCGCAAAAAGGCATATGTGGACAGACAAGAGGGGCTTCTTGCACAAAAAAGCACAAGTGATCTGAGGGCCATTCTGTGAATGGCCCTCAGAGCTTTCTTGCACAAGAGTGTCCATAGCAGTGTGGATGCTCTCTTGAGCAAAAGCACATCTCTTGTGTAAAAGCACGTGGCAGTGTGGACACGCTCTTGTGCAAGAAGCCTGCAGTGTAGACATAGCCCTAGATTCCTAGCCTGGTCTCCAGTACCTTCAGGTTGTGCTCTTGTTTTGTACAATTGGTGGGCGATAATATGATTTCTGTCTGCTTTCTTAATCTCAGCAATGTTATAGCTGTCTTGTCTGGAGTAAGACATAACCAGCTAGCATTTGTCCAATCTCAAATGTTTATAAATGGAATTTTGTTCTGCGTCTCTCTCTGGCATGATATATACTTCACAATCCTTGTCTCTTTGTTAACCTGACTACTAAGTAGCTGTCATTTACTTTAAACATAAAATGAGATGGCAATATAATCTTCTATATCCATCCTTTAAGAAAGGAAACTCATGACAGAGGAACAATTGAACACAGCTGCCTATTGGATTTTCTCAGGAAAATTCAAGCACCTTCACTCAACAACCCCAGTAGCTGTCTGCATGAGGAAGCAAAAAAAATCATGGTCTACCATATCAAAAGGTGTAGTGGTGGATGCAAAACAGGCATGTCAAACTTGAAGCCTACTGAGGGCCACATAGATGAAAACTGATAGCTTTCAGGGCCACCAAAGAAAATGTACTTTATCAGAAAGTCATAATTATTTATTATTATTACTAGATTATGTTTTAGGTATATTTTATAATATTTTTTCAGGTCTTGTTTTACTATAATATAATAATTTGTGTAAAATTGTTATTTGCTCATACAAGATAATTTTTAATTAAAAATTATAAGATACTTGTTAATTTTTTATAATACATAACTTGTTTTGGTGAAATAAAAATAAGTATAGACTGTCGTTAATGTAACAGAACACACTTCTATGAAAATTTCAGATATTTTGTAACATAATTATTCGTGCAATTGCAAAAAATTGACATTTATTAATGTAAAATAAAAATCACAAACTGTGTATATTTGGGAACAAATAAATAAATAAACAAAATATTAACACAATAACCCCCTTCTCTTCCCCAGAGCCAGGTCTTCCCCCCCCAATCTAATGGCCCCTCCCCTTCCCTCACAGCCAGGCACTCCCAGCCTCCTCCAACCTATTACCTGGGTCCCGGAGTCGCCATTGCCACCTCCACACATTTCTTCTTTAGGCATGCTGAGGCGGAGTGACCACAGTGGCCATCTGTGAGTGCGTGCTGGGGTCCGTGTGCAGAGTGGCCTGGCTGGTCGCGCTTTATTCCTTTGAAATTTTTTTGTGGCCCGCCACTAAATTTTTATAATCGGGCCACATGTAGCCCGCCAAATGCCAGTTTGACATGCCTGATGTAAAAGAGTCAGGATAGGAGATTTTTTTTTTTTTAATTTTGTCATGGGGTGGCATCAGCTCTTGTCTAACATGAGCTCGGACCCCCTCACAGACAGGGGCTGCTCTGCTGGATGCTGGAGCAGCTTCCCCTGTGCTCTATCATAGGCAGCCTGGCCCCCCTGCCGTCTCTGTATGAGGCATGGGGAGGGGGTCTGCAGAGCTGGCACTGTCAAAAGCTGGTTTAAAAGCCAGCTATCTCTGTGTATCAGCTTCTGCCTGCTCCCCTCACGTGCCGCATAACTGCCTCTCCATCAGACAGCAGAGCAGAGGTGTGGAGGGGGGGAAAGGCAGATCTGTTGCTCATGGGGAGCTGGCTTTCCCCTTCCCTGCCAGTAGCAAGGTGGGGGGGAATGCGTGTAGTCAACAGCATTAACCAGTAAGCTCAGGCTTATCAGTTAATCATGTAGTCGTCTACACGTTGACATCCCATATCCTTCAACTGTGTCGCATTGGATAGACTCATTAAATTGTACCAAGCATTGGGGTAAGAAGCATTTGAGGTCAGATTAAAAACAGCAGCATTCCTAGTGCTCATTTGGTTTGTGCAAAACTGTCTTACTAGAGATAGCTGTGCCAACAATGGCCCTACCAGGTCTCTCTCTGCAATGTGTGAGACTTTAGCCTTCATTAAAGGAAAGAGCTGGATCCTGTTTATCAACATCCTGTATTTCTGAAAACTATTAGTGGAAAAACCACAGAGGAATTGAATTTGAGCTACTTGGCCTTGATTATACTTATGTCTCAATAAATTAATGATATTTTCTTCTTGCTCTTCCTTCTCAACCACTAGCACAGGAAATGAGGTGCCAAAGACCTGGCTGCTGCTATCTGTCCTGAGTTACTATATTCCCAACATACAGTAGCATTGTTCAGCATTCTTGGGCAACCTATGCTACACATACAGGTACAGGCTCATGAAAGCCTGGTGACCAAATAAAGACTAATTTAGTATAGGCTGCAAAGTTCATTGAACAATGACACCCAGTTCTCTCCCACAGAGGTCATAGACTTTCAGGCCAGAAAGGACCCATCGTGATCAGCCAGTCCAACCTCCTACACATCATAGGCCATAGACTCTTAACCATCCACTCTTAGAATAGGCTCATAATCTAGGTTGAGCCACTGAAGTCATCAGCTCTTGATTTATAGACTTCAGGTACAGAGAAACCACCCCTTGCTCGAGTTCAGATCAGCAAGAGACCCGTACCTATGCTGCAGATGATGGCAAAAATAACTCTGGGTTTTTGCTAATCTAACCTGAAGGAAAATTTCTTCCTTACCCCAACTATGGCAATAATTTCTGAGGTTGTGGACAAGAGCCAAACTTCTGGGAAAGAATTCTTCATAGGATTAGAGGGGTGGGGCTCCAAATTACTGTCTGCATCCATTGGAGATATTTTTGTATGGTCCATATGCCATTTTAAGCAATCTTATCATACATATGAAGGGGACTTCATAAATTTATCAAGCTCAGTCTTGAAGGAAGTTGTGTTTTTTGTCCCACTGCTCTTCTTGGCAGGCTGTTCCAGCACTGCACTCCTGTGACTATTAGAAACCTTAATCTAAGTTCAAGCCTGAACTTGTTGACAGTAGCAATGTGAAAAGTCATTTAAAAAGGTAATTCTGTAACTGCTGAAATTCTTACAGTGAGCTCTGCAGTATGTAGCTTCTTTAAGCCTCCCTGGGAGCAAAGTTGCTAGACCCTGCCAGACCTACTCCCAGGAAGGAGATTGTGTCCCTCCTTGTGAGTTGGGTTGGCGAGAGCTGCCAGCCCTGCTTCTGGGGAGGCTTCGTTGCAGGCTCTGCAGACAGCTCCCTGGGAATGGGGCCGGCAGCTGCTGCCAGCCCCATTCCCAGGGAGCCACAGTGGGGTGAGGGAGAGGTGGCACTGGGTTGGACTGGCCCTTCCATTGACAGGGGCTGCTCTAGCCAGCCAGTCAGAGCAGTCCCTGATTTCTGTATGCCCTATGGGGCTGGGGCAGCCCCCTCCCTAGAGTGGATGGGGAGCTTCTTCAGCCCCTAATGCTTAATTGGAACCAGTAAGCCTCACCCGTGAACCTTTCATATCCCTGGTTGATGGCCAGTTCATTCTAATTTGTTCTTGTGCTGACACTGGCCATTCTTCGCCTTCCCTCTTGCTTGCTTCGATATGTTTGCTCTCTAAAGATTTAGCTCATTGAGGCTTGATTTGGTTTGGCTAAAAAAGTCAAGATCTAAAAAAAGGTAGGTTCTCCATTCCTGTGATCCATCCTTGTAGTCGTTCTCTGCATCTCTTTCAGTTAGAATTGATCTTTGTTAAATATGAACCAGAATTCCACATAGTATCCTGGAAGAGTGCCTTCCCTAGCTCTTCTGGGAGTACCTTGTCTTTATAGGTGCATTTTAGGATTGTATTAGCATATTGCATTGCCATATCACATTGATGACTCGTAGTCATCCTGTGATGAACCAGTAC
This sequence comes from Apalone spinifera, assembly GCA_030068395.1. Taxonomy (NCBI): domain Eukaryota; kingdom Metazoa; phylum Chordata; order Testudines; family Trionychidae; genus Apalone; species Apalone spinifera. The sequence continues at coordinate 41,335,937 of JANRFK010006693.1, read as the reverse complement.
ATCCAGGTCTTTCGCCTCCTCTGTCTCTTCGAACTGATACATCCCCATCCTATAGTAAAATTTTTTGTTGCTAATCCCGAAGTACATGACTTTGCCCTATTACATTTCATCATATTTCTATTATTCCAGATTTTAAGGTCATCCAGATCTTCTTGTATAATACTCTGGTACTCCTCTGCATTGGCAATACCTCCTAACTTTGTATCCACCATTCAATATCTGTATTCCAGTCATGACTACTATTCCAATATGTTTTGTTACTCCTATAATATCTGGTTTCACTCCCTGCACCATTCGTTCCAGTTACGCCATTTTGTTACCCAGCTTTCTTGCACGGGTGCATAGACAATACCTTCGTTGTCTGCTAGGCTTTGCTGAGATTTCTTGCCCCATTAGGTATAGTCATTTTACTACTAGTATCATCTGTCTGATAGTTGTGTTAGTGAGATTGGCACTACCTTTCCTCTTGATGTTACCTTTCCTCTTGATGTCTACTCTCTTACCCTCTGTTTTGACTTTTTCCACTGTTGTATTCTCTCATATTTGATTTTCCTCCCATTCAGTATTAGAATCAGGCAAGGAGATTGCATAAGCATCTTCTACCCATCTTCCTTGATCAAAAGTGGGGTGGATAAAAATAAAAAAATTAGGTTTAAATTTAAAGAAATCCAATTTTTAATTTTTTAAAAATAATCAATAACATACTTTTTTCACTTAAAATAACTGTTACAATTAAATCTCATAAAAAACATGCTACACATACAGATACAGGCTCATTAAAATAAATTAATGGCTCTAGTCTGTCCAGCATAACTGCCTATTCCTGCTTCTTGAAAGTTCTGGGCTTTCAATTTCTGTTTCTCAGCAGACTCAAAAGTAATGTTTGCAAAGAAATACACAAGCTGGATAGGATGGTTTTTGTTCTGTGCCTTTGTGATGGTGGACCTTGGCCAAGTACTGTAAAGGAGTTGAAGACAGACAATACAAAAGGGCAGAGGCAGCATAGAAAGGAACCGTCAAGTAGACTGGGAAGAAAAAGGGAAGACATTGAGTGCACACACAGCTTTCTGTATTATCCCATACTTTTGCCACAGAAAATTGTCATGACTTCTGAGCGTAAGAGAGACTTTCTGGGAATACAAGAAGAATACATTTCTGGGTAAAAAGGAAAATGTGTCCTGTGTAAGCAGTGCAAGAAGATGCAGGGCCTAGTTGAAAGAATGAAACATCATAAGGAAAACTGCTTATTTGGATGAAGATGTGGATCTGGATGAGTAGATCAGCTGGTTAGTGACTTAATCACTTTGCAGTGCATCATTCTTCAACACTGTTACTTTTAGTGTGATGTGACAAGTACATTTCCAAGCTGTTTGCTGTGTTGGATGTTGCTGGGGGAAAAAACCTGTAGCTTAGCCAATCCTTGTGGTTTAGTTAACTAGGTTTAGAATCTACACTTGCATATACAATACCAAAAGCTGCAGTCAGAGAAATCTTGAGTTGCCCGTTCCCACTGTCATTTTTCTTTTTTTATTATATAATACATGTTTCTTATTTTGGAACATCAAGGCCAGAGATGGTGATACCATAATGGTGATGCCATAAGTCTATTCCCTGTTTCACTTCAGCATCATTTCTGTAGCTCTAATAGCTTTACCTCCTAAGCTTAGTGTACAGCCATTCCCATTTTGAGACCGGTGAGAGGGAAGTCTGGAAATAATTGTTCATGAAAGTCTGACTTGAAAGATTTGACACAACTTAATGTTTATCTTTAGCCATTAAATAAGTACTAGAAAAGGGAGGAGAAATGTTTTTTTGAAACTCTGCATTTGTATTTTTTGTGTGTCAGCATGGACTCTGAATCTATCAATGCTGTCTTTAAACATTACCTTTTTGAGTTCCAGCATACTATATTGCCAAAGTCTTTTCTTCTGTAGTATTCTGACTTTGATAGTATGTGACCAGGATCACCAGATTCTGAGGCTTGGTCTTCACTACAGAATTAGTGTAATGTATACCAGTCTATGGGAGCATTGCTCCTGTTGATGTAACTGACATTACTCCACCTCCACGAGAGGTACAGGACTTACGTTGGTGTATTTAGGGCAACGCAGGGCCTGTGTAGACAGTTACTTGCGTCCATAGTTCCTTGTAAAGTGTGTGGCTGCTGTGCCAAGCAGGAAGCAGTTAAGATCCATACCTCTTTAGTAGAGCCAGGTAGTGTCTCTCCACTAATTAGATATCTTCTCCTGTATCCTGATCTTGTAGATAAGAGAGGGTGGAAACTGTAAACTGGTGGGTTCATGAAGATGCATGAAGGTTTGTGCAAGTAGAGGGGATAGGGTACCTGAGTTTACTTGGTTAGATTGATCTCTGCCTAGATAGAAGGCTGAAAAATTATTTTTAAAGCATTTTAAAAATATTTGAAAAGCTCTATAGCAGAATGTTTTTACTTATTCTCAAATTGAGTTGATAGTGTCATTTTTATATAAAAAAGCAGCAAAAACAAACCCATTGGAAGAGTAGCCATAAATAAATAAAGAGCAAACAGAGAGGGTTTTTTTCCTTTGTAGGTCACATTTTAACAAGATAATTAAAGAGGTAATTAGAGAGACTGTATCTACACAGAGGCTATATATTTACTAGTATTCCACTGTATTTTTCACAGAAAAGCTAAGGTGGAGTCACATTACATTCTGGGCAAGTTATGTTTGGGGCAGGCCTTTGAGACACAGCTTCTCGTTCACCCTGCCCATAGTAGGCATGTTGAAACAATATTTGCTCTGTCATTTGTATTCTTACCTGACTGGTTGTACAACAAATGAACTGGCAGAGAATTTAATTGGGTATAATCACATTACATTCTCAGCCATATTCCTTGTTCTATGCTTTCACAACAATGGGGCTTTCAGGTAATTTCTTTTGTGTGCTTAACATTTACATTTCTTATGCAACTATAACTATGTAAGCAGCAGTACATACATCCATTTATGTCAACAAAAGGTGCATCTGTTTCAAATCAGTGATAAAATGTCTCAGTCATGGCTTTTATGGAAATGGCAAAAATATTGTGAGACTTTGTTTATATGTTACTGAGAAACTTTGTGTATATAATCAATCCTCAGCTACCTCTTCAATGGTGAACTGAAAACATAATATGGCAAGCCTTACATAAATGGGTTTACACTGTATTATTTCCATCATTTACTTACTTTATGATTTGAAATCTTGTAAAATTGTATTTTAAATAACTTATTTTATTAAGTATCAGAGGGGTAGCCGTGTTAGTCTGTATCTGCAAAAACAACGAGGAGTCCCGTGGCACCTTATAGAATAACAGATTTATTGGAAAATAAGCTTTCGTGGGCAAAGACCCACTTCGTCAGATGCATGTAGTGGAAATTCCAGACACAGGTATAAATATACAGGCATAAGAAAAGAGTACTAATCGGGAGTAAGGCTAGATATAATGAGGTCAATTCAGTCAGGGAGGATGAAGCCCAATTCTAGCAGCTGATGTGGAGGTGTGAACACCAAGAGAGGAGAAACTGCTTTTGTAGATGGCTAGCCATTCACAACTATAAAAGCAGTTTCTCCTCTCTTGGGGTACGTCTAGACTGCATCCCTCTGTTAGCAGAGGGATGCAGATTAGGCAGGTCGACATTGCAAATGAGGCAGGGATCTATAGCTGTGTTTCTGCCATTTTAACCCGCTACTGTAGAATACTCTGGGTGGGAGGAGGATCTGCAGGTAGTGTTGAATTTACTGCAGCTCCTGTGCCCCTGCCTGCCTACACAGTGAATGTGTGTGTCCTGGCAGTTCCTGGTATCCAGAATGCTAAAGCATTAAAGTTGCTCTAAATGACACCTCAGGACAGGCCTAGTAATACCGGGATTATAAGGGTCTAGATGTGGCTTTAAGCCACTTTTGCGTGCCTCTCCTGAATCTATACAAGTGCAAGAAGAGTATATCAAAGGATCCGGTCCATTGTTTGCCAAGCTGTGCATACAATATTATGACCAGATGAAGGAAACTTCCAGAGAATAACGTTTCTTCATGTAAAATGGCAAAATTAGTAAAACTATATAATATAACTGACATCTCAATTCAAACCATTCAGAATTTTAAAATATTATGAATAGATTCGGTCTTGGATTACAGTGGCAACTGTTTCGAGCATGAAGAGTTAAAGCTAACAATGTTAGAATGTTTTCTTTCTTGACACTTTTCTGTTGTGAATTTATGCTATTGTTGCTGGAGTTGTTATGCTGGAAAGTACATGAAAAGCTGAAACAGAGACTGAAAGCTTCATCCATTCCAATATTTTCAACTAATGAGACTTCTTCCAGGAAATGAGCACATTATTGAGAAGTATAATCCTTCCCAATTTTCCTTCCCAATTGGCCTTTTTTTTAATTATTATTATTTTGAAGTGGAAGGGGAAAATAGTAATGGAATAGAATCGTAAAAATAGCTAAAACTGAAGTAGTAGTTCCACAGGATTGTTTCTAGTAATGTTTCTATCTACTTGTAGAAGCTGTCCAAATTTTCAGAAAACTCTAAGCCTGGTTCCTAATGTGTGACTTCTTGTTTTGTCAAGTTGAAACAAAACACCTGTTTTAATTTTACTTGTTCTGTTGTAATTGTGTGATAACTGGTAGATAACATCAAAATTGCAGATATAAATGCCACAGTTACTCAAGGCATTCTTGTAAAAGATGAGTTAACTGAACCAAAGATTTACTGAGATAAGCAAAGTATTTTTAAGAAAAAACAAAATATCAAGAGAATATGAATATAAAAGCAGCAAACAAGCAGAAATATTAAGATAAAATAGGAAAAGGAGACCCAGGGAGCCTCAATCAAAACTTATTTTCTGCTGTTGTAAGTTAAATACAAGGGGAATAGTCTTTGTTTTTTAAACATTATTGAGAATTACTGCTAAAAAATTAAAAATTCAAAACAGTGGATTTCAAACTCCTATAGTTTAAACTGCTCTAAAATTAAATGCAGTTTCACTCTCTTCAGTTGTAGAAAACTGAGCAAAAATATCCTAATTGTTCAATTTCTAGGGCTGTTTAGGAAGACGGTACTAATGAACTTAATTAACACTGTAGGGGAGTAAATGCTGAAATATATTACTACTATAATAAGTAACCATAATGTTTAATTTCTTTTCATATAATAAATTAACTCCACTGAACTAATTTTTAAAATCTTGCGCTGACAAATATTTCTACCAGCAGATATATTTCTGTAGTAAATAGTTTTGTTGTATTCATAGTAACAGAATATTTTAGTACAAACATGAAATCTACGAACAAAGGCTAAATCTAGTAGCTGAGGCTATAAATGGCAGTTTGTTACTGTGTAATGTTTTTTGATATGACACATAATAACTACCATGTTGCTTTTGCACAAGTTTTTACTCTTTTCTTCTATCTAGGTGGACTTTAGGAACACTGAAACCTGTTTCCTGCTGAAAGGGATGTAAGATTTATTATTTTAGTGCTTATCCTGTTTCCTATTGCTTAATTTTTACTGTACTCTAACATTCAGTCAGATCTCAGTAATTATGAATTGTTTCATTCTATAAAACAATTAAAGAAGTCTTGCATAATGTTTATTTAGTGAATATGCTGAGTTCTAATTCAGGGGAGTGCTAGAAAGTGCATGCTTTTCTACATTTGTCATGCATGACTGTATTTCCTGTGTAATTACGTAAGTGTTTTTGGACTTCTATAATAAAGCCAGAGCAGGCTTGTAAGCCTTAATATTTGAAAGTATTTAGCTAATTTTGATTAATGAACATCGTTTTAAAACTCTCATTTTAGTTGTGAAAATCTTTGTCAAAATTCAGGGTAAACTAAATGCTGATTGAAATCTTAACCTTTTGTGTGGTTTGGTAGACTATGACTGATGTTGATGGTGTCCAGAAAGATTAGAGAAATGGCTTTAACTTTGCCCTGATTTGTTTTTTATAAAAAAGTTATCTTAAATATATGTGTGTAACAAAACGGGAGCTATGCAAAGATAGTATAACCAACTTTTATGAGGAAAATAATTGTTTAGATGATCTTTAAGGACAAATTTAATACATTACTGTTTTTTTGCTAGTAGGTTATTCCCTATCTGCCTTTGTACAGGTTGAATTTCCCAAATCTGGAACTCTCTGGTCCAGCAACATCTGTAGTCTGGCAGAGCTATGGATGTTCATAGAATCATAGAATACTAGCACTGGAAGGGAACTTGAGAGGTCATCGAGTCCAGTCCCCTGCC
>JANRFK010006693.1:41310059-41329561 GCA_030068395.1 Apalone spinifera | reverse complement strand
AGAGTAGAGCGGAAGAATGATTTCTCGTGTCTTGCTCACAACACACCTGTTAATACATCCCAGAATCAGGTTTGCTTTCTTTGTAACAGCATCACACTGCTGACTCATATTTAACTCGTGGTCCACTATAACCCCTAGATCGCTTTCTTTTTTGGTTGCTGGACCAAAGAACCTTGGAGGCCAGAGTGGGAGCCAGCTGGGAGAATATGAGGGTTGGGGAGTCTTGACTGGACAAGTGGTGACTGGGCTGGGGAATCCCAAGGTCAGCAGGGCAGGCAGGGGCTGGGAATCATGGCCCTGGCCAGGGAATCCCCAGCATCAGTGGAGTCATGAGGCAGCTTGGGAGCCCTCACCCTGCCCCAGGCACCCCCTATGTCAGCAGGGCTGCAGGTGGTCCTGGCCGGAGAACCCCCAGTCGCAATATGGCCGTAGTGGTTGGGCGGCTAAGGCCTGGGAACTCTAGGGAACCCCTGGCAGTAGCAGGGCTGGCAGCAGCTGAGTGGGGCCAGAAGTGGCCAGGAGGTCCCGACCAGGTACCTCAGGGGAAACCCTGGTGGCAGTAGGCAGGCAGCAGGGTGGAGAGCCCCGTCGGGGCCAGCATTAGTGGAGCCAGCAGCAGACTAAGCCCCAGCCGTGGGCAGCCACAGGAGAGCATTGAACTCATCTGGTCCGGCAAACTCACTGGACCAGGACATCGCTGGCCCTAAGGGTCCCAAACAATGGAGGCTTTAAAACAGAACTGAAAAAAAAAATAGGAATTATATTTTGCTACCAGCTATGCAAGGGTCACTATATAAAAGAATACTGCATGAAGCCAATAGGTTTCATTCTCTAGATAATCTCTTAGGCTCTCACCCAAATTCTGGTGAAGTCATTCTTGGATAAGATGGCCTATATATCATGGAAACAAATTAAATACACAAGGTCATATTTTCAACTTGTATTAAGCAGGGTCTCAAAACTTCCAGTCCGCAGGCCACACCGGCCAGAGCAATTGCACAACCTGTCACAGGACTCCCAGGGGGGAATGGGCTGTTCATTACCAACCTCCTAAGCACCACCCCTTTGTTATCACCCTGCGCTTTCCTTCCATGGCATCCCATCACCAAGGACATAGCTTGGAGGATCATGGGGCTGGTGCAGCAGCAGCAATTGTGTGCGTGCACTCTCACTCAGTCACTCACACTCTCTCTGTTTCTCTCTCCCCTTCATGGCATTAGGAGCAAGCAGCCATACCTTCAGGCACTCAGGTAAATACAGTGCCAGCGGCCAACTATGGACATACCCTGGTGAACTGCATCTGACCCCAGGCCACTTGTTGCCCATCCCTGCTTTGCATGCACTAGAAAATGAGGATTTGTACAACTTCTTTTATAAGAAACAAATTTATATTAATTTTTTAAAATGGAAAGTATTCCATGGGCTTCTGTAGCTTTCAATATTCTTATGCAGTATCAAAACTTTACAGAAGAAACTTTTGGAAAGTAAGTAAGAATTGGCTTTGGGAAAAGCAAAAGAATGTGGAATCATCACAGAGACTTCAGGTGCCAGTAGGGATAAAATGCTAATTAGATACTGCCAACATAGTACAGGCAATCTGATTCTTTGAAAGACAGTTTTAATCTTTTATTTTGAGAATAGTATGTCTAATCTGCCTTCTCTATGCCTTTCATTATTCTCTATATATTTACAAGGGATGTAATAGTGTAGTCGACTAAATGATTAACTGATAATTGGGTGCTCATCAGTTAATGCTATCAACTACAAGCAACACTCCCTCCCCCCCACAATTAATTTTTTTAGTGGGCTAGCTGGCTCAGTCCTGGCTCACACCAGGACCCAGCATCGGTCCCGCGCTGGCTCTTAATGCTTGTAATGCAGAGCCATAGCAGGGGTAGTTGCCAGTTGCTGGTGTGAGCCAGCCTACCCATGAGCTGGCTCTAGTGCTTGTAGTACAGAGCCAGAGCGACAGTTGATACCAGGTCCCAGCACGAGCTAGAACTGAGACAGCCTACCCACACGCTGCCTCTTAGTGCTGGGTGCCAGCATCAACCCCTGCTGTGGCTCTGCAGCACAAATACTAAGAGCCAGCTTACGTTAGTTGGCTAATCATGTTGAGTACATGCACTCTCTTCCCACCCCACTGCCTCATCTTTTAAGCAAGCGCCCCACAAGCACCCGATCTATCTGCTCCCCCTCCCTCTGCTCTGTGCTGCTGCCTCTGATAGAGAAAGCAGCAGGGAGTGTGTGTGTGGGGGAGGGGAGCAATTCCTGTGAAGAGCCAGCTTTCAAGCCAGCTCTCCATGTGTGCCAGTTCTGTGGACCCACCTGCCCCTCCCTCCCACAGCCTCCTACAGAGGTAGCGGTTGGGGGAGGGAGGCGGGGGCGGAGAACAGACAAGAGCCAGCTTAAGATACGGCAACAGCGTAGGGCAGCGTTTCCCATGTTGTGTTCCACGGAACCCCGGGGTTCCATGAGAAAATTCCATTACAATAACATTTTATGATTTAAAAAATAATAATAATTAATATTTAAGCATTTATGAATTTTATTGAAAACAATTTTCATTTGTGTTTGCCACGATAAGTGTCCCTGTATAATGCCAGCTTAGCCAGAGAGTGGGGATGATGATGTCACTACTCAGCGCAGCGTGTGCAGTCAGTCAATGGTGCGATCGCCTGTTATATACCACCGTAAATCCCCATACTCACGCTCAGGGAGCATGGATCACATGGGTGACTGAATACAAATATACTAGCGCGGCATCGGACAAAGTCAAAGCTTCAGCTGTCAAACCAGTTGCTTGTATGGGAGTGAGCAGGCAGTGCTCTCACGAATACTTCAGTATAGTCATGTGATTTCTTGTATTTAAAAATTGTTCAGCTCCATATATAAGACTGTTGTTAGGGGTTCCGCAAAATTCTTTTGAGTTTAAAAGGGTTCCATGGCCAAATAAAATTGGGAAACACTGGCATAGGCTGTGAGGGAGCTCCTTCGCAGTGGGGCCAGGAGCACACTGGCTACTGGTCTTGTCTTGATGTGGTTACACGACTATTCAATTACATGAGATATAATATCCCTAATGTACATGATATTAAAAATTAAAAGGACAGAGTAAATAATGGGCAGAAATTGAAAAAAATCTTCATTCCTGTCCGTCTTGGAATGTTTACATCCTCATCCTAAATATATGTATTGGTGTAGAAGAGTAGACCTTTCAAGTAGACATTTCTAAAAGCCAGTGGACTGTCTATATCCTTGATCTTATCTGGCACTCACACTACACACTTGCAAGCTTATGGTGAAAGAATGTTGCTACAGTTGACTTAAAAACTGAAGCAACAGAATAAATATATTGTGATGATAAACTGATTCTAAGATTCTGCCCCATTCATAAAGCTCAAATTGATAGTGGACCTCCATCAAACTGAAGGCTTATAATTATAAGAAATAAATAGCTGATATAAAAACATTAGTCTGAGGCTTGAAGTTTTATGTGAACTGCAGAAAGGAATTTGCTATGGTATTTCTTTAGAATAATGTGTTTGTTCTCAATGTATAGCAGGATTTCAAAGGCTTAAAACTAGTACAATAAACTTCTGATAATCCAGCACCTCTGGGACCCAGGGGGTGCCGGATTATTGAATATGCTGGAGTACCGGAAGGGGGGCTATGAAGGGTCTGGGGAGGGGGGGAGTTGGCGGGGAACTGCGCAGCGTGGGCAGAACTCCAGCTTCTCTGCCCACGGCTTCCCCTAATCTGCCGCTGCTGAAACTGACCAGCGGCGGACTTGGGGAAGCCCGGGGCAGAGCAGCTAGGGTGCTGCCGGGTTGGTCGCGCAGCGCCGCTCAGGTGAGGGGCGGCGCTGCAGGACCAAGCCAGCAGCACCTCAGCTGCTCTGCCCCGGGATTCCCCAAGTCCGCCACTACTGAAACTGACCAGTGTCAGACTTGGGGAAGCTGGGGGCCGAGCAGCTCCAATTGTCCAGCTGGCCAGAGCACTTCCGGTTTCCAGTTGGTGCCGGAGTATCGGGAGTGCCGGACCACTGGATGCCAAACAACTGGAGTTTTACTGTATTTGTTTCTTCAGAAAATCTCTTTGCTAATGCATACTAGTTTGTTGTAAGGCTTTTCTTCCTGTATCTCAGTGAACTTTTCCAGATCAGTATTCAATCAGTGTATGAACAACTCAGAGGAAGCTATCTTTGCCATGTACTGAAACCAGCCTTTTAATCCTGGTAGATTTCAATTGCACCATCTACGTATTAACCTTTTCACACAGTATTGCTAGAGCAATCTATTTTCTCCTTATTTGTGATAACTTCCATCAAATTAAACTTTTGGACCCATATAATATAATCAAAAGAAGCCATCAGAAAAGTAATACTTGATTCCAAATGGGCTTGTATCCACAGGACAAGTTCCAGAACATAACCACTATAAGAATGTTTCTCTTGAAACATTTTATGCCAATCATCCTTAAAGATTGTCTAAGCAATTTCCCTGGAATCCAATGTATTGCATGCATTATTTGAACTGGTGTAAGTGTAGTTTAAATTCTTATTGAATTTTGAGGTTCTAAAATATATCTTAAAGATGTCCAGTATAGAAAATTTCAGCAAGAACAGGTAGTGTAGCAACTGAAAGCAGTGTATTGTAACAGGGAGTCCTGAGCAGACTTTTTAACTATAAATGGCATGATCAGTGCTGTTTATAACATACTGTCATGTATACAAACAGTATTTAAAAGTAACATTGAAGTTGCAAAGTTGAGCACTAAAAACTTAGAAAATATTGAAATTAAGGTTGGTTGCCACTGTAAGCACTTCTATGGAAAGATCAAAGAAGGTTTTCGTTCTAGAGTAGACTACTCAAGAGGTTCCCAGACTGTGAGGTCTCCTCCGCCCCTCCCCCCTTGGGGAGGGAGTGGAGGAACTTTTTAGGGGTGCTGTGGGGCTGGGCCAGCCACCATGGGGGTGAGGCAGGATTGTCACCCAGCCCTGCCTGCGGATCCCTGACATGTCTACATTCCCAGCCTCAACCTCCCCATTAGCCAAGTTAGGCATCTATCAGGGATGGTCTGGATAGTACTGGGTCCTGCCATGAGGGCAGGGGATTGGACTCATGAGGTCCCTTCCTGTTCTAGTGCTCTAAGATTCTATGAAATGATTAACCTACGCAAAACAAATACTGACCCCTCCCTTTACAGCAATGATAATAGAACATTTTAGTGATATTTTACTTGTTTATCAAAAATACAAAAAAAACCCTAACTACTCTTCTAGAACCTGTGAAATGATAGAGGCAGGAATGCATGAAAGCCTATGTATACACTAGGTATAGAAGTAATAGTAGTTCTTTGAGTAATTGCTTCTATGTATTCCAGTTCTGATGCATATGTGTCCCATGTGCTCAAGATTGGAATCTTCTGATTGGCACCGTTCTTGAGGACTGCATGTATACCTTTAAGTGTCCTTGTGCTTCATGCTGAGGGAATAAAAGTTAGGGCAGGTGTAATTATCCCTTAGCGATTTCATGCAAGCTGGAATTCTAGAAGCATCCATATCATGACTAGCTTTCAAATCCTTATATAAATGCTTTTTTCCTTATGACTTGAGACTAAATATCCCAACTATAAAACGTGTGTCTCCCGCTCTGTGGTTACGCATAGCATATTTCTGATTACATGGTCCACCTGCAGGCCTTTTCAGAAAAGTCTCAGAAAGCTAACCTCAAAACTTTCATTTAGACCCCTTTGTGTGGCCTCCCTCTGATCCGGGCAAGACTGAAGGTTGTTATATCAACTCCTCCTTTGGGTTCTAACTTCGATTACCTAAAAACTCATCCTGTACCTGGTTTGTTAGTAATTACGGTGGCCCACAAGATAAACAGAGCCACAGTTGAAAATAACTCCAAAAAATAGGAAGTCTTTGCATCTCTATTTATTTGGGAGAAAAAATGACTCATTGGCTGACCCGCAGTTAAGAATTTCTACCAGTGTCTATAAATTCTTGACTGCAGTCTAATGCCTTATGTCAGCTCACGCAGGGCAGCAGAGAGAAGCTCAGGTAGCTAAGCTCTGAGGAACAACTGATAACCAGAACATCTTTTCAGGTAGCACTAACCTCATCAGACATGCTGACAAGATCAATGGCAACTTAAGTTGCCATTAGAGGAATGTCCTGGTTACAGTCATGATTGAGGTATCCATGGGAGGCGAAGAGAATAATGGCAGAGCTTCACTTTGAGGGCTGTGACCTTTCCAGATGTCAAATTGATGATGGCTTGCATTCATTGGAAAATCTTTAGGCAGCTTTCTGGTGCCTAGGAGCATAAGCACCAGCTCCTAGAGCAGTGGTTCCCAACCTTTCCAAGCACATGGACCCCTTTTCAATCTAGTAAAATTTCATGGACTCCCCAAATGATCAATTTTTGCCAGCCCAACTAAACCCTTCCCACCACTCTAATAATGGTTAGAGCAGGGTGACATATTAAAAAAGGAGAAAAAAATGGTAAAAAGTGACTGACCCATTTATAAGCTGAATCCAGAGTATAGCCATAGCATGTCAGCTTCAGCGTGGGCTCAGGGACATGCAGACTGCAGAGGACAGGTGGGGGGCAGCAGCCGTGTGCGCTGGGTCCCAGCTTGCTTTTGATCCTGTTCCCTAAATGCTAGGGGAGCAAGGGGAAACTGCTTGCATACCTGGTCATGGGTGATATGAAATTAAAGCAGTGGGCCTGAGGTTCCCATCCCCTGCTGTAGAGCATTTGAGAAAAGTGCAGTGGATTAAACTTCAGAGCTAAAATTCTATAATTTGATTTAAAACTAAACTGTTATTCCTAATACTTATAGGTTATATTCCCATTTCATTTATCTGTGTAGTCACTTCAATAATTGATGACCTCCAGAGGTTCAGGGTCTTCCCTCCACCTCCAATTTACAACATATTTGTTTTATGTCTGTCTTGTGCATGTAGTTAACATAAAAACAACAACATACAGTTTATAATAAAATAATCTGTCCCCTTTCAGATGAAATGTGGATAGTGGTTGACAAGGTATGGCTCAAGATGAGACCCTGATTAATCTAATTAAGGCTATCAGCAGGTTACCAGCCCCATATACCAACTCAAGGGTGAACTCTCAGTCCTAGATGTAATTCTCTTTAAAGGTTTATGTAAAGATTGATTGAGTGTTAGTAAGTTGGGCTGGGAATGGACGATCTAGGGGACCATAACTTTTGGGGGCTTGCTGAGAAACGCTGACAGGCAGTTGGAACTGAGATAAAGAGTTTGATAGAGATCTGCTTCAGTCACTGTCTGAGTGAATACTGAATATATTAAGTGCATGGGAACTGTAGAATTACCTGTTTTCTGAAACAGTGTTACAATCTGCAAGATGTATAGATGTAACACAAACCTCTTGTTAGTAAGCAAAAACAAAAAAAATACCTCTTATAAAGGCCATCGAGGCATGAAAGTTATTGTTGTGTAAATAGAATAAAAGGATTCTTCATTAGGGAATTTAATGTTCATGGGGTAAATCAGAGTATCTTTCATAAAATGTGTGTAATGGAAGAGAAATTCAAGAAAAAGTCCAGGGTACTCATTTTTTGGTGTTGGAGATGCTAACCCTTTCTATCAGAAAGAATTGCCTCCTAAGATTTTTAACTTTTTTGGACAGATCGAAATACAATGCTAACTAGCACAAAATTATTCTAGCCCTTGCATCTTGTCCAAGATCAACAATCTGCAGAAATCAGTTATGTTTTGGGATATACATGCTTTCCTGCAACCAAACTTGTCCAGTTGGTTTAGTCTACGAGGGTGTGTCTACACTTGCTTCCTAGTCTGAACTAGGGATGCAAAGGTAGCATACCGAAGTTGCTAATGAAGTGTGGGATTTAAATATCCTGCGCTTGATTAGCACGTTCGTATCCGGTCACCATTTTAAAAATCCACTACTCAGAATTAACTCACCGTATGTAGATGCGGTATTCCGAAAGAAACCCCTTCCCTTGGATTAACTGTTACTCCTCATTGCACGATCCATGTGGTATTTTCTGAATTTTTTTACCGATGGACCGGGTTCTTTCTGGAGGAGGGGGCAGGGGTCGCCACGCGCCCCCCAGTTTCGGAACCTATGCATTAGACCACACTGTTTCATGGATCACGAAGCTTAGAATGTTTAATTTCTGATCTCAGGTATGTCACGCTCTGCCTTACTGTGTACAGGCTTTGGGCAATTCACCTAATCTGTCTCAGTTTCCCTTTCTGCAAAATGGGGATTAATGCAAAGTGTGCATTAATCATTAATAATTGAAGAGTTCTTTGTGTAGTCCTTTGGGGGGTTACAAAATGCTGTTGGTACATGCTACTTTTTATTATTCAGCATTGGAAAGTGCAAGTGTGATTAAATTTCTAATGCTCCTCTACTGTTTTATGTTGACTTCAGCTGTTCAGCATTTATTTGCTAATAAACAAAACTGCTTGTATTGGCTTTCTCTACTTGGTACCATCAAGCAGTATTTTCTAAGCATTTTAATGCACTTTTTAAAGCTCTTTGAAATATTTTCTTTGTGATATTACATAATTCCAGTTTGAAATTTAGTAGAGAAGTGCAGTGATAACAATACACTTTTTTTTTTTTTTTTTTTTTTTTGCCAGAAAGCCTACGGAAGTAAAGTGTATGCCAGAAGACTTGTGTCTTCTTAAATAGCACCAGCTGAAAATATTAACTTGTTAAATGTTGTTTTGGTTTTAGGCAATATGCCGGCTCCTGAGCAAACGCCTTCGGGGGAGGAGGGGCTGCAGCAGACCACCCAGGAAACCTCCACAGGACCGGGCATGGAGCCAGAGACCACTGCCACTACCATTCTAGCATCTGTAAAAGAGCAGGTATTTTTATTTTCTTCTGTATCAGTTCAGAAGTATAGTATGGTTTTCAGAATTAAGTGTGTTCTACTCTTTGTTTTTGTTCCTTTCCCATTCCAACTCAAGAATTTCTAAAAGGTTTTTCCTTTTCTGAACTTACTCCAGGGGAAATTCTGCTCCACCACACGCACACAATTCATGTCCCCCAAAGTCTCCTTCTATCCCCAGTTCCCACCCCGAGAAAAGTACATTCTGCTGGAGAGGCACTGCACTTACCCCATTTGCCTTCTAGGGGTTCCTGTGGTTCCAGAAGAAAAGGTAGCTGGCTCCTGAGCCACAGCATCCAGGTATAGAGAGGGAGAGAGCACAGGCAGCTTTTTTCAGTGACATGCCTGCAGGGCTGAGTAAGGGGTACATGGGATTGCTGGGGGCATCACATAGACTGGGGATCAAAAGGGTTAATGGGAGGTATAGACTGGGGATGTTAAAATGCATGTAATTAGTAAGAACATTTCAGCGGCTACATGCAGGGTAGCAGTTGGCTCCCCGGGAGCTGGTACGCACGAGAGCCAGCTTTTAAGGTGGAACCCCGTACATACTGGCTTTTGCTTGCTGCCCCATGCGTCAGTCGGCTTTTAAGCTAGCTCCTCACCTATACCAGGAGCCTGTGTAACCATGAATGTTAACCAATGAGCCTGTGCTGATGTGTTTGCACAGTTATGCTTCTACATCCTTAATACAGACTTGGGCAAGGGCATAGTAGCATTGAGCCAGGGGCTGAATGGAATTGGGATGCAGAGACATGTAGAAGAGGAGTTCAGAGAAAGACAGGCACATCTGCCCTGCCCCAGAATGAATAGGGGAGCGGTTAGCTAGGCTCTGAATGGGGAAGTCTCTCCAAATCCCTAGTAATGCCCCCCCTGCTCTTTCCCACTACCCATTTATCCTCCCTGGCCCTTAAAACCTTCCAAGTTCACTCCCAGTCTCCTTCCCAGAAATTACTTTCCTCTTTCTCAGCTCCTTTGTTACTCCAGAATTCCCCAAGCCTTAGTAATGCTTCTGTGGAGTATGGGAAATACATTTCTGTAATGTAGTTTAAATGAATTATTAGTCACAATTCTGTATCATTATGACTAATAAGGAATCTATCGGTAAAACATTTTCTGAATCTTTTTTGTTGTTTTCTGTACTGTTGCAGCCATACAGGCCTCTTGAAATAAACTACCAAAATAATTGAAACTGGCATGAATATTTTGACCAAAAAATGCAGAATTTTAAAATACAGTACTGTGTGCAGAATCACCAATTCTACTTTAAACATACCATATTTATCATTGTGCATTGTTCTTACGGTTTAGTCTTCTGTTCGAAAGAAGTTAAGTTTCCAGAATGTAATATTTTGCTTGCTTGAAATGAAGTTGAGCGTAAGTTTGAATTGTCATTTTGAAGAAAACAAGGATCTTTTTTTTTTTTTTAAAGAACTTTGTAACTGTAATATAGAATTGAAACAATACTAAAATTAATAGAAATAGTAGTTAATTGGGTACAAGAACTAATACTTGAAAGGCAGACAGCTCTCTGTCTTGGATTTCTACATGCAATACGCAACTTAGAAATTTCTCTTTTCCGAAAGTATATTTCTGATAGCTTTATTAATATTAAAAATCAGTATGAAATTCAAATTAAGAACTTGGAATCCAAATAACTGTCATAACAGATGTCATAGTTTGTCCCATTTTTAATATTAATCCTTTGATTTTAGAGTGATAAGGATAAAATATAAAATCAAGAAGATCACTCGTTCCAGAAATCCATGTGTTGCAAATTGTGATACCTATGTAAACAAGACTACAATGCTATAACAGTTTTAAACAACAGAATTTCTTTGTTTTTATATATATATATATATATATATATATATATATATATATATATATATTTTACGAAGTTTCCTGCCATCTGTGCAATTCCCCTCCGCCCTGGTAGTTTTGACACATCTCTTGATGATACCTTTAATTTTCTTCTTTGTTTGTTTGTTTTTCTTGGAGATGGTCATAAAGTGTATATTCTCACCAAAAATTGCTTTAGGACTTCATCTAATATGATTAACTTCATATGAAATGCATATACCATCCTATTCAGTTGGTTCTGAAAAGAGGGAAAAGGACAAAAAAAAATGTGAGACAATGATGTAAACTGAATAGAAACTCAGCTCAAGTTCTGCAGCTACTTTCAAGAAACTGTCTGCTTTAAAGCAATCTTTGGTATTTAATTCTGAAGCTTTTCCCTTTCTCTGTGCCACAGAGAGAAGTCCTCTCACCCCATACTTCCCAGTATATGTTCCTAGTCTGAGCAGAATAAACCTTATGACTCAATTTTTTAAAGGAAATCAGAAAAATGTCCCATTAAATGCATGCTGAAGTTAATCGACAACAGGGTAGAATGGTTGATGTTGTGGTGTTTTCAGTCTCTAGGCTTCTGGTTCAAATCCAACCAAGAATAGTAGGAACTCAAAGTTAATTGTGCAGTTTTAATCGTTATCTAGTGGTCTGTGTATCATGCCAATATGATCTTGGCTAGTTCCTAGAGAACAGATACCACCTTACATATCTCAATCAGCCAAATTAACTGCATTGTTTTCAGTGCGCCTGTTTGTTTATATCTTAACCCTACTGCTAGTTTAATAAATATTTTTCTAGAGAAAATGGCAGAATGCATGGGTATGGAAACATAAATTATGTTTTCAGCCCTAGAGGTAATCCTAGTCCAGTGGTTCTCAAACCCCCTTCTGATAGTAAAATTACTAAACAACTCCAAGAAAGGGGACCAAAGCCTGAGCTCTGTCACCCATGCAGGTTGAAGCCAAAGCCTCAGGGCTAAAGTCCTGCATGGGGGAGAAACCTGGGCCCCATCACACAGGCCTGAAACCTTTTGGCTTTGAATTCAGTTCTGGACTGTGGGGCTTGGACTTCCACCTTGGATGGTGGGTCTCAGTTGCATCTAATACCAGCCATGGTTACCCAATTAAAATGGGTTGTGACATACTTTGGGGTCCCAAGCTACAGTTTGAGAATTGCTGTCTTAGTCATATTTGATGCCCATTGGCAGAGCCCTGCAGATAACTTTGTCTGAGCCTGCTCTGTAAATAAATTGACTAGTTTTTAGAACTGTCAGACCTGTACCTTTCGGAAGAACTTAATGCACTTATATCATTTCCCCTGCTTTAATGTTTGAGGCAGATACAGCATTTCCCATTAATTATACTTGGATACTGGTGCAGACAAGTATAAATCCTGCGAAGTCACTCAATGCTGTCATTGAAGACATTCTTTACAAATTGTAAACTAGGAAGAAGACACATGACTTAAAGTTGGAGATCAATGAATGAAAATAGTTTATTTGGCGATGAGGCCTCTGAGCTGTGAAAGATGTAGGTTATATTGCTACAACTTGTGGGTTCAAATCTCACTTGCGCTCATGCCAAAATGCCACTACCAGTTCACCCCACTGTAAAGAGGTAACCTATCAATTAGATTAGGGCAATCAATTCACTGTGATGCTGGCCACATTGCTCTCTTGTATACTGTTGGCTATGAAATCGATGTGCCATAATCAAAAAACAGCCTCATGCGCCCTTCGCTCTGGGAAACTGTGGTTTTGGCATGCTAAATTACCAAATGCATTTAGACTAAATTAAATTGTATTGTTTCCCAAAAAATACTTGTGTATGAATTATTGTGGTGTGTGTGTGTGTGTGTGTGTGTGTGTGTGTGTGTTTTGGGGTTTTTTTGGGTTTTTTTTGTAAGCCTCATGTTGCCAACATCTTGTGTCCCAAGGTATTTGGATGGTGAACTGTCACTATT
This sequence comes from Apalone spinifera, assembly GCA_030068395.1. Classification (NCBI taxonomy): domain Eukaryota; kingdom Metazoa; phylum Chordata; order Testudines; family Trionychidae; genus Apalone; species Apalone spinifera. The sequence goes on along the minus strand of JANRFK010006693.1, from coordinate 41,316,826 downwards.
AGAGGACTCAGTATTACCATTCAGGGCCTCACATCACTAACTTGGTGAAGGCATTTTGCATTTGAAGGGGGAGGAAAGAAATTCATTCCTGGTGACCAGTGTACTCTGTAAGCTTTGCACTTATGCAACCACTCAGGAGAGATTCAGATGCTACCCAACTAATTAGCAGAGCACCCACAGCTAGTTTCTCTTGTTGGTACAGGAAAATTGTACTTTTTAAACTGGGAATAGAAATGGAGCTGTTCCTAGGGGAGTGTGGAGTCAGGAGTCTGGATCAACCTCCCCTCCAAGTCCATCCTTGGCCCTTCCCCCACCGCACCTCTTCCCACTCCTGCTCCTCCCTCTCCCTCCCCATTGCATTCCTTCACCAAAGCCCCCTCCCCTGAGGGATGGGAGATTACCAGGGGACCTGGTACAAGGCGCCCCTCCCCCCCCACCCATGAACTGCAACAGTAGGAGTCAGAGCAATGCAGCAGCCTGTTCCAGTCAGCTGCCATCTCCAGCCAGGCTGCTCCACTTTATCACAACAGCGGGAAGCCCGCGTCACTTGGGGAGTGCGGTAGGCTGGGGCCAGGTCACTCCACTTCCTGCCACTGTGGTGAAGTAGAGCACCGCAAGCTGGGGGATAATGGCAGAGTGGAGCAGACTGCTGCATCACTCCAGTGAGTGCAGAGGAGCTTATCCCTGCTGCTAGCCCCTGCCACCCCCTACCTCCCCCCCCTCCCAGGCTGCCCTGTCCATTGGATGGTTGGGATAGCCATCATAGGGGCATGGGGTAGTTGCTCTGAATTATCCTGTGGACAGGATGGCTCTGTGTACTTTACTCTCAAACTTCATTGATGTAAAACTAAAGTTTGAAGTAATTAATATACCCTTATGAAAATGGCATGCAACATGAAAATTAAAAAAAAAAAACAGGAATGACTAGTTAATTTACTTAAACATTAATGTTACATTTAGTATACAGCCGCTCCCCAAGTTACGGACCAACACTTAGTCCGTAACTCGAAGTGTTCATAACTCGGATCCCATAGAGTTACATGGCTACCACACTGTTCGTAAGTGCGGATCGCCATTCGTAACTCGGATCTGCATTTACGACCACTTTGGTCGTAAGTGGAGGTGGTCATAACTCGGGGAGCAGCTGTATTAACAATACCATGTGGGGGGAAAAACATTAAGAGATGCACAGTTAGGAAGTTAGTGCCAGTAAACAGTAGTTTGTAAGTGTTTGCTTTGCAGAGATCCTAAAGAGCATGTGCCAAGTTTTAAAGCTCCATTTAGCTAGTCATTCACCTCATCTTTCTTCTGGATTGACAGTGTCTTCTATAGAAAATTTTATATCACAGATACAAATCCCTGTCAATTCTGCACCAAAAGCTCCTTGCTGGGCTCTTTCCCTAGTTTCTGTGAACTTGCTAAGATCCACAAATATGCTCACCACCTACATACTTCTGAGGTGAGTAGGAGGGGAGCACTACTGCTTACGGATGCTAAGAAGTGGGTAATTGACTGATCATCATGCAGTCGATACAATTTGTATCGACTGCATGATTAGTCGATAAGGGGATGAGGGGTCCAGAAGTGACCCCCACTGCGGCTCTGCAGTTTAAATGTAGTAGGAGCCAGGCACGCAGGCAGCCTGGCTCCCAATACGTTTAAACTGCAGATGTGAGCAGGCCCGCCAAGCCACAGGATTGAGCAGGACCCGAACTGCTGCACCTCTGCCTTTTAAATGTAGTACTGTAATAGCCACCCAGCTTTTACTACATTTAAAAAGCAGAACCACAGCGGGGTCCCTCCCTCCCTGCTGAAAAGGAGACGGAGGGTGAGATGGGGGAGGGGGGACGGACAAAATGACCACCGAATGGTCGAGTAGTGAGTCAACCACCCAGTAAGCTTTGGTTTATTGGGTAGTTAGCTACTTCATTAGTCATGTACATCCCTACTACTGCTGTGAGTATTTGGAAGAGCACTGGTTGGGAAAGTGTCTGCTTTATGGAGCTCTTTAGTTCTTCAGTGATCTCAATTATGAAGAATTTCAAGTTCTACAAAGCAGCATATCCTATTTTACAAATATCTTAATTCCTCTCAGTAATCTGGGTTCTGTATATTGTATGGATTCCCTCAGAAGCCTCTTTCCATTCAGCTTTCCAAGAACTCAGTTTGACTCCAGACTTTGTCACTCAGGTATCGTTATGTGGCTCAATGCTGAGTATGACTCAAACATAGGGGATAGATGCGAGGTACATCACATATCCAAAGTTGTAAAGAAATTCTATTTACATACATTTACACACCTTACTCTGTTTTGTGATGTTGTGTACTTATCTTGTGGGCACCTCCTGTCAGGTGGGTGCAGTCCTTCATTCTTCCCTTTCTCTGCTCCTAGTGCCTCTGTCAGCTCTTTCCCTCATCACCAGGTCTTCACTGGCTCAACCTTCCAGCTAAGTCACTGAGTTCATAGATGAATAGATGGATGAACCACTTCAGGGATATAAGGTCCGACAGCTCCATTGGCCAGTCATTCTTCAACCTGCCACTTTATCAATCTTCCTGATTGACAATATGTCTTCTATAGAAAACTTTACAGCCACATATTACTTCCTTTTATGTGCTTGCTGCCATTCCCTGGTATTTCCGTCCTATTGCACCTGATCTTCACCCTGATAAACTTTTCAAATTCTCTCCCTTCTTGATGCATGCAAGTACCTCCAGAATCTTCCTTCTGAGCTCCTTCTTGAACTCCTGTGACCAGTAACAAGCACTTGTCCTTGCTCGTCTGGTCCCAATCAGGAACTGAGTAGCTCAAGCCCTACAACAGGGGTGGCCAACCCATTTAACAAAGAGAGCTGAAATAGTGGCGGAAAAGATGCGAAGAGCTGCACCAGAATTTTCGAGAAAAAGAAAAAAAAAAAAAAGGAGGCTGCCCTTTTAAGAAAGCTTTTTGGCCATATGGCCATATCAGGCTCCCATCGACAGCTGCCATTTTGGGCGCCATTTTAAATCGCCACCCCAGTGAGCACAAGAGGACCGGGAGAGGGGGGACGGCAGCGGCCATTGAGGGGGGGCACAGGAGCGGCATCTTGAGTTGAAATAACTGTTAAACCTCATTGTAGCAGTGTTATTTCGAGAGAAAACCCTTCTGTTCAAATAACCTCACTGTATGAAGAATTACAGTTTAACGGTTATTTTGAGAGAAGGGTTTTCTCTCAAAATAACGCTGCTACACGGGGCGTTTTATTTAGCAATAATGCGATTTCAAAATGGCGGCTGGACGTGATTATGCTAATTAAGCGCATGTTTAAATTAAGGATGTTTAAATCCCACGCTTCATTAGCAATTTCGGTACACTACATTTGCATCATTATCTCGAGATAGGGAGCAAGTGTAGACATACCCTAAGCTAGCACAAACTTTCCCTTCAGTTTATTGATCTATTTACTAGTCTAATGCTGTCTTCCAGCAAATGAGGCCTCCTTAATGTTTAGTTATTCATGTCAAGCCAGGTCTTCCTCGACATTTGTTTTTCTATGTTACATTTGTTTTATTTCCATTATATTTTTGTGGGTTTTGTGTGTGTTATTTTAAAGTTTATTACCCAGCAACACATTTTGAAGACCTCAGTATTTCTAATTATTTGGACTACCATTAATATGAGCTCAAAGTACAAGTCAGGGAATGCAAGCTCATTTTTTCTGGTACAGCCAACTGGGGTATTTTCATTGCATGTACAGTATTGTACAATATTCAAGTGATAGCATTTACAACAGGGATGGGCAATATTTTTAATGGGGGAGGCACTCCAAGAATTTGAAAGAATATATTGGCATACACAATGACCAGACAGAAAAATAAGTGCGTATTACTCCTTGATTGAAAGGATGAGGTCAACACAGTTCACCTCCTGTCTTAAAACATAACTTTCAGTAGAGATGCATACTCTCTTAGATAGTATCCGTACATATATTTCACAGTGACTGTGATCACTGGCTCTCTGTAGAGACCACACATGCCACTCCTTAGTGAATTATTATGCGCATGTCTGACTCGGAATTCCTGTAAAGCTTTCTGGTTTCTTCCTACTGCAGTACTGACTCATACTCATAATTTACTACTCCTTTCTAGGCAGCCTTATATATTAAGAACCTCTGTTCCCTTCCTAAACAGCATTAAGCAGCAGCTTTCTGAAAGTGAGGAACATTTTGAGATCATGTCTTTGGTCTCTCTTTTGCTCCCACTTCTTTTTTTTAAGGGTTAATTTTTAACAGCCAAAGCAGTTCAAATGTTTTGTACAAAAACTTAATTTTTAAGAGGAAAAAAATCATAATAGCCCAATCACGGGGCTTGAACTAAGGCTATTATCCCTTCATTTTGATAGCTTAAAGACATGATACTACAAAGCAGCTCCACTGGATTACAAAGAGGATTTAAGTAAGAGCTCTTACTGAGTACTAGAGAAAAGAAGTGTAAAATTCTCTGAAAGCAAAAGCCTCCCATCATCCCAGCTGTTATGTGAAATTTAAGAGATTCTGCAAGCTTTGTTCCTTTTTAGACCATTGTGTATCCTTAATCCCATGGAATTTAGGAACTAGCAGAATGATTTCTTTTCTTTTAAACGTTTAGAAGTGCCAAGATTTGTCCTCCTCTAACTTCTTTGTGCAGATGGCAAAAAGCGTGCAAGAGCCCTTGAAGATGTCAGGGACTACAAAAGCCTCTGCAATGACAGGAGCTTTCTTAGGGTACATCTAGATAGCGGGGCTATTTTAGGATACCAGAGGTATCCCGAAATAGCTACCCCGCATCTCTGAAACGCTCCTGCTATTTCGAAATATTTTTCTAAATAATGGGCGCGCTATTCCGGCATTCCTGTAACCCTCTTTCCACAACAGTTAAGGGATGTCTCGAAATAGTGTTATTTTGAAATTTGGCACTGTGTGGACTTGCCAAATTTTGAAATAAACTATTTTGAGTTTAGGGTGCTGTGTAGACGCACCCATACTGTGCACCTGATTTGGTGTCTAATAGAGGAGTTCTATGGTTCTGTAGGCTTTAGTGGGTGCATGATGGAAAGATTTCTGTCCTGCACTTTAGGGGTTGTACATGATGGGAACCCTACACTTGTGGAGTATAAATGCTTTGCAGGATAGAGCTTTCCTTCTAGATGTTTTAAGCTAAAAAGAGTGCTTACCCAGCAATGTTCCTGAGTTTCACAGAAGCAGCGACCCTGCCTGCCCAGCCAACGTAGTTATTTCTCAAAGAACTGACTTCTGAAATTCTCTAAGAGTTTTAACATGGCGTTTATAGAATATTTTCCAATTCATTGGCTTCTGTGACACATAGAAGACTTAATGAAAAATTGTATCTTGTCAGCTTTTATAATAGACTGAGCACTGACTATCCATGTAGCAAGTCATAGTCCCAGCCTTGATTAGAATAATAGAATACTAGAATTGGAAGGGAACCTCAAGAGATCATCAAGTCCAGTCCCTTGCCGTCATGGCAGACCAAGCACAGTCTAGTTCAGGCATGTCAAAGTCGAAGCCTACTGAGGCCCGCTCAAATGAAAACTGATAGCTTTCAAGGCCACCAAAGAAAATGTACTTCTATCGGACAGTTGTAATTATTATAGATTATATTTTATAATATTTTTTTCAGGTCTTGTTTGAATATAATGCAATAATTTGGTGTGTAAAATTATTTGCTCATATATATATATAATTTTTTAATTTAAATATAAATGTAAGGTACTTTTAAATTTATTTTTATATGATACATAACTTGTTTTGTTGAAATAAAAACAAGTATAGACAGTAGTTAATCAAATAACACTACTGCCCTATTATGTCTTGTGAGTTTTTAAAAATTAAACTGAACTGAGAAGTAAATGAGCACAATTTGAAGTGCATGTTTCACGCCAGCTTGTTGATCTCTGATATGGTTTCCTTGTTATTTTACTTATGAAGATTATGGCTTTTTTATAGTTCTAAAAATTGAGGTCTGTCACAGACTGCAAATATGACACGTTCAATAACAATAAGGTCCACCAGGGTTGACCTATTTTTTTTTTTTTTTCCTCAGTGAGTGGCTATCAGTAGCAGAGCAACTACTAGCAAATAAGACTAATTCTTCATTTCCTTGCCCTTTGGCTGACTGATGTACAAGTGCATATTTATTAGCAATATTGATATGCCCTGGTTACCCTTGACTGGCTAGTGGTACTTAGATATAAAATTGGAAAATTTCCTTTTCCTTTTTTCTTTAAAGCAGATGTTGTTTGAGCCAAATGGGTATCCTTCAGAAAATGGAAACTCAATCCAAGTTAAGTCTATAGAACAGAAAATGAAATAAGGATAGCTAAAATGCATGTTGAACTAAGGTGAATAAACCTAATGTCTCCCCCCTCCTTCTCCCCCCCCCCCCACCCCCCGAATACAATGCCTCACTCCTCCCCCAGAGCCAGGCACTCCAAGCCCCCACCCCCCCGCCCGCTCTAATCTAATGCGTGGGTCCAGGAACTGCTGCTGCCACGGCCACCGCCATGCGCGTCTCCCTCCAGACGCTGGGACTCAGAGCAGCTGGCCGTGAGCAGGCACTGAGATGCTGTGTGCAGAGTGGATGGCGGGCTGCACTTAGATCCTTTATAAAAATGTAGTCACAGGCTGCATGTTTGACATGACTAGTCTAGATCATCCCTCATAAATGTCTGTCAGACCTGCTCTTAATTATCTCCAGTGATGGAGATTCCACAACCTCCCTAGGCAATT
>JANRFK010006693.1:41288112-41304598 GCA_030068395.1 Apalone spinifera | reverse complement strand
GGTGCCACAGTGGCACATCCAAATAAGCCACATGAACTCAGTACTGGTGCACAATACAAAATTAATTCCGGTCATAATCCGGAGGAAGATCTTAGAGAACACTTCTCGCAGCCTCTCTCCTCTCCCCTCCATTCAGTTAATGTAATACAAATTGGGTTAATGCAATTGCAGGGTAGTTGCATGAGGGTTCTGGTGAGGACCAAACTCATCCCTGTTGGTAGAAGGATGGTGGGAGAAGTTCTAAGAGGGGGGTCTCACGCCACCTTTTCCTTCTGGTCACGTGTCCATCTTGGTTTCTTCCTGTGCCTTTAATAAGCCTTCTATAAAATACTGTCAGCTCTCCTGGACTCCTTTTCCCCTTCATGTTAGCATCCCAGGAAATCCTGCCCATCAGTTCTCTGGGGGAGTCAATGTCTGCTTTTCCGAAGTCCAGGGTGTATATTTTGCCACTTTCCTTCCTTCCTTCCTTTTGTCAGGATCCTGAAATCTACCATCATGTGATCACTGCTTCCCAGATTGCCACCCACATCTACTTCCCCTACTAGTTCCTCCCTGTTTGTGAGCAGCAGGGAAAGCTGCATGGTCCCTAGTCGGTTCCTTCAGCACTTGTACCAGGAAGTTATCCCCAACATTCTCCAAAAACTTCCTGGATTGTCCATGTATTGCTGTATTGGTCTCCCAACAGATGTCAAGGTGACTAAAGTCCCCCATGAGAACCATGGCCTGTGATCTGGAAGCTTCTCTTAGTTGTCTGAAGAAAGCCTCGTCTACCTCATCCACCTGATCTGATGGTCTATAGCAGACACCAAGCACAACATCACCCCTGTTGCTTCCACCTCTAATCTTAACCCATAGACTCTCAACAGGCTTTTCTCCCTCTATAAGTACAGGAATAAAGGGAAACAAGAAGACTTTTTATAAATACATTAGAAGCAAGAGGAAGACCAAGGACAGGGTAGGCCCACTCGTCAGTGAGGAGGGAGAAACAGTAACAGGAAACTTGGAAATGGCAGAGATGCTCAATGACTTCTTTGTTTCGGTCTTCACCAAGAAGTCTGAAGGAATGCCTAACATAGTGTATGCTAGTGGGAAGGGGATAGGTTTAGAAAGTAAAATAAAAAAAGAACAAGTTAAAAATCACCTAGAAAAGTTAGATGCCTGCAAGTCACCAGGGCCTGACGAAATGCATCCTAGAATACTCAAGGAGTTGATAGAGGAGGTATCAGAGCCTCTAGCTATCATCTTTGGAAAATTGTGGGAGACAGGAGAGATTCCAGAAGACTGGAAAAGGGCAAATATAGTGCCCATTTATAAAAAGGGAAATAAGAACAACCCAGGAAACTACAGACCAGTTAGTTTAACTTCTGTGCCTGGGAAGATAATGGAGCAAGTAATTAAGGAAATCATCTGTAAATACTTGAAAGGTGGCAAGGTGACAGGGAACAGCCAGCATGGATTTGTAAAAAACAAATCATGTCAAACCAATCTGATAGCTTTCTTTGATAGGATAACGAGTCTTGTGGATAAGGGAGAAGTGGTGGATGTGGTATATCTAGATTTTAGTAAAGCGTTTGATGTTGTCTCGCATGATATTCTTATCAATAAACTAGGCAAATACAACTTAGATGGGGCTACTATAAGGTGGGCACACAACTGGATGGATAACTGTACTCAGAGTAGTTATTAATGGTTCACAATCCTGTTAGAAAGGTATTACAAGTGGGGTTCCACAGGGGTCTGTTTTGGGACTGGTTCTGTTCAATATCTTCATCAATGATTTAGATATTGACATAGAAAGTATGCTTATTAAGTTTGCAGATGATACCAAGCTGGGAGGGGTTGCAACTGCTCTGGAGGATAGGGTCATAATTCAAAATGATCTGGACAAATTGGAGAAATGGTCTGAGGTAAACAGGATGAAATTTAATAAAGACAAATGCAAAGTGCTCCACTTAAGAAGGAACAATCAGTTTCACACATACAGAATGGGAAGCGACTGTCTAGGAAGGAGTACGGCAGAAAGGGATCTAGGGGTTATAGTGGACCAGAAACGGAATATGAGTCAGCAGTGTGATGCTGTTGCAAAGAAAGCAAACATGATTCTGGGATGCATTAACAGGTGTGTTGTGAGCAAGACACGAAAAGTCATTCTTCCGCTTTACTCTGCACTGGTTAGTCCTCAAATGGAGTATTGTGTCCAGTTCTGGGCACCGCTTTTCAAGAAAGATGTGGAGAAACTGGAGAGGGTCCAGAGAAGAGGAACAAGGTCTAGAGAACATGCCCTATGAAGGAAGGCTGAAAGAATTGAGTTTGTTTAGTTTAGAAAAGAGACAATTGAGGGGGTACATGATAGCAGTTTTCAGTATCTAAAAGGGTGTCATGAGGAGGAGGGAGAAAACTTGTTCATCTTGGCCTATGAGAATAGAACAAGAAGCAATGGGCTTAAACTGCAGCAAGGGAGGTTTAGGTTGGACATTAGGAAAAAGTTCCTAACTGTCAGGGTCGTCAAACACTGGAATAAATTGCCCAGGGAGGTTGTGGAATCTCCATCTCTGGAGATATTTAAGAGTAGGTTAGATAAATGTCTATCAGGGATGGTCTAGACAGTAATTGGTCCTGCCCTGAGGGCAGGGGACTGGACTCGATGACCTCTCAAGGTTCCTTCCAGTCCTAGTATTCTATGATTCTATGATACTGCTCTTTCATACAGTGCAACTCCTCCTCCTTTTCTCCCCCCTGTTCTTCCTGAACATTTTATACCCTTCCATGACAGTGCTCCGGTCATGTGAGTCATCCCACCAAGTCTCTGTTCTTCCAATCAAATCATAGTTCTTTGACTGGGCCAGGGCTTCTAATTCTTCCTGTTTGTTTCCCAGGCTTCTTGCATTCATGTACAAACATGTTAGATAACCAATTGATTGCCCTACCTTCTCCATTTGAATCAGGGGTCCTACTTTATTACTCATTCCTCCTTGTGCTTCTTCCCGGCAATAATGGGTAAATCTTCTTGTTGGAAATATTTAAAAAAAAACCGTACAAACAGGTTTAAAAAGATTTTAAAGTTTACATACTTTGATGTAAAGGGTTACTATCAGGAAAATACTAAAAATGAATTTACATAAAAACTATGCACTGAAATGTTTGTTGGTTTATTCTTTCTCCCTCTGATATAATTGGAAGAGGTTTGGGTAGAGGTTTTTCAGTTGTGGTTCCGTGTTAACTCTTCCTTTCATTCACATTTGAAGATGTTACATTTCTCTCTTTATTGTCAATATGAACTTATTGCTTAAATTCACTGCTATGATGATGCCTTTCAAAATTTTAATTTCTTTTGAAATTGAAAGGCAGTAGTTGCCAATTGCTGCTCAGAATGAAAGTAGAAATCTGTGGAACCGCAATTTCTTTGATCATGCAAATGTTATGCTGCAGGGTTTAAAATGAAATGTTGCTGACTCAGCAAGATTAAATTGCTGACTGGATCACTCAGCATTGAATTTCTTGTTTCACATGTTAGTTTGCCTTTTCGGTGATTGTTTTTTGGAAAGGAAAAATTTGCAGGAAAAAGTTTTCCCCTGGCAGTAGTCTCAGATTTTTTAATAATACAGAAAACAAATACAAGCACAATTGACTCTAGAAGAAAAGGAAGCAGTTTTTGCTGTTGCCTTCAGTTATAATTGCTTCTCTGTAGAGACGGAAAAACATTTTTCCACCATTGTTTGTATAGTAAGTGCTGTGAGGGACTTAGAAATACTAGCTATGTCTCTATATGGACAAACTTATTCATAAATGTCTAGGGTAATAAAATTTTCATTAAAGTATTCACTCTTTCTTTTGAATAATGTTCATAAGAAATCGTTTTCCTGTTACAGTGATTATAATGGATTATCCTGTCTTTCTTTTGTGTGTGTCTACATGTACAAAAATCTTCAGTAAGATTTATTTCTTTAAATTGCTTTTCCTCCAGGTGTGGCTTCACAAAAGACTAAGGAAAATGATTGATTGATTGATTGATTGATTGATTGATTGATTGTCTTTGGAATCAGAGTGGGGAAAATGCAGCCCAAACAACTGTTTTTTTCTTTGAGTGCTTGCGCATGTGCACTCTGTTAGGTGTGTGTACATGTATCACATGTGGCAGTGCAGGATGTTTTTCTGTCAATGGTATCAATAGGGGACTGGCTCTGGCACCTCTGGTTGGTGTCTGTATGTTTCACTGTATAAGAGATTATGCAGATTCCCCCCCACTAAGTTTCTTTTTACTGTCAGTGACGGTATACAGAATGCTTCTTTCTTTTGAAAAATGTTGCCTGTTCTTATAAGCTTAACTGTACTTAGTTGTTAGTTTCTCCTTTTTCCTTCTCTTAGTTCAGCCACCGGCAACCTTTTCAAACCAAAGAGCTAAACTACATCAAAATTCAGAACAAGTAGTTAAGAAAGAGCCAGTATAAGAATTAGGGATGTTAATTGTGGATAATCAGCTAATTGAGTACTGGATAGAAATTCTATCTTCTACTCAAATTAGTGGATGGGGGAAGGGGGTGCTTGCTACCCCCTCTGTGGCTCCTACTACATTTAAACTGCAGAGCTGTAACCCCTGCTGCATTTTTTACTACATTTAAAAGGCAGAGCCTCAGTGCCTCCTCAGACTCCTCCTTCACCACGGAGATGGTGCTGGGGGGGGGGTAAACTGGCTTTTAAGCCAGCTTTCCCTCACCCAGCATCATCTCCTGCTTCCCTCTCCTCCCTTGCTGCCTCTGATATAGAAGCAACCGGGGAGGGGGAGGGAGGGAGCGGATTGTGAGTAGACAGCCTGACTACCCGATAAGCCTAGGCTGAAAATATACAACTGAAATTTATTGATAATTGACATGATTAATAGCATAAATAAAATATTGTACTCACAGACTTTATTTAATGGGACTTCTACTGCTGCTGGGGATGCAGTTTGTGGATGCGGTGGTGTAGAAGTCAGGGTTAAGGTGTATGAGGGGCTCACAGCAGGGCGTTGGTGTGTGTGTGGAAGGGGCCGGATAGAGTGCTGGGGCAGGCAGAGTATGTGGGAGGGCCCTGGATCAGGTTACCTTACCTAGCTGGGGATGGGCTGCTGTACTCGGGCAGCAGTGGCTGAATGAGGGACCAGGCCAGGATCTCTGCAGCCAGATCATGGCCACTCCTGCTACCCATGCCGCAGCAGGAGGGAGGCTGCCACCATGCCTTCCTGCAGCGAGATGGGACCAGACCACAGGACCTGCCCCAAGATGAGGGCTGGGGACAGGACTCTGCAGCCAGATGGGCATCAATCTGGGCCTTGTTGGCCAGGCTGGTGTGGCTGGAGCCTGAGCCGGACAGCTGTGGCTGGGCTGCGGGGTCTGCCTCAGGAGCATGGTGGGTAGGGACGGACCATAGCAGTCATATGGGGGCTGGAGCTAGGCCACAGCAGCCATGTGGAGGCATCTGCCACCACCAGCCCCTCTGACTATGCTGGCTGGGAGCGTCCATGCATTCTCTACAGCAGGTCTTCAGCTGTTCCCTTTAATGAGCAGTGTGTCCCAGCCAACCCATTTTACATGGTTTTTAAACTTTTGAATTAATTTTTCATTTTAATTTTGATCCTTACACCATCTGCCTGCACTGTCTGGGTGAGGACCATATTAGCAACAAGCTATCATATTTATCTCAGAGGGCACACTGTGTTAGTCCATATCTGCAAAAACAAGGTATCCTGTGGCACCTTTAAAGACTAGCAGATTTTATTTGGGCAAAAGCGTTCATGGGTAAAACCCACTTTATCAATTGCATGGAGAGGAAATCATAAAAGTAGGGGAGAAGGGAGTAACTTATAGGACCACAATTGAGTCAAGGTGGATGTGGCTCACTCCCAGCAGTTGAGGAGGAGGTGTGGATACCAAGAGAAGGAAAATTTGCCTTCGTTGTGAGAGAACCATTCTTAGTCCATAATCGGTCCTAATCTGTGTTAAATTTGCAAACTCCTTGTTGTTTTATCATATCTGTAAAGTCCTACTTATGGAATCTTTGTAGGACTCAGATTCTTGTGCTCATCTTGGCACTGAACCAGTCTCAATCAGGTTTGGGGAATGGCATCATCACATTGGTGCAGAGCACCCAGTCAGGTCCGTCGTCAGAGCCATCGAGGTCTTTTTCCTCAGAACCAGCTCTTAAAAAGAAACCCAGCAGAGAACATTCCCCCTGTCGTAAGAGCAAGGGCCAGCCTAGAAGCAAGCCTGGATACAGGAAGGTCAGCTCTTTCCTCAAAGTAGGAGTAGGCGGCAAGCTTCTGGAAGTGGGCAGTCCTCCCAGGAATGCACCAACCACTCTGGACATCAGAAGACTGAGACTGCACTGAAGTAGACAAAGCATCCCGTCCTGGTCTCAGCTGCGTCGTTCACAGCAGACTGCAGATGAGTGGCATGGTGGAGATGTCCTCAGTGTTTTCACACAAGATGTCCACCCAATTCATCAGAGGCTTCCAAAGAACATTCCCAGCTCCAAAGGATCCTGTCCCTCACTGAGATCTTATTTGAGTCTCTGGGCTCTTGCTAGCTGTCCCACCTATCTAGGTTTCCAACCTACCATGGAAAGTGGTCTTTTTAGTGTTGATTACATCAACTAGCTCAGTGGTTTGAGCATTGGCCTGCTAAACTCAGGGTTGTGAGCTTAATCCTTGAGGGGACCATTTAGGGATCTGGGGCAAATCTGTCAGGGAGGGTACTTGGTCCTGCTGTGAAAGCAGGCAGCTGGACTCGATGACCTTTCAAGGTACCTTTCAATTCTGTGAGATAGGTGTAAAATTAAAAAGCTGATCTCCAAGCTTCCATACGTGGTCTTTTAGACACAGTGCAATTACAGCCTCATCTGGCTGTTCTTTTGGTTTCATTTTTCCCCATTAACCAGGTCCTCTTCCTACCAGTGTTCTGTCCTACGCTAGATGATTCTGCTAAGGAGAGGTATTTGCATGTCCTGTGTGTTCGAAAACCTGTGTTTTACCTGCAGCAGACCAAGCCCTTCCGCAGGTCTATGCAACTCTTCTTTGCCATGATGATTTGGATAAATGGTTTCCCAGTCTCCTCTTAAAGGATCTTCAATTGGCTTATATCCTGCTTCTGGTTCTGTTATGAGTTAGCTCAGGTGTCACCACCACCCCTAGTGAAAGCTCACTTCATGAGAGCACAGGTTTCCTTGGTGGCCTTTCTGGTGCATGTATCCATCCTGAACATCTATAGATCCACATTCACAACACATTATGCCATCATCCAGCCAACCAAAGAGAATGCTGAGTTTGGCAGAGTAGTACCTCAAGCTTAGTGACCACGAACGAATTTCTGTCTGCCTCCTGTGATACTGCTTGGGAATCACCAAAGATGGAATGAACAAGAGCAAGCAGTTGAAGAAAAAATGGTTACCTACTGTGACAGAGCAGGGGTGACACAGCAGGTTCAAGAGCCTGATGGAAGGGGAAAGAGGCAGAGAGAGTCAGCAATCCTGGCTAATTAGGGGCAGCTGAGACAGGGCGGCTGCAAAATCAATTAAGGCCCAGATGAAACCAATTGAGGTTGCCTGGAGGCCTATTTAAGAACCCTCCCTGTGGGTGAGGGGGGAGAGAGTTGGGAAGGAGTTTGGAGAGTTGTGAGAGTGTTGGAGAGCTGTGGAGGAGTTTTGGAGAGTGGAGGAGGAGTTGGAGAGAGAAAGGCACTGGAGGAGTCAAGAGAACAGCATCGACCTTGTTAAGACTACAGGGAGACGACAAATCTCAAACCAACGCGAGTAAGCTATATTACTGTGGCTTCTAGACTGTGGGACAGTGGGCTGAACAGGGGTCAGTGGCCCAGGAGTGGGACTGACCCTGCCACACTACCTTTTTGTAACTGTTCTTTCAGATGTGTTGCTTAGGGTTTCTCTAACTGGTGTTCTTTGAGATGTTTTGTTCACATCCATTCCATGACCCTCCCTCAGTCCTCACTGTCAGAAGAAGAAACAGAGTGGTGGGAGCTATTTTGCCTCTTATACTCTACCAGACAGGTGCCACCCAAAGAGTCACCAGAACCGGTCCCCTATGAATACCACTAAAGGAAAAACTTCCAGCACCGATGCATGTGGCAAGCACATATGCACTTACTATGGAATGGATGTAAGAAACACATCTCAAAGACTGCCAGTTACAAAGGAAATTGTCTGTTCTTTAATATGCTGCAGACTTGTATCTACTCACTATGCGTGTGCCCAGCACACCAAAGTCAGAGATGGTTGCTTAGCAGTACTTGTAGGGGCAGCACTTGCACCCCAGGGCAGTAGCCCCTCCCCGTTGCTATTTAAGGGCAGCTCCACCTCAACCCCCATTCACCCAGTTCTTTTTAGCTATCAGTGGTAGGAGTCAGAGCATTTTGTGTGGTGATTTACATCACACTATTTATATCTGTGTTCTTTTTAATTGTTATTATATACTGTTCATTGTTAATGTAGATTTTATTTTAGTACAATAAGGTTTAGTTGTAGTTAAAATGGATAAATAGTTGCCTTGGGTGATATCCACCATATGGATTATAGTGACTTCCATACATGGTTTTGTACCTGGGAGAAGAGCACATTAAAGAGAGATACCATTGGTGGGACTTATTCAAAATCTCTAGCCTTATGTGCTCCTTCAGAGCCCATACAAATGTGGCTCCAAAGAGAAGGGTTCTACAAAGAAGATTCTCACAAGATGAATGAGAACTATTCCATAGGCCTCTTCAGACCTCTTCATCTAAGAGGAATGTTGACTGCCACCATGAGGAAGAAGCGCTCTTGCCAAAATGGGGGTTTTGCACAAAAAGGTGCCATCTACACAGTGCTCTTTTTGCGCAAAAACCTCTTCCGCAAAAAGGATCGGAAGAGAGAATGCAAATGAGTGTGACATATGCAAATTAACGCTACATTTGCATTTCCTCTTCCGGAAAAAGCTTGTGGTGTAGCCATAGCCTTATACTCTATTATGGTTCCGGCCATGGATCATCCATTAGTTCCGTATCCTCAGCTGAGCCCATATCCATTCCGTTGGCATCCTGAGCTGCATCATTTCTGCTTTGCCTTTCTGTACCTGATTCCCCTGTAATTCAGGGCACAGCTTCTATATCAGCATCTTCAGTTGTAGCCTGGTACCATCTGATCCGGTCACATAGTTGTCTCCCTCATCAGCATTGAATTTTTGCACCATCAGGGGCTCAGACTGCAAAGTCACAGCCAACAGATCTCATCACCAGATTTTGTGCTGTCCTCTATTTCAGACTGTCATTTGCTCCAGTACCAATTAGAAGTGCAATGCCTATTCTAGTTCTTAAATTTATCAATTAGTCATTCATCCTCAGCCCTGCTGGTTTCTCCATATTGTGTTGTGATTGAGGCTGATCATTTGCTCCCTCGGAAGTGATTCCTCTGCTCCCACTGGACAACTTGCAAGCTCAAGATCTGGTTCCTTTTAATCAGAACCCATTGATTACAGGTGCAGTTTCTCTTCCTCTGCCTCTACTACAAGTATATTCTGAAGTTGTATTCCTCAGCTGGTCCAGAATGACCCCACCTTCCCCCATTTGTTCCAAACTCTTAGTCTTCATCTCTGAATGAATGTGCTGTACAGGTCTCTTCCTCACCAGTGGAAGTGCTCAATGATTTTAAGTCACACCAGGGTCTTCTCAGGCATATGATTTCCACCTTGGGAATTCAGGCTACATTTGTTCAGGAGAATATGCAGAAGTTGCTGAATATCCTCCAGTCATCTACTCCAGGTAGAATGTCTTTCCCAATAAATGGAGTTCCTTGGAACCCCAAGCCCCCATGGAATATTGCAGCTCCATAACCCCATACATCCAAACATTCTGAAAAGTAGTGTTACGTCCACATGCAGGGCTTTGAGTGTATTTACTGCCATCCAGTTCCTACATCTGCTAGCAGCAATACATAACCGGTCACAGCCAGGGAAATATAGCTCTACCCCCACAAACAAAACTGCAAGGGACTGAACTTGATGGGGGGGGGGGGGAAGAAATGTATATGACTTGACTGTGGACACTCTTTGCAAATCCAAATAACGCATTAATTCAGATAAGTTACCAGATGTTTCCAGAGAGGGTTCTGAGCTGGGTGTTTGTAGACGGCCTTTTGGTGGCTTTGAGTGTTTGTCCAGAATTACGGCATCAGCCGTGACCATGAGGATGGTCTTGTGATTGCAGAATTCTGACACATATCCTGATGTCTAGAATCATAGAACCATAGAGCTGGAAGAGACCTCAGAAGGTCATCAAATCCAGCCCCCTGCTCTAGGCAGGACCAATCCCAACTAAATCAACCCGGCCAGGGCTTTCTCAAGCCGAGACTTAAACACCTCTAGGGATGGACACTCCACTACTTCCCTAGGTAACCCATTCCAGTGCTTCACCACTCTCCTAGTGAAACAGTTTTTTCAAATATCCAACCTCAACCTCTCCCACCACAACTTGAGACCATTGCTCCTTGTTCTGTCATCTGTCACTAGTGAGAACAGCCTTCCTCCATCCTCTTTGGAACCTCCCTTCAGGAAGTTGAAGGCTGCTATCAAATCCCCACTCACTCTTCGCTTCTGCACACTGAACAGACCCAACTCCTTCAGTCTCTCCTCGTAGGTCATATGCTCCAGCCCCCTAATCATTTTGGTTGCCCTCCGCTGGACCCTCTCCAATGCGTCCACATCCTTTTTGTAGTGGGGGGCCCAGAACTGGACACAATACTCCAGATGTGGCCTCACCAGAGCCAAATAAAGGGGAATAATCACATCTCTGGATCTGCTGGGAATGTTCCTCTTAATATAACCTAATATGCCATTAGCCTTCTTGGCTACAAGGGCACACTGTTGACTCATATCCAGCTTCTCATCCACTGTAACCCCCAGGTCCTTTTCTGCAGAACTGCTACTTAGCTGGTTGGTCCCCAGACTGTAACAATGTTTGCACTTACTGCAGATGAAATCCATTTTCTTCCGGGAGGAAGACAAACATGGCACATGCTGTGCAGGTAACAACAGCAGACCTATCACCATCCATACCTGCTGTCCTGGAGAAAGGATTTAAAAGAAAGGCAAGAGAACCTTGCCCCCTTCCCTCTCCCCTTCCAAACTCCCTCTCTAAACTCCCTGTTAGCATTCACCTGTTCGCAAGCTCCTTGGTCACTTGCTCACTGCTTTATAAAGCCCTGGACTGCCTGAAAGTCCCTCCCCTACCAAGGCTCAGCCAATCAACAGAGGTTACTACAATTCAAACTTTAATTAGAAGCCAACAGTTTCCACCTGCCAGTCACAGCACACACTCTGTGAAAGGGAGGGGGAGAGGAAGGGGAAGGGGGGGAAAAAAAAGCCTTACTCTCAAACACAAGCTCAGCACACAGCAAGAAAGCCCCAAACACAACACACACTGCAGACAGCCACTTCCCTCAAGAGTCTTGTATCTGCTTTTCCTTTACCTGGAGAACTTCCTCTCTAAACTCCCTGTTAGCACCCACCTTTGTGATGACCACTTCGTGTTTTCAGAGAAGTCTTACGAGATTTTAAATGTATTTGTCTCCATTTCTTCAGTTTGGGGACAGGCTGTTCTGCTTCTAAAGGCATATCCGGAAACCAGGTTTTATTCCTGGTGTTTCCCAAAGCTAAAGGAGGAATAAAACCTATCTTCAATCTCCACAGCCTCAACAAACACAGCAGATACTTGTGGTTCTGTATGGTCGCCCTACCAAGTATCCTTTCTACACAAAGTACAATGACTGATTTACTATCCTAGACCTTCCCAATGATTATTTCTACATGGTGATATTTTTGAGCCACAGGAGGCATCTGAGATTTGTTGTGGCAAGCCAAGACTATCAGAACACTGTTCTTCCCTTCAGTCTGTTCTGAGCACCTTGTGTGGGGTGGTGTGTGTTTTTTTTTTTTTTTTTTGGTTTTTTTTGTTTGTTTGTTAGCCACCCTGTACTGATCCCACAGGCAGGAGGCAGATGTTGCAGCACTTACTCTGTTTTGGAAGGGTTGGGCTGGCATGGTTGTGGGTTGGGCTTAAAAATTATGCCTAACGACTTCTGTAACCTAGAACACATTTTATTCTTGGCTTGCTGTGTTTTCAAAGTAGTAAGTCAACCTAAGATACGCAACTCCAGCTACAAGAATAGCGTAGCTGGAGTCAACATACCTTAAGTCAAATTTCTGCAGTTTTCCCTGTTACAGGAGGTCAACAAATAGCACTTGAAAACTCATAATTTGATGGACATTATTGTCTTGATAAAATGTGTAGCAACATTGTATGTGAAGTTGTAAGATTTCCCTGTATGATGATAAGAATACACATTGAAAAACTCCCATATAACCAAACAGGCTTGTGTTAAACAAAGGTGTATATGTTTGCTTGGTTTGCATTTAAGCAGTAAATAGTCATTAATCAGCAAGGGAAAATAAAGGAAGATGAAATAGGTAACAAAAGAAACATTAGGGAACATCCTTATACGTACACTTTGTGAGTTCCTAGCGAGAAATGTTTTTCAATTCAAAGGTTGAAATTATAAAGAAGAGGACGCAAATACCCCAGGACACCTCCCCCCCCCCCTTTTTTTTTCCTCTGCCCATCACATTCTCTGCATCAAAGAAGACAAAAGGAAACAGATGTTGGACATTGAGTGAGGGGTCTTCACCCTGAAAAGTTTGGTCAGTAACACTGCTGGAAGCACGTGTTGAGAAATTTTACTGGAATCTAATAGTCTGTTAACTTATGCACTAGTAGGCATTTTATTGTTAATTTTCTTGTAACTATTTTTGACTTTCATGCCTCATTACTTGTATTCACTTAAGCTTGATCTTCTTTTAGCTAATAGTGTATCTAATCCAGTACCCACACAACAAAGGGCAGTGGAGTTAAATGTCTCGGTATCTCCATATGGGTCACTAAACTAGCATATTGTTTCCTTAAAGGAACAACGGGTTTAATATGTTTG
The DNA here is from genome assembly GCA_030068395.1 of Apalone spinifera. NCBI lineage: Eukaryota > Metazoa > Chordata > Testudines > Trionychidae > Apalone > Apalone spinifera. Next base: position 41,291,599 of record JANRFK010006693.1, on the reverse strand, counting down.
TACTGGCCAGAAGAGGGTGGACAGTACACAAAATACATGCGGGGGGGTTGACCCCAACAGACCCTCAGGACCAAAGCCTGCTCTCCCACCCATGTATTCTGTGTATTGTCCACCTGTTTCCTTCAATGCTGGACAGTTGTTTGTGAGTGGCCCAGGTGAGCCACATGAAGTTTGATAAACTAATATGAGAAATTAAACAAATTAAGCATTTTAACTAATTTACATTAAACCATTCTCCCCCGCTGCAGCACTAGCAAAATGGCTCAGGCATCATTATGTAATTAGTGGTGAATTTCCATTAGCAACTGGTGATCCACGGAAAGGTTTGTATTGACCCAGGTGGACAATGGGGTGCACAGTGGAGAGAGCCCCTCTTCATTTTCCGGGAGAGCAGCACAGCCCAGGGCAGGAAAGTTAAATCTTGGCACGCCATTTGGGAAAGGTTGCCAACCCCAGTTGGAGAACAAGAGTGGCACAGGCCACCACTGGTCTGAATTGTACTATAAAATGTAACGGGTATCGAAAGCTGCACTTCCACTCTTTTTCAGTCTCTTACTGTCCATAACTGACGGTTGAAGTTGTGCTCCCTGTGAACAAACTTGGTGCTCTTTTTTTCTTTTCTTTTCTTTTTTTTTTTTTTTACGGAGTGATATTTTTTTCAGTCAACATTGTTTCTTTTATTTTCTAATGCTATTTTAAAATTCTAGTTTTAATTTTTCTTTAATTGAGTCAAGTGTGTCTTTGGGCTTCTTCCAGTATTGGGGGAGCCTATACCAAGGTTTCAAGCTTTGCTTAGGGTAGAATCATAAAACACTACAACTGGAAGGGACCTCGAGAGGTCATTGAGTCCAGTCCCCTGCCTTCATGGCAGGACCCAGTACCATCTAGACCATCCCTGATAGATATCTATCCAACCTGCTCTTAAATATCTCCAGAGATGGAGATTGCACAACCTCCCTAGGCAACTTATTCCAGTGTTTAGGAAAAACGTCCTGTCAGGGTGGTTAATTTCCAACCTAAACCCCGCTTGCTGCCTCATTGCTTCTTGTCCTATCCTCAGATGCCAAGGACAGCTGTTTTTTTCCCTCCTCCTTGTGATGCCCTTTAAGATACCTGAAAACCGCTATAATGTTCCCTATATCTTCTTTCCAAACTAAACAAGCCCAGTTCTTTCAGTGTTCCTTCATAGGTGATGTTTTCTAGATCTTTAATCAATCTTGTTACTCTTCTCTGGATCTTCTCCAATTTCTCCATCTTTCTTGAAATATTGTGTCCAGTTCTGGGCACCACACTCCAATTGAGGCCTAAACAGCACAGAGTGGAGTCGAAGAATGACTTATCGTGTCTTGCTCACTGAGCTCCTATTCATGCACCCTAGAATCATATTTGCTTTTTTTTCCCAACAGCGTCACACTATTGACTCATGTTTAACTTGTGGTCTACTATGACCGCTAGGTCCCTTTCTGCAGTATTCCTTCCTAGACAGTTGCTTCCCATTCTGTATGTGTGAAACCGTTTGTTCCTTCTTAAGTGGAGTACTTTGCATTTGTCCTTATTAAACTTCATCCTATTTATCTCAGACTGTTTGTCCAGATCATTTTGAATTATGACTGTATCCTGCAAAGCATATGGAACCCCCTCCCAGCTTTGTATCATCTGCAAACTTAATAAGCGTGCTCTCTGTGCCTATGTTCTGGGAAAAGAACTGGTCCCAAAAACTGATACTGAAAGCCCATGCCTGACTAAAGTGTTTGGATAAGGATCACATAAGAAACAGATACTCCATTCCCTGTGTTTTCAATACCAAGGTAAACAAAGTGAGGGTGTGTCTAGACTACAGGGTCTTTTTCGAAAAAAGTGGCCTTTTTACAAAAAAACTTCCCTGCATCTAGACTCCTGCTGCGTTCTTTTGAAAGTAAATCGAAAGAACGCAGCAGGTTTTGTGGGGTTTTTTTTTGTTTGTTTGTTTTTTAAACCTCGGAAAATCTCATTTTACAAGGAATAATGCCTTTTTTTTTTTCGAAAGTTCTCTTTCGAAAAAGCAGCTTGCTTTTTCCAAAGTACTGGTTGTAGTCTAGATGCTCTTTTTCAAAAGAGGCTTTTTCGAAAGTATCTTTCGAAAGAGGTTTGCAGTCTAGACGTAGCCTAGACTGCAATTGTCTTTATTATTTGCAAGCTTCTTTATTTATTTATGGAAGCACCTGTAGGCTGGTATCTGTATCCCTTCGGTCCTTCAAGGGAAGCGCAGCTGGATAGCTCCATCACGGAAACGGTTGTCTTCGTGGCTGAAGACATTGGAGCAGTCCCATTGTCAGAAACATAAGAAGTTAATGAGCTCCTTGAGGTGCAAAATACAGGATTCCTGAACGCTGTTCTAGTACTGACAGTAGAATGCATACATGACCTTGTTGCTACTAACAGATCTGAGCAACTGATTCAAGGACCTTGCAAGGGCCATGTAAACTATTTCTTCAGCTGAGATGGATCAGATTTCTGTGATTATGGTCAGGCAAGTATGCAATATTATCAATGCCAGATGACTATGCGGGTTAGGGATGTAAAAATGTGTTTAAAAATGTAATCACATAACTACTAAAAATCATAGTGGTTACAGAGTTACACATACTGCAGACTCTGCAGTATAGACCTTAAATGAGCTTTATACTGCAGAGCCTGCAGTGAAGCCTCCCCGGGAGCAGAGCCAGCAGCCCCTTCCAGCCCTGCTTCTGGAGAGGAGGCTTTGCTGCCCCAGCAGAGCCATCTTCCCCGAGAGTAGGGCCAAGCTTCACTGCAGGCTCTGTAGTCCACTCCCAGGGAGCCAGCATGTAACCTGTGACAGAGGGGAGGGGTGGCCAGGCCTGCCACAGACTGGGACTGCTCTGTCGGGCCCCATAGAGCTGGAGAAGCACCCTACCTGGAGCTGGTGAGAAGATACTCCAACCTCTATTGGTTAACCTTTTACAACCCTAATGCAGAGGTGAGAGACATAGTTAATATTAAGGGCACAAGTTCTGTGACATCATCAGCGCTAAACGCTGGCCCATTAACTATAGGCCTGGTACTGTTCTCTTTAGCCTCATCCATTCTGGTGCCAGTTTTACCCTGCAATACAGTACTGCCAGCAAGGCAGCACTCTGTTTCATCCAGTACTATGTTCCTGGCATAAATCCAGGTCATGTTTGCTGAAGACTGACCTCAGTAACACCTTGGTTCTCAGAATACTCTGATTCTTCATCAGATTCTTGATGTAGGCTCTTAAGTCTCATACTACTGTGAATGCAGCACTGCTTCAGGTCCTTTTCTTACGCTTAGTCAAGCGGATTTGAGGAGAATAGGGCCAAACACCAACTGGAGGTTAGTACTATCCAAACTCCCCTCTGGCCAAATTGGATCTTCTGGAGCAGGGATTCTCAAACTTGTTTTGCTGCCCCCCTTTGTAAATATTTCAGGCTGTGATGATTTCCCTCCCCCCCCCCCTAAAAATTGA
>JANRFK010006693.1:41244015-41279256 GCA_030068395.1 Apalone spinifera | reverse complement strand
CCCCCCCCCCCCCCCCCCCCCCCGCAAATCAGTAATGCTGTCCAGCTGGGGCTCCATGTTCTGCCCCCTCAGCCGCGTTTGCCAGCAGTGGCAGGAGGAGGCAGAGAAGGCGGCGCCTGCCTCCCTCCCTCTCTCTTCAATAATGGCAGCCCAACCAGGGCTCTGTGCTCCCCCTCCTACCCATCAGGGCGCAAGACACACTTGGGGAGGGAGAGGGCATGAAGGAGACAGTGCACACGCCGCTATCAGCTGCTACCCCTTCCCACGTGGCAGTAATAGCCACATTCCCTACGAAGGCAGCCTCACTCTGGGGAGTGTTGGGTGAGGATGTGGTGGTCAGGGGCAAGAGGATGTTGGCATGGGCAGGGGACATAGGGAACGGGGTGGGGCGGCAAAGGGTGTTGGGCACTGTGGCGCAAGGGGCTGGGTTGGGGCAATGTGGTCAGGTAACATTATATTTGCATATTCATTATTTGAATAATGAATATTGTGGCAAATCTGGCCTATGCCCCTGGGTCCTGCGCTTCCTGGCGGGGTCATTGTGTGTGCCTCATAGGCTTATAGTATCCCTACCACTGCCGAGAAGGCAAGGGTACCCTGCTCCAAGAGCCCTTTTAATCATCGGCCAGTCAGGGGTTAGAATGTCAGTCATTCCAATAATCCAAGGGTCCTTCTTTCCTTGCTGGCCTCCCACCAGCCAGGAGGAAGGTTGGGGGAATCCCGGTCACACCCACTTGGTCCAGGTTCCGTCCCAGGGCCCTATGCAGTAGCCCCAAAGGTGGCTGTGAGACCTGGCCCTTGCCCAGTTGAATAGCAGCCCCTCCCTGGGCCACTTCCCCAACCACTCCCTAGGTACCTCCTCTCTGGTGTTTTGGAATAGGACCTGTTAGCTTGCTGCCTTCAGGGTTTGTCTTCTGCTCGTCCTCTCCTCTGGTCTGTCCCTTTTCTCCCTCCCACTGCCTTGTCTGAGGGAAGGTTTTTATGATGTGCCCACAAGCCTTAGCTGGCAGCAGGTGTTCTAATCAGCCTTCCCTCCAGCTGACTCCAGATGGGCTTCAAGTGCCTTAATGGCTGAGCTGCAGTCTGGCAGCCTACTCAGGGAACATAAACCTGCATGCCCAACTCCCGTGTAACTGCCTTCCACCAGGCTTCTGCAGCCCCTTGCTTTCGGGCTGCCACAATATGCAAATAAAATGTTACCGGTCTGCCAATGGTTTGTGAATGAGATTGCCACACACAAACTCAGAAGAGGTTGAGAACCACTGCCATTGAGCAACAAAGCATTGTGGCAATCATGTCAACGGTGGTGAGCCTTATTCTGGAGTATATCCAGAGTTTGCTGGAATGAGGATAAATCTCAGGAGGCCAGGAACATATACTCTTTTTGTGAAGCACTTGAGGTGAGAAACTGGCAAATGGAATGCCAGTTCTGGTGTCACGAAACAAGAGCAGACTGGTGGCATTGAATAGTGATGCAGCTATGGGACGATCAGCAATGACTGCAAAACTTTCGAATGCATAAAGCCACTTTCATGGAAGTTTGCAAATTGCTTTCCCTCACTCTGAAGTGCAAGAATACCAGGAGACTCACTCTGACAAGCAAGTGGCATTTGCTTTGTGGAAGCTCGTAATGCCAGGCAGCTTACCAATCAGTTGGGATTCGATTCAGAGTGGGAAAATTTACAGTGGGAGCTGTTGTGAACCAGGTAGCCAAGGCAATCATTACCCTTTTGCTATGGAGTGTAGTGACTCTGGGAAATGTGGAGGATATAGTGGATTGCTTTGAAACGATGGGGCTCCCGGCAGTGGGGCAATAGATGGAAGGCACATCCTTATCTTGGCTCCCAACAACTTTGCCAAATAGCACCTAACCCACAAGGGATACTTCTCGATGGTGCTGCAGGCTTTGGTGAATCACAAAGGCCATTTCACCAACATCATCAACATGGGATGGTTGGGAAAGGTGCATGATGCATGCATCCTTAGGAATTCCTGCCTCTTAAGAAAGCTGCAAGCTGGAACTTTCTTCCCAGTTTGGAAAATTACAGTTGGAGGTGTCCACTGCGCCCTGCAGACTGAAGGGCGTAAGCATTTCTAAGTCCCTGTTACTCTCTTATGTATTGCTCTGCCTGTGCTTATTGATATGTCACTTTGCAATAGCTGTGTAACCATTTTGCAGTATTAACTCTGTAATAGTAGTGACATAGTAAGATTAATAAAAGCAACTATCCCTAATCGACTCTATTGTGAAGCATATCTGTAATCCTGTTTGTCCATGCCCCTGTGAGTTGACACAGGGAAGGTTTAGGTTGGACATTATGAGAAACTTCCTAACGATCAGGGTGGTTAAACACTGGAATAAATTGCCTAGGGAGGTTGTGGAATCTCCATCACTGGAGATATTTAAGAGCAGGTTGTTACACATTTATCAGGGATGGTCTAGAGTGACAGTGCTTGGTCTTGCCGTAAGAATGAGGATTGGACTCAATGACCTCTCGAGGTCTCTTTCAGTTCTAGTATTCTATGATTTTGTCTCATCCCTGATCTATTTGTGCGTGCTGGAGAGCTGAAGAATCTGCAGCATGCTCGCTGCTGTTCCCACTAAAACAAAAAGTGAAGGGCAGTTTTCACAGGAGATGCGTTGTTGTGCATTATCTAACCTGTTAGCATAAAAGGAAGGCCTATCTAGAGACTATAGGGATATGTTATGGGCACAGTTATGCTTCGAAGTGGCCACTATACAACAGATACACCACAGAGTTAAGGGAGCTGATGGACTTGGTTTGGTGGCAGGCATGGTAAGGGACAGGCCAGCATCCGGGTGTGGTGATAGGGTGTGGTGTCCATGTGTTCGGCGTTCCCCGTTTGCCAGGAGAGTGCAACTTTTCCTTCCCACAGAAACATGCAGGCAGTTGCAGACAGGGGATGGCAGCAGGGCAGAGTAAGAGCCAAAGCCATGCTTCACTGTGGTGTAACAAACAGAAGTTTACTGCAGAAGCAACAGCTAATAGCTTCCCCCATTTCATCCAGGTTGCCATGTGAGGTCCCAGTTTTCTCTGAATCACATAGAGTGATAGGGAGCATGTGCTGACTGATGGTGGCCAGAAACATGGACCTCAGTGCTGCAATGATGCCAGACCACTTACTGCTTGTTTGATGCGGAAAGGTGTCCTACCATTGTGGATGGAATAAGGCAGGTCTCCCCAGAAACCTTGTGAGAAGGATTAAGGAGTTCCTCAGAGAGCTCAGTGGAGATGTGGAGGGAGAATTCCCACTCTGTCTCCATACAAGTTAAGAAGCTATTCTGGGCACTCCCCACTGTGTTTGGATTGTCTCCAAAGTTGGTTGTCCATGACGTTGCCCCGCTCACCTGCTGACCACTCTCCTCCTCCTCCTCCACTTCCTCAGCCATGTTGTGCTCCATGCTGCTGCCCGAGGCTGTCAAGGGATTGTTTTGGGAGGACTCCTTGGACTGAGTAAGGAATCTGGTTAGGGCCTCTTCCCTCCCCCCGATCACATGTAGCTGCTCGTAGAAATGGTGTTTTTGTGATGATGATCTAGACCATTCATTTTCCTCCTGTGTTTTTGGATACAACTACCTCAGCTACTTTATTTTCATGTGACACTGCCATGGATCCCTAGCGTATCCTTTCTCTTCCATGACTTTTCTGATCTTAGCATAAATATCTGCATTCCATTTGCTTGCCCATAGTTCTGCAGGAACAGGTCTCTCTGCCCATACAGCAATGAGATCCTGGATCTTTGAACACTCCATGCTGGTGCTCATCTGCAACCCTGGGTCAAGTGTGCTGCTCAGGTGTGTTTCCTGCTCTGAAGTTTGCTCACTATGCTGGCCACACAGGAAATGAAATTCAGTTTTTTCCAGGGCTTGCTTGTTCACCTGGAGAATAGTACAGTTGAAAGTCCTGGCCAAAGCAGTCACTGTGGGGCATCGTGGGACATCTACTGGAGGTCAAGAACTTCAACATTCACAGCACTGCATCTGCACCACCACGAAGTCAACTGTGCAAGGTCAACTTTAGTATTACTCCTTGTGAAAAACAGGAGTACCGAATTCGACTTTATTGGCCCTTTAAGAAGATAGGACGGCCTTGATGGTGTGTACTCACTCTTTAGAAATTCGACCTAACACAACTAAGTTTGACCTAAACTCCTAGGCTACATCTACATTGCCCAGTCTTGCACAAGAACATATGCAAATGAGGTGCAGCAATGAATATTGTCACACCTCATTTGCATACTTTGAGCCACCATTTTTGCACAAAGGGCTTTTGCGCAAGGGCCGTTCTGTCTAAAAATAAGCAGCAGAACGGCTTTTGCACAAGAGGGGTATTTTTGCGCAAGAAGGAGCAGTGTAGACTGCTCCTTCTTGCGCAAAAGCCCCTTGCGCAAAATGGTGGCTCATTAAGTATGCCAATGAGGCATGGCAGTATTCATTGGCATGCCTCATTTGTATATGTTCTTGCACAAGACTGGGCAATGTAGACGTAGCCTTAGTGTACACCAGCCCTTAGTGTCTTCAGTTTTCATTGACACCCTCTGAAATGAGAACATTTATTCTTTGCCCACACTATGAAGTTACATAGACATCTGTATTGGCTAGGAATGTGGGAGAAAATCATATGTTCCATACCCCATCTCACTCCCTAACCTTCTCTCCCCAATACAAATGTATCTATGCAAATAGAAGTGTGCTTTTGTCTGCTTAATTAACATCAGTTGGAGAAGAGGTATTACTATGCTGACAGAAGAATTCCTGTCAGCTTACACACTGTCTGTACGAGGCTGTGCCTCAGATCTATTTTGGTGGAGTAAATCAGTAATATAAAATATCGAAATATACTGCAAACCACAGGTTGCCAAACTTTTTGGCATCACACTCCTTTTTTGATTTTTGAGACACTCTTACACACACACACACACACACACACTTACACACACACACACACACACACACACACACACACACACACACACACACACACCAACAAAAAAATAGCAGCACAACTTGAGTGCAAAAAAAAAACAACCCACCCCACAACGGCCATTTACAAGTCTGCCCCAGCCAGCCCGAGTTGCAGACTGGACTCTTTCTTTGGGGGGGGAGAGGCGGGCTGGATCGCCTTGCGTCCCCCAGTTTGGGAACCCATGGTGTAAATGGTGAATTGGGAAGAAACTTTTCTGCGTACCTGTTTGTTCTTTAAAGACTGTGTCAGTGCAGCAGCCGATCAGATGTTCAACTTTTCATAATCACACATCTTTGTATGCACCTCACTTCTCACCTTCATTACTAGGGCAAAGCCCTGGGATTTTCCTGGGAAGTCTATCAGCTTTGTGTGATAATTCTGTGATGCAGAGAGAAGTCTGTGCATAGGAGGAAGAGATAAACAAACTGCCTATTCTGTTGGAAGGTTCGTTGCATTAACCTGTTGCGTCCTGTAGCTGGCATATCATCTTCCCCTTGCTAGTTACTGTCTCCATGTAACTAATGAAAATTGAGTTCTGTCAGAACATGAAGTCTTAAATTTATTACACTCGTTAAATATTTTCTTTTTTTAATGGTGTAGAGAGTACTGAATGCAAATTTTGTTAACCATCACAACTTAAGGTGTCATTTAACCTTTCAACAAAAAGAAAACCAAAACTTTGGCTACACTATGATACTACAGAAAGTGGTGAACAAATCAACTTTGCAAGTATTGAATGGTGGAAAGAGAGACCTAGAAATACAATTGTATTTGGAGCAATTTACTGAAGCACAGCTCTTCAAGCAACCATTTTTAATTACTTCGCACTGACATTTTGATTGTAAACAATTTCTGCCACAAGCCAATTTCCTCTGGGATATAAAATCCAAATGGCAATGATCCCCCCAGCTGGAATTAAAAATGTGTATCTAAAAGTCCTGTAGGGCATCTATGCTTATGGAAATTCACCAGTGTTCCTATTAAACCAAAGCATTCACACTAACTCTAACAATCTAATATGATGGCTATATGAAGACTTTTGATGATAAACTGAATGGTTTTCATAACTACTACAATGGTTTGTTTGCTCTGCTCTGTGTAATAGATAATTTCCTTTTCCACAATATAAATAAAATATAATGTGCAGATTTATTGTTAAAAAAAAAACCAACAACTTTCTAGATGAATTCAGTAAGATATTATAGGCTATCAATTGAACATTAAACATTTTTCTTTAGAAGAAACATGAACTAATCTTCATATATAAAATAGTGTTGTGTATATAAATGGCATCATATCTCTAAAAAGTGTCAATGTGATGAGCAATATCGGTGAGAGCAAACAGACTGCAAGGCAAAGTCAAGGGAATTTTGTTCCATCTGAGAAGCAGTTGCATGCAAAGCATTCCTGAATTCACCTTGTTGTGACATCCTAGCTGATATAGGACATTCCAGTGCATGCAGTAAGGTGTCTTTGCCTGAAAACAATGTTTGTGCATATCAGTTGCTCTGATTTCCTCAATATTTCTAGCTGTCTAAATTATTATTTAATTTCTTTATTAATTCAGGATAAAGTTCCCTACCGAAGTACACACGGAACAATAATATAAATAGCATGGTATTTAATAATTCCGACTTAGGAAAAGTCTTATTTGATATGGCTTTTATGTATCTTCAGTGTATTATGTCATACCACCACACTAAATATAAACCATGTAAGTTGATTTTATGATGAGCTTTTTTTGCAAAGAAAAAAAAGATGAATCACCACAAAATATTGAAATTGAAATTATTTAACCTGATATTAATATTAAAACTTAGCATTAAATAACTGGTTACAGCACAGAATGTGTAAATAAAAAAAGCTAGATTTGACGATTTACTTCATTGGAGAACTGAGTACACAGTAAACTTTAGTTCATACGGAACTAAAAAATGACCCATTTTAACTTCAGACATAGTTGTTGACGTTTTTGTACATGACAGAAGAATTCTATTACAGGTGACCCCCACACTTATGACCTAATTGGTTCCTGGAGAACCATTGTATGTCAAGCCATCATAAGGCAAACCCTTATTTCCCATAGGCACAATGTTATATAAATGGCAGTTCTGTTCCTGTAAACCCATTTCATACTTAAAAATACCAAAATTGACTGTGGAAATGGAGAAAAACTAAACTAAATAGTTCAAATAATACACAAATAACTGATGTGGCAGAGATGCGCACAGTTCAAGCAGCAGCTGCAGACTGGCGAGTCTGACTGACCGTGTGCATTTCCTGTTTTGGGATGATGCATGGAGTCTGTGTTGTACACCATCGTAAATGCGAATTGAAGATGTAAATTGGCGAGGGGAGAGTTCAGCAGCTATCTCGCATAAAAAAATGGTCGTAAATGCAGGCGGTCATAAGTTGGGGGTCGCCTGTAAAGCATATATAGCAGGGCCACGTGCCACTCTTTTACCAATAATCACAGAGAGGTAGCCATGTTAGTCTGATCTTGTTTAAAAAAAAAAAAAAGTCATGTAGCACTTTAAAGACTAACAAAATAGTTTATTAGGTGATGAGCTTTTGTGGGGCTGACCCACTTCTTCAGATCATATTCTGAAAGTGAATTGGCATGACCATTATATAACAGAGGGATACAATAAAAAAAGACAATTAGTGCAGCTTGTGGAGCACCCACATGTATCTCTCCCTGACCCAATTCTCCATATACCAAACTGGGGGATGGAGGAATTTGGGACCTCTGTCTTGTAGTGGATTGGTGCAGTAGGGACTTCTGTCTAGCAAGGAGCGGAGTCTCAGTGCTTACGCCCTGCATGGTGCTCCTGCTGGGGCATGGGGCTTCACGAGGATGGGGGCTGAAGCCGTAACTCCCAACTCTCAAACTTCTAAAGATTGGCAGATGTGGCTTAGAGGACCAGTAAGTCTGGCCACGCTGATCTACAATAAGATCCCAATTATCCAAAAAGCTTAGGAGGAAGCAGATTTGTTCAGATTATTAGAAGTTGATAGCAATACAGAACTTTGCATATTCATTCCAAAAAATGGTCATCTACTTCAGTATTCTCTCACATTTAGCAGAATAAGGTGTTTCAGAGGAACATACCAGAAAACCTATAGTGGGCAATTATGGAATGACTTGCCTGAATCTTATTTTATTTTATTTTATTTTTTATAATACCTTATTTAAACTTGTTACTGTAGCTGATGTAACTGAATATTCAATTATTCAAATAAATATTGAAATCCTACTAAGCTGTAGGATTCAGTAATATCTTGTGACATTGAATTCCACAAATTAGTTATGTTTGGTGTAAAATTTCTTTTGAATTTCAGTTCCATTTAATATCCTCTTCTTGGATTAAGAACAAATAGCATCCAATTTATCTTTCCCTATACCTTTGATTGCTTTGTGTTCCTTTGTCACTTCTCTATATTACATCATTAAGACAAACAGTTCTTATTCTTTCAGTGTATTTTTACGTGCCAATCTTTCTCATGTTTTAGTCTCCCATGACTGGACCCTTTTATTTCAAATACATTTTTAATTATAGGATGAACAATATTGGAACCATATTTTATGGGAGAGTGTGTACTGGGGATGTGAAATTATAAATGGTTACATGCAAGAACCCTCCCCCCCCAACTAACACACACACACACACACACACACACACACACACACACACACAATGCTGCTTCTATATCGGGGTGGAGAGGCAGGAGCTGGTGCTTGTGGGGAGCCCCCTACTCAGCTACTTCTGATATGGGGCGGGGGAGAGATGGCAGCTGGTTTTCATGGGGAGCCAGTTTTTAAGATAGAGCTCCATCTTAAAAGCTGGCTACCCACAAGCACTGGCTTCTGCCTCCCCCTGCCCTGCTGCCTCTGATACAAGGGCAGCAGTGGGAGGACAGGGGAAGGTTCCAAGGGAGTTAGCACGCATAGGGAGCTGCCTCACCTCTACATGTAAATATGTAACTGCTAAAATTTTCCAAATAAATGCATTTTAACATCCCTAGTGTGTACCATTGATTTATGTAATGCCAGTAGAATCTGGATTTTGATTGAGGTCTTCAAACACTGTTGGGAGTACAAATAGTGAATTATAATTAACCACTACAGAATGATGCTCATATTTCTTTTCTGAATGATTACTGTCAATTTAGAATGTAGTCTATTGTATGAGTAGTTAAAATTATTCCTCCTTTGGTGCATAACCCTGTAATTGTTGATTCTTCTTCGAGTGTTTGCTCATATCTATTCCATATAGGTATGCGCATGCAGTGTGCATACGTCTGTCGGAAATGTTTCTCTTAGCAGTACCTGTTGGGCCAGAAGGGGAGCCCCCTTGAGTGGCGCCATTATACTGGCCAATATATACCCCTGCTGGCCCTCCACCCCCTCAGTCCCTTTTTACTGCCCATGATGGTCGTTGGAACCCGCTCTTGCCTAGCAAGGGCAGTTTAGCAGTTACTCAGTGTTCAAGTTCTTTGTTCTAGTTTCAACAGTTACAGTTCTTATCAGTTCTTTAAGTAGTTAAGTGGTGTTTCTTGTGCTAAGGACCGACCGTAGTTCTTGCTCCGCGCGCCTGGTGCGTGCGGTGGGCCATGCCTGGACCTCACGGCTTCAAATCCCATGAGAAGTGCCAGAGGCCTATGCCTTGTGGTGACCCGCACTCTGTCTGCCTTAAGTGCCTGGGCGAGGCCCATTTTTCTAAGACCTGTAAAAATTGCAAGGCGTTCAAGCCACACACGAAGAGGAAGAGAGAGTCCTGCCTGAAAATCGACTGGAATCCAGCGTCTGACCCGGCACCGGCGACTCAGAGCGCACCAGCCTTGGTGCAGGAGATGTCAGGCCATTCGCAAGCTTCCCCGGTACCACACAGACTGTGGCACCGTTCCCAGTCCCCGGTGCCTCAGAAGTAGAGGAGGGGCACGCAGCACCATCGGGCATCGAGCCCGGACCATCTCAGTCGGGCAAGTGACTAAGTCTGCACTGGGATGCCAGCCCAGTGGGGGACTTCCCAGAGCTCTCGACCTGGAAGGCTTTCAAGGCGGCCAGGGATCTGATTGAACTGGCCCCCTCTCCTACTGCGGCACTGGCCTCAGGAAAGGATCTGGACTTTGGTCGGCACTGATTGGAGGCTAGGACTCCCAACGCCACTCCAGCTCTAAGTACAGCACTGCCTACAGGGCCGGCACCGGCAGCGACCTTGACCCTGGCCTGTGCCTTGGCACCAGACCCAGCACTGGGGCAAAGGCCTTAACCGGCACCAAGTGCGGCACTGGTTGCTGCAACCGCTGAGCCCCACTCAGGGCTTACCAGGCCTGGTTCTGGGTCTGGGCTTGCCGCCGCCTCCTCCTTGTCAGCACCAGGGCAAGCCGGAGTCGATGGCTCTGCACACTCCGCCAGTGAGATCACCGGCTGCGTCCACCTCCACCCCACCATGGTCAGCCTTGGAGTATTCAACCAACTCTCAGGCGGAGTCCACATCGTTGTCCGGGGGGTTCCCGGTCCTGGCACTGGTCCTACTCCCACCATTGGTCACGGCACTGGAGTACATCCGCTCATCAGCAACAGCATCAATGAGCGCAGCTAATCCCAGTACCAGTAATGCAGCAGTCCTGGCCCCCACAGGCACCAGGTCGTTTTGTTCCTATGGGCCTACCACCAGAGTCATGGTGCAGGCCCCTCCTAGATGGGAGTTGGTCTTCTCTGGGTCTAGGGCACCTCCTTCAGCAACCTCACTGACTCAGTCGCCTGCATCAGGGAAGTCACTTCTGCCAGGCTAAATCTCCCCACCGCTTTCAGAGACCGAGGACCCTGTGGCAGACGCCGGCCCAGGATCAGAGTCAGGGCCCACCAAGTAAGTCCTGGGGCTCCCGTCAAAGGTTTTGAGGGTATGCCCAAGGACAGCCTACCAGCCTCATCTCCCCCCCTTCCCTCCCCCCTTGTTTCCAGGACTGCCTGTTCCCTTTCTACCAGGCCTTGGAGTCCATTACCTTGGACCATTGGATCCTAGAAATGGTGGGAAGAGGATATGTCATTCTCTTCCATCCCCCTTCCCTGTCCCTCTTCAGGGACCCCTCGCTTCTCCTTCAGGAGGAGGTGCTTCAGCTCCTTACCCTGGGGGCCGCAGAGGCGGTTCCCCCTGGGGTGTTGGGCAGGAGCTTTTATTCCCGGTATTTCCTGGTCCCCAAAGCCAAGAGTGGGTTTTGTCCCATCCTGGACCTCAGGGATCTCAGTGCCGTCATCATCAAACCCAAATTCAAGATGGTGACTCTGGCATTCATCATTCCCTCCCCAGTCCCCAGATACTGATACGCTGCCCTTAATCTAGAAGATGTCTACTTTCATGTTTCTGTTATGCCCTACCACCCAAGTCAGTTCCTCCACTTTACGGTGGGCAGGGACCTATGGTGGGCAGGGACCACTATCTGTTTATGGCCCTTCCCTTTGGGTTTTCCATGGCCCCCAGCATCTTCACAAAGTGCATGGCCTTCATCGCCGCCACTCTGAGAAAATGAGGCATTGAGGTGTTCCCATATCTGGATGACTGGCTTTTACGAGGGCACTCCGCCAACCAAGTGTGGGTATACATCACTTTGGCTCAAGAACTCATGCAGGAGTTGGGTCTGCTTCTAAATGTGCCCAAATCAACCTTGGTGCCTACCCCAGCGATAGAGTTTGTGGGCGCCCACCTGGACTCGATAATGGCCAAGGCCTCCCTCCCCAGTCCTGCTTCCTGGTAATCCGGTCAGCTGTCCGGGACATACTGGCTTTCCCGATAACCACGGTCAAGGCCTATATGCGCCTTCTGGGTCTAATGGCCACGTGCAACATCGTCATCCAGCACACCAGGTTCTGCATGCACCCACTGCAGATGAGGCTAGTGTGGACTCACAATCTACCTTTTCACACATGGGACAGAGTGGTGACAGTCTCCTCTGACGTCCTTCGCTCCCTGGACAGGTGGACATGAGCAGAGGAGGTCTGTGCCGGAGTCCCATTCTCCAGGCCTCTACCAACACTCCGGCTCATGACGGATGCGTTGCACACCAGTTGGGGGGCCCACCTTGGAGACATGCAGACTCAAGGTATGTGATCGAGGGACGAACTCTCCCTGCACATAAACGTCAGGGAGCTGCGAGCAGTCCGCCTTGCCTGTGTGGCCTTCTTCCCATGCCTTGGGTAAGTAGGTCCTCATCCTGTACGACAACATGTCGGCACTCATATACATCAACAGGCAGGGCAGGACTCTCCTCACTTGTGTCAGGAGATCCTTCATTTCTGGGATCTATGCATCGGGGTGGATATTCACCTGATTGCCTCCTATCTCCTGGGTTCCCAGAACACCCTGGCGGGCCAACTGAGCAGGTCCTTCTCTGACCACGAGTGGGCCCTCAGAGGGGATGTGGCCGTCTGCATCTTCCGCAGGTGGGGATTTCCCCGTCTGGACCTGTTCACCACGTGCCAGCACAGGAAATGCTTGAGGTTCTGTTCTCTCATGGGGCTGGGAAGGGGCTCTCTGGAGATGCGTTACTCGTTCCCTGGCCCGGGGGTCTACTTTACACGTTCTCACCAAACCCGCTGGTCCACCGAGTGCTCCTGCGGGTGTGGGAGTTCAGGGCATCTCTGATTCTCATCGCACCTGCATGGCCCAGGCAGCACTAGTTCTTGAACCTCCTGAACCTGTCATGGGAGAGGCCAATCACACTCCTGCTGGTCCCCAACCTGATCACACAGGATTGTGACAGGCTTCGTCACCTGGACCTGCAGTCCCTGCACCTCATGGCGTGGAAGCTCTGTGGCTGACAGCGGCGGAGCTTCAGTGTTTGGCTCACATGCAGGAGATACTACTGGGGAGTAGGAAACCTTGCCCTAAGGCTACATATCTGGCCAAGTGGACTGATTCTATATATGGACCATCTACAGGGGGGGGGGGGGGGGGGGGTGTCTCCTGTGGACGCCCCAGTCGCCCTGGTCTTTGACTACCTGGACTTTATGCTATAGGGGTTATCCTACTCCTCAATTAAGGTTCACCTAGTGGCTATTTCCGCTTTCCACCCGGGTGTCACGGGTAAGAACCTCTTTGCGGACCCAATAGTGAACAGGTTTTTGAAGGGCCTGGACAGGCTTTCCCCACACATTCGGCAGCCCATCCCCCAGTAGGAGGTGTCTAAACTTATGGGACCTCCATTTGAACCCCCAGTGACCTGTTTGTTGCTACACCTGTCCTACAAGGTATCTCTGCTAGTGGCTATCATGTTGGCCAGGCGTGTGTCCAAGCTAAAGGACTCTTACTTCAGCCCATTTGCAGTTTTCTTTAAGGATAAAGTCAGATTGCGCCCCCATCCTGCATTCCTGCCAAAAGAGGTGTCTAACTTCCATGTCACAGGACATTTTCCTGCCAGTCTTTTACCTTAAGCCTCATGTATTGGGTAAGAAACAGGTGCTGCACACTTTGGATGTTAGGAGGGATTTTTCTTGAGAGAAAAAAGTCCTCCCATAGATCACGTCAGCTCTTTGTTGCCATTGCAGAGCGGCTGAAAGTCCAGCCAGTCTCTGCGCAAAGGATCTCCTCCTGGATAACAGCTTGTATTAGGGAATGCTACGGCTGGCCGGGGTTCTAGCTCCTCCCCTCACGGCCCACTCTACTAGCGCTCAGGCTTCCTCTGTAGCTTTTGTGGCCTAGGTCCCGATCGTGGACATATGCAGGGCCACCACCTGATCCTCTGTCCACACCTTTGCTAATCTCTATGTGCTGCCATATCAGACAAAGGAGGATGCTACCCTGGGTAGAGCTGTCCTCCATTCAGTGGAAGGGTAGAACTCCGACCCTGTCTCCTGGGGTTTCTGCTTTGGAGTCACTTACATGAAATGGGCATGAGCATTCACTCGAAGAAGAAAGAACGGTTACTTACCTTCGTAACTGTTTTTTGAGATGTGTTGCTCATGTCCATTCTAAATCCTGCCCGACTCCCCTTCTTTGGAGTAGTCCGGTAAGAAGGAACCGAGGGGTTGGAGGGCCGGCTGGGGTATATATTGGCTGGTATAGTGGCGCCATTCCAGTGGGCTCCCTGCTGGCCCAACAGGTACTGCTAAGGGGAAAAATTTCCAACAGCGTGTGCACGCACACACCTACGTGGAATAGACATGAGCAACACATCTCGAAGAACGACAATTACGAGGTAAGTAACCATTCTATTTCACTTCTATTATGCTGCCCACTCATCTAGCTTTCTTAGATCCCTTTGAAGTTCTTAATCTAAACAATCTCATTGACAGATTTTTGTCACCCCACTCTTCCCCCAATTTTCAGAGTATAAAAATAAATACTAAAAATACTTTTTAAAAACTGGTCGTAATGCAGATTCTGCAAGCACCTCACTGTTAACCTATTGATATGAAGAAAATTTGTTGATAACTTCATTTTTATTACTTTAGGAAACTGTACACAATGCTCATTGACCATTTCATACTGCAGATGCAGCAGCAGTACATTAGGAATTGTAAGAACTAAATCACACACAAAGTAACCCTTATCTTTTATTAAACTAAATCTTAAATGTTACATACAAGTTTCACATTTGCAGTTGCAGCAGTCTCCAGAGTTGCCTGCTGATGGCTATCCTTGAACTCTTTATTTAAATTTCCAGATTTTATTAACTGACAAGACCTCGGCACACTAAGGGTGCGTCTACACTACACCCTTAGTTCTGCTGCCTCTGGGGGGGAGGTAGGAGCTACTACTCATGGTAGCCAGCTTTTAAGCTGGAGCTTTATCTTAAAAGCTGGCTACCCGTGAGCACGGGCTCCTGCCTCCCCGTTCACTGCTGCCTCTGCTGCTCTTGAATCAGTGCGGGGGAGGGGCTCCAAGGGAGCTGCCTCACCTCTGCATGTAAATGCAGTGCAAATTGCGTAACTTATTTCAAGTTGACTTCGAAATAGCTTATTTCGAAATTTGGCATGGTCTACACAGTGCCACATTTAGAAATAGAGAGCTATTCTGAAACATCTATTAATCCTTGTGGAATGAGGTTCACAAGGACGTTGGAATAGCAAGCTCGTTATATTTTGAAAAAATGGGCTTGCTTAAAAGACATGGAATAGCTATTTAAGCATACTGGGAGTATCCCGAAATACCATCTCTGTCTAGACTTACCCTAAATGTATGATGTCCTTAAAACTTCTACAGCTAGCTCTCATCTTCCCTACTCCCACTGTCATTTTGATTTCAATGTAGTTCCAAGTTACCAAAAAAGCTAAGAGTGTGCTTAGAATGCATTTAATTAGGGAGTAAGCCCCATTGAAAACAAGTATAGGATGGGGTTTGTTTGTTTAGCATAACTGAGTTATGCTGAAGTAAAGTAGCGAATACACTTAAAGCATCACCATTGTAGTCTGTGACCATGATGTTCCAAAATAAGAGGCAAGTATTATGTAATATAAAATAAGAAAATGGCACTCAGTGGCAACTCTAGATTTCTCTTACTGCAGTTTTCTATACTGTATACTTGGGTGATAGATTCTAAACTTAGTTAACTAATTAAATAAGTTGTAAGGATTAGCTAATTTAAACTTTTTTTTACTAGCAACAGCCAACATAGTAAATAGCTATAGAATTTACTTGTTAAATCATACTTATATTAAAAAGCATAGAGAGTGAGAATCTTGAAGAATGATGGATTGCAGTTTAACCACATTGTTCTTCAGACATACCACGTCTTCATCCAGATCATTTTCCCCCAATAAACAGTTTTTCTTATGATATTATGTTCTTGCCCTGCTTATACTTGACACATTTTCCTTTTTACCCAGAGCTGGTTGTTAGGCTAGACAGAGTAGAGCCATGAATTCATTTTTATGAGACTAAGTGTATGTGTAATATGTTTGTGATGAGATTTAATTGTAACTGTTATTTTTAAATGACAAATTTTGTATTTTATTGATTTTTTTAATCTAAAGCAAAAAACCTGATTTAAATAAAGATCACTAATTTTTATTCACCCTGACTTTTATGCTACTTCAAGGCTGCCAAAAACAAAATTTGGTGTCCCCTTGTGTAATTTAGAGTCGGACATCTTGAATGTATTGGAATTGTGTAATTTATCATTTTGTTTAATAATCTCTGTCAGTACATGTTACATTGGTTTTGTGGGGGTTTTTTAACCCCTATTTATTCTACGTACATTTTTTTTTTAACGCAACATTCAAAAGATGAGTTCTGACCACTGCAGTCATAAATAGACCTAACTTTCACTAATATTATATACTTATGGAATACGTTACAAATTATAGGATTTCCATGAAAAACTAAAATAAAAATACAAATATATTAAAATATATATGATATATCTGCATTTGCAAAATACTGGGTAATCAGTATTATTACATCATATACTGTAGTTCTTCACCAATTTTTTGTATATAAAACAAACTAGTTGGTTTTATTTTACATTTACAGATTTTTCAGGTCCCTCTTCACTGCTAGAGCTATGTAAACAGGGCTCTACTGCAGATGAGAGCCAGGCCTTTATTTTCTAATCTCTGGCCATGTTAATATGTAGGCTGCAAATTTTTGAGTCAGACGCTCCATGTTAAGGGATATGGTTACATAGTTCGTGGTAGTTTCCAAACCTGTATATTAGCTCTGTTTACAGGGTAAAAATGTCTTTGAATATGTTTTGAAATATATTTGAAACTGAGAGCCCGATGCAGTCCCATGACTCTGGTAGCAGCAGGACCTCAGCAGCCTGGGCAGCAACGGTGCTGGGGAAGCCCAGATGCCTGCGGGGCACAATCGGGGTTGCCTGCCACCCAGCAGTTGAGCTGGGACCACATTAGCCCAAGGCTTTGTCTAGATTACATCCCTTTTTCGATAGAGGGATGTAAATTAGGCACTTCAAAATTGCAAATGAAGCCAGATTTGAACTTCATTTGAATAATTATATAATGGCGCTCTTTCGAAAACGTGCTATTTCGAAAGTAAAACCACAGTCTAGACTTCCCTTTTCGAAAGAATCATGTCTGGATGGCGGTTTCACTTTCAAAATAGCGCGTTTTTGAAAGAGCTGCGTAACGTGATTATGCAAATGAAGCATGGGAAATTCAAATCCCGGCTTCATTTGCAATTTCGAAGTGCCTAATTTACATTCCTCTGTTGAAAGAGGGATGTAATTTAGACGTACCCCAGGAGCGGAAGCGTGGTTAGGGCCGCGTCAGCCTGGGAGGTGGTGGGGCTGCAGTATCCTGGACAGTGGTGGCAGGGCAGTCTGCGTGGCAGCAGTAGCATGCTTTGGAGGGAAAGCCAGCCAGGGTGTGAATCAGTGTGACTGGAGCCTTATGCCGCCCAGCTGTGGGGCCTGGCTGCTGCAGGCCAATTAGGCAGTGTGCTGCCAGGTCAGCAGCTAGGACAAAGGCGGGGCAGTGGGTTGAGGGGCTAGTGTCAAGGGACCTCCCTCCCATTGTCCAGCAAATTCCCTCATCTGGGGCCAGTTAGGTCCTGAGGATGCCAGACAAGGGAGGTCCAACCTGTATTTTTATAGTACCCAAAAGGAGACTAAGGCTTTAGAGAAACAAATGACAATATAAAATTTGTGTCACAATGCCTTAAATCCTAAGTTACAAAAAGTGAGGATAACAGACTGGAAGGGAGTCAAACAGAGGCGCTAAGGAAATAAACTAAACTAAATAGAGACAAGCAAGTTTATAAACACTGAATATGTTAATGCCAAGACTGATGGAAAAAACTGCAAATTTCTGTTTTCTAAATTAGGGCACTTAAGAAAAACACTACTAGAATAGCGGCGAGGAGTCCTGTGGCACCTTATAGACTAACCGAAGTGTAGGAGCATAAGCTTTCGTGGGCAAAGACCCACTTCATCAGATGCATGTAGTGGAAATTTCCAGAGGCAGGTGCCCACGAAAGCTTATGCTCCTACACTTCTATAAGGTGCCACAGGACTCCTCGCCGCTTTTGCAGATTCAGACTAACACGGCTACCCCTCTGATACTACTAGAATAGTTTACTTTTTATTTATTAAGTCTTCAGAAATAATTTCAGAATGTAAATGGATTTCTCATATGACATTTTATTTCTCTGTAAGCATGCTTTTAATGTATGTTTAATTGTGTCACAATTCTCCCTATGGCTTTTTTTTTTTTTCCAAATTTAGGCTAATTGAAAATGCGAGATCACTGGTAAAACTATTGCATCCAAGTTCAATGCATCTGGTCCTTTGGCTCCACCAATAAATGCCCAATATAATTCAGATCCTAGATTCAATCCCCACAGCAAACAGATCAAGAGTATATTGTAGAACTCTGTTTTTCTCTTTATCTGCTTCAGACATACATATGTAATATATTCCCCTGTAAAAAGGATGGTGCATTCCATAATAATTGTTCTTATCAGCCTGTTGTAACTATTTGAACCATCTACTCATTGTCTCTCTCTCTATTTTTTTTTCTCCTTTCCCCCTCCTTTTTTTTTTTTTTTTTCCTCTTCCTTTTCCCTCCTTTCCTTATTTATTCTTGGATCTGGACTTCTAATACTCCTGTCATCTGAAGAAGTGGGTTGCGCCCATGAAAGCTCATGATACCTTTTACATGTTTTCTTAGTCTTTAAGGTGCTATTTGTTGTTTAAGTTTTTTTTCATAATAATTTTGGTCACATAAGATTTTACTGAAGTGCCACTTAAAGACTCTTAATTCATCTTTGGAAATATTTAAAAAGATGATGATTTATGAAAAAGTTGTTTGCTTGTTTATTTAAGATTTATCCTGCAGTAGCACCTAGAGATCTTGGTCAGTTCTGAGCCCCATCATACTACACACTCTACTGCCACCATAACCATTAAAACATTTCCTACGTTGGAGTTTATTGTTTGAAAAACTTAAAGAATAAAAAGACATTGACGTTCACTTGAAAATTATTGAAATAAAAAACATGGGTAACCAATTTTAATAGAGCCCAACATAAATGTAAGACTCCATTATATTGTACTTTTCTTGTTTTCAGTGGTGTGTGTTTATGTATATTATAGGTATCTAGTACTGAATGTGTGCCCTTCCATTGGGAGATGCTGTAGAGCAAGACTTTGAAAGCATAGAAAGTACTATAATATTGAAAATGCATTCTTGTTTAACTTGAAAATTAAAGGAAAGATGAAGCGATATTCATTCTTAACAGGCACATACCACATTCTGACAGTTACCCTGCCTAAGCATCAAACCCAAGTCCATGTGAGTATTGCATATCTGATAGCACAGACATGCCCCAATGATAAAAGCCTAACCAAGGAATAAGTCTCATACCCTTTCTTTGCAAAGTGCACCAAGAGCATTTTCCATCCCTACCCTCCTGTAAGGTGGTAAATCACTCCTGTGTGAGGCTCCAGCCAATTTAGAAACCAGGAACTAGTCTTGCAATTCCCAAACCAGGTACATAGAGCCTCCATAGGAGGAACAGTAGCCCAATCTGCTCAATTCCTGTCCAGGGCTTGAAACTCACTCCTGCCTGACAGTAGCAACAGACTCTCCAAGCCTTAGCCCAGGGTTGGGGAATCTTTTTTGGGTCAGGGGCCACTGACCTGCAGAAAAATCAGTCACGCCCATGTTAGTAGATTTAGTGTGCTCCAGCCCCATGAGGGAAACAGCGGGGGCTGAGAGGGAGCTCTGAGCCTCAGGAGCCAGATCCAGGCAAGCCATAGGTTCCCCTCCCCAGTCGTAGCCTGCTCCAGTCTTACTCTTTCTCCAGTCCTGCTCCTAGTCCTGCTCCAGCCTTTAGACTGACTGCTATGGCTCTGACTACTAGGCATGATTATCTCCATCACAGCTCTGGACACTTCCAGTCAGGTCTCCAAATCCACATCGGATCTAACAGTTGACCTCCTACAGCTTGTGATGCCTCCTTTCAATCAGTATGAGAGTACTTGTACTACCTCACCATCAAGATTGTCTTTCTTATGGTCATCATGTCAATATGGAGAGTCAGCTTGAGATCCTGATGACCAATCCATCATACATGTTCCTCCATAGGAACCCAGTGTGAGGAAACTGCACCATAGGTTCATCCCTCTACGCTTCTCAAAATTCCACCTCACAAGTATTCTCACCAAAGCTGCATTCTTTATCAGGAGAAAAGAAGCTTCACACCCTGGATGTTTTCAGGGTCCTGCTCCATGATCTCAACAAGATCTAAACTTTCAGACACTCTCCCCACATTTTTGTAGCTATATCTGCCTCATGGAAAAGTTAAGCTATCTTGTCCTAAAGACTCTTTAAGTGGATCATGTGATATTGCCATCAGTCTTTCCGTTGAACAACAAGACTCACCTGACTAAATCATAGGTGACATCTTAAACCTGTTTCAGCTATATGCCATACCTTGTGATTTTTTTGTGAGGCACAACCTCCTGACTATGCCCTTGACATGGCTGCCAGGATAGATGCCAAATATTGAAGAGCAGGGCTTGAGACTCTGATGGATACAGATGAGACTTCTTACTCCCACCATCTGGGGGATACTGTTTGCCTTATTGTGGAATCCACACTGGCTGTAGAAACATTATTCAGGGTATTTACTTTTGAAGTGAGATAGCAGTGTAATTTTCATGTTTTTAGAGTAAGGGAGTTTTACACAGAGTTGGAATTGGAAAGAGATGTGAGTTCTAAGCAAGGGGAGGAGTGTTTGTGAAAACAGCAATATATGTTCACTCTTTCTGACAGTTAAGATCATGTAGTGGTGGTGTAAGGTTACTGACTGTCATGTTTAAATTCAGGAATACTCAGTCCTTAGATCCCAATTTAAATGCTAGCATAATGCTGCCTTTCAGGCAACCTGAAATATCTGAAAGAGCTCAGGTATCCAGATTTGCATCAGGATATTTTGGAACACTTGTTTTTTCACAGCCATTGTAGAAAATATGATATATTGTAAATAAAGACACAAGGCAAGTGAACAGCTTGAATAAACATTTTAACTAGGGATGGTAAGAAGCATTGTGGCAGGGTCAGTCCCACTCCTGGGCCCCTAACCCTGTTCAGCCCACTGTCCCATAGTCTAGAAGCCACAGTAATATGGCTTACTTGCCTTGGTTTGAGTTTTGTCATCTCCCTATAGTCTTTTAACAAGGTCGATGCTGTTCTCTTGACTCCTCCGGTGCCTTTCTCTCTCCAAACTCCTCCTCCACTCTCCAAAACTCCTCCACAGCTCTCCAAACTCTCTGTTCTCCAAACTGCTTCTCAGCTCTCTCCACACTCTCACAACTCTCCCCCCTCACCCACAGGGAGGGTTCTTAAATAGGCCTCCAGGCAGCCTCAGTTGGTTTCACCTGGGCCTTAATTGATTTTGCAGCCACCCTGTCTCAGCTGCCCCTAATTAGCCAGGATTGCTGACTCTCTCTGCCTCTTTCCCCTTCCATCAGGCTCTTGAACATGCTGTGTCACTTCTGCTCTCACAGCATGTAATTTGTTAGTCATGTAGTCGACAAAAAATTTGCCGACTACACGATTAATCAGTAATGTTAGCAGTGCAACTGGTCTTGCTTTGGTTAAATTTGGTTTTAATATTTGTGTCTCAGAGCCCAAAATGGCATAATTGAGCATGAATGACAAGAGGCCCAAGAAAGGTCCTATGTACATTAGGAATATTAAATTTAGATTAACTAATCGAATAGTCGATGGGCTTTCCATCGACTGTTTGATTAGTGCATAAGGGCACTTCCATGGGGCTCTTGTACATTTCAAAAGCAGAAGCCCTAGTATATATGCTTACTTTGAAATATGATAACCAGCTAGCTTTCTCAGTTCAACTGAGTTGATGAGGTTTTGTTGTGAAATGTCGGAAAGGTCATAAATAGGGATAAACTTAAAAAACAACGAATAGTCTGGTAACACTTTAAAGACTAACAAAACATGTGGATGGTATCATGAGCTTTTGTACTCATTTACATGATTAACAGATAATCCAGGTCTTATCAGTTAATCCTAATGGCTCCCTGCACATACTGGATACCATGGAGATGCCTGTACTCAAGGCTGCTGCCTTTCTATTGTAGGCAGCTGGGGGGGAAAGGAGGAAGGGCAGGAGGTGGGAGCCATTGCTCATGTGGAGTCAGCTAAGCTGGCTCCCTGTAAGCACTGGCTCCCGCCTCTCCCCCTGCGTGTAAATGTGTAACCACTGAAAATTTTAATTTACACAAATACATGATTTTTAACATTCTGATTGATACGTAATAAAGGAAAAAATAATGGAAATATTCTTATCAGCTTTGCATTTTCCTGTTTTTCTAAGGGTATGTCTACACTTGCATCCTAATTCGAACGAGGGAGGCAAATGTAGGCATTGGAAATAGTCAATGAAGCAGGGATTTAAATATTCTGCGCTTCATTAGCATGATCTCGCCGGCGCGTTACTCCGATCAACAGCTGTTTCAAAAGTGAAAGTGTACGCCGGGATGCGTTAGTTCAAACCAAGGGGTTTGGTTCAAACTAACGTTACTCCTCAAAAAATGTGTAGACATACCCTAGAATGTTATACAAAACTGACGTTAAGGAGAGCCCTTTTTGTCACCAGCATAATGGTATTTTGGAATGTTTTGCAATACTCTATTAAATCTATCATTTGCGTTGGCTGAATGTATTTTTATACAATTGTCAATTGTTCCTAGTGCATGAAAATGTCTTGATTTTTGCATAAATTCTTCCAGTGAAATACATAGAAATGCCCATTTGAATTGCTCACCAATTTGCAAATGCAGTAGTATTCCAATATGTATTAAATCTGAAAATATTAATATGGCAAGGGAAAGAGTTTAAATGGCCATAAATAAATTCATAATGTGAAGGAATGTACAATTGTGGGATTATACTGATAATCAGGGCTTGCCAAGCGGCAGCAAGCCCCACTTGCCAGCCACGCGGTTTCGTGCGGTTCTGCGCCGGCTCTTCCGGATTGTAATCTACTTGCTATGAGCGAGTAGATTACAGTATTTGTCTAGCCCTGCTGATAATATATTGATCTGGAGAGACTTATTGCCCAAGTTATGTAGATCCTTGAGCATCTAATTTTTTTTGTTTGTCTTAACTTTCAAAATAGGCATATTTAGTTATATAACCAGTGTTTTACTTATCAGTCATAGGGTGTGTATGCACTGCACCACAGCTTGAAACAAGATACACAGTTTGAGCTACGTAAATTGTATATCTTATTTTGATGTTATTTTGAAATAGATTACTTTGTAATTTGGCTCAATATTTCTAAATAACCCAATATTCCAAAACGTCCTTTACTCCTCATGGAATGAGGAGTACAGGGATGTTGGAATAGTGAGCCTGAAATAATGGGCTCCATTATCCTAAAATAGCGTTGTAGTGTAGATGTAGCCATAATGTCCTAGTAGCTGCTTTGGAAAATACACCACTAAATTTTTGTCAGCCTTTGTTCTAATTTCAATATAGTGTCCTTCATACAGAATCTTGCAAAATGTTCAGAAGCATTTTATTCATGTCACATCTCAGGTATGCAGTGTGTGTCACAGGTCGTGCATTTTTCAGTCTTGTTACAGATACGTTTAATGTAATTTTGTGTTATGAAATATCTATAAGCAGGGCTTGACAATTAGGGCAATCTACTCACCCGTGGCAAGTAGATTTTAGCCCGGTGCAGCCGCACAGGTCTGCGCATGTGCAGCGTGCCAAACCGCGCGGCTGGCGATCAGGGCTCGCCGCCGCTTGTCAAGCCCTGTCTATATCCATTTCCCATGATTAATACAATAGAGTATAACTCACAACGATTCTGAAGGTTAAATGGTGCAGAATAGAAAATAATAAATTAGTAACATTTAATTGAGAAATATCTGAGGGTTTTCTTTATTCTTTTCTGGTTTGGGGGTATTTTCATATTAAGAAAAGTGTTTAGTTTGTAAGTCTAAAATAGCACTTTTAAAAACTTTTGTGATAAAGGAAATAAATACAACTTTTTGTTTCCTTTTTCTGTAGCTCTACTGAGAAGTCGTTTCCTTGGAGATCAGCAGGTACAATAATTTTCTATGTAAACTTTGTCTCACTTTAAAAAAAAAAAAAGCTATTTAGTTTCCTCTCTGGAGCCTCGGACAGTATAAAAGTATAGTGACACACATAGCCCTTCAAAACAGGGCATTATTTATTCCTTTACCCAAAGATATATAGCATGCAAAGAGATAAAACCAGTAAAGGATCTGTACACACATTCCCCTCCTTTAACCTTTAAACTTTCCTTATAAGCTTTGATGTTTCATGTAGTGTAGTTACCTCCGTCTCCGTCATCTTCCATGGCTCTATGGTCTCTGGGATAAACAGTTTGCCCTGTTTGCAGGATGTTCTCTCTCTGTTTCTCCTTCTTGTCTGTCAGCTCTTATTAACATGGGGTGGCATACCCTTTGATCTTGAGGTTTTCATATGGAAAAATACAACACAGCAGACTAGCTGGAGCCAGGCACAGGGTATTCCCCCAATTAAAGGTTTCCTCATTGCTTCCCAAAGGACTCTTAGTATACTTTATCATAGCTACTTATCTTTGCTATTGTGTCATTTCCCCCTTACTGCCTCCTTCATTGTAATACTGCATTCAGGCAGCTTAATATCATAAAGGTAATTTGAGGGCCATATGATATTTATATAAAACAATGGTGCATGTAACTTTCTCATTCTCCACTTGTTAATTTGAAATTATGGCCAGTGTAGATCCTTTGGACTCAGCTTCCCTTTGCTCCCAACATATTGCAATGTGCTGTGGTTGTATTTAACATCTGAATGTAACTGATGAGAGAGTAATTTATTTGACTAAAAGTGGCTTACAGTGCCCATCTCGAACATAAAATTATTCCATCATATTTATAATAAAAGAGCCTAGACTTTGATTAAACATGCCTGATTTTTGTCTATATAAATAGTAATTATTGAATAAGCTTCCATGTTTTTGTAATCTTTCTTGCAATAAATTTGTGAGAGACATTAAAATCACCATGGTGATGGTTGTAATGTCAGTAGTGTGGAATCAAGATTGTATTGCATAATTTAAAGGAAAATTGACTTTGGTTTATTTTTCCTAACTGTGATAGATTTTTTGAAAGCAATTTACCAAAGGGACATAGTTAGAAAATTTATTTTCAATTATTAAAAAAAAAAAACAGTTTCCTGTCATAAAATCATTTAAGAGTATATACCTAAATAACATATACTGGTTTCTCAGTTATGGGGGGTGGGGGGTTGGTATTCATAAGGCATTGATGCATCACAGAATTTAATTTCTTATGAAGTCAACAAACTGACCTTTCCCCCTGTTTTGGCTTATACTTAATTATTAGGCCTGAGGACCCCCCCTCCCTTTTTTTTTTCCTTTTCTTAGTTTAGTTACTAAGTCAGAAGATGATGAAAATGGACTTGACTTTTTCTCACAGTGCTTCTCACAATATGTATACCTCTTAATTCTGAATCAATATTGTAGATTTTTCCCTCTTTTTTTTCTTTTATAGATTAGATTTAAGATTTTAGTATTTTCACTACTATAATTAGTTTAAACTGTAGTCCTGGTAATTAGTTTGCCTGCCTAGATGATTTCTGGAAGGTATATTGTATTAAAAATACAATATATTCCGCTCTACTCTGCACTGGTTAGGCCTCAGTTGGAGTATTGTGACCAGTTCTGGGCACCGCATTTCAAGAAAGATGTGGAGAAATTGGAGAGGGTCCAGAGAAGAGCAACGAGACTGATTAAAGGTCTAGAGAACATGCCCTATGAAGGAAGACTGAAGGAATTGGGTTTGTTTAGTTTAGAAAAGAGAAGATTGAGGGGTGACATGATAACAGTTTTTAGATATCTAAAAGGATGTCATGAGCAGGAGGGAGAAAACTTGTTCATCTTGGCCTCTGAGGATAGAACAAGAAACAATGGGCTTAAACTACAGCAAGGGAGGTTTAGGTTGGACATTAGGAAAAAGTTCCTAACTGTCAGGGTGGTCAGATACTGGAATAAATTGCCCAGGGAGGTTGTGGAATCTCCAACTCTGGAGATATTTAAGAGTAGGTTAGCTAAATATCTAACAGGGATGGTCTAGACAGTATTTGGTCCTGCCATGAGGGCAGGGGACTGGACTCAATGACCTCTCGAGGTCCCTTCCAGTCCTAGTATTCTATGATTCTGTGAAAAACAATCAAACCCCAAAACAAAACTGATACTTGCAATAGCCTAAATTTTGTTTTTTTTCAACTACTTTTATGGAACATGGAAGTGCTAAGGCATTCTTAGAGCACTTTCTAAGGGATAGCAAATAAGTTTCTAACTACACTCAGTAAGTACATCAGAATCAAACTTTTAGTGACTTCTGTGACTGGCAAGAATTTGTATATGGGTTTATATGAACATTCCTATAGAGCTTCCCTAATTTAAAGTGAGGATGAGGCAGATGGCATAGGTGAAAAGTTTTGTCCTGTGGAATGTCTGAAAGTATTTCAAAGTAATCAGAAATTGAACTTTTCCTTTTTTAATCCCTTTATTTTCTATTTTTTTATCCCATTTTGCTATCTAATGGTCCAGCATCTTGTTCATGGTTTGTCTTAATTATTTCTTTCCCCTTACACAATTGTGCCCTGGTTTTTCTTTTGTCTTTTAATGTTTTTCTCATCCCTCATCTCCTTCCATTTGTGTATTTTATTTATTTATTTATTTATTTATTTAAATATTTTTACCCCGCCTTTCTATTTAAAATAATCAAGGCGGCTTACAAGAACAAACAAAAAAAATACAAATATATATAAAAATTTAAAATATGAGAATTTAAAATGAGACCTCAGAGGGACATAACCAGCTAAAACAATATAGAGAGGAGGAACACACACATACAGACTCAAACATTAATAAAAGCACAAGTAAAAAGGGTGGATTTAGCCTGACGCAGAAACAACACTAGCATTGGCGCCATGCAAATATCCCAAGGAAGAGAATTCCACAGCCTGGGAGCAAAAGCTGAGAATGCCCTGTTCCGCATAGATGTTAATCTTATCTCCACAAGTGGGGGAACACGAAGCAAAGCCTCCCCAGCTGACCTCAATCCCCGGGCAGGTTCATATGGGAGAAGACGGTCCTTCAGATATCCTGGACCCAACTCATTTAAGGCTTTATAGGTCATAACTAAAACCTTAAATTGTGCCCAGAAACATACTGGAAGCCAGTGCAACTGCCGAAGCACTGGCATAATGTGCTCCGTATAACTAGTGTTAACTAAAACTCGAGCAGCCACATTCTAGACCAGTTGAAGTTTCTGAAGGCTCTTTAGAGTCAGGCCTTCATAAAGTGCATTACAGTAATCCAGTCGGGATGTAACAAGAGGATGCATCACTGTGGCCAAGTCATGTTTGTTC
This sequence comes from Apalone spinifera, assembly GCA_030068395.1. NCBI lineage: Eukaryota > Metazoa > Chordata > Testudines > Trionychidae > Apalone > Apalone spinifera. Next base: position 41,251,857 of record JANRFK010006693.1, on the reverse strand, counting down.
TGTGGGAACAAACATGACTTGCTGGCAGATCAAACGAAGTTGCCCAGAGGCACTCCTGGCCACCGAAGAAATCTGATTTTTCAAATGTTAAAAAAGGGTCCAGGAGGACTCCCAAGCTGCGTACCTGTTCTTTCAGGGGCAGAGTAACCCCGTCTAGAACAGGTGCCATGCCACATTCACGCACAGATGGCCTCCTGATCCACAGGACCTCAGTCTTATCTGGGTTCAACTTCAGCTTATTTGACTTCATCCAAACCATCACTGCCTCCAGACACTGATTTAGATCAGTAACTGCCACACCTGGTTCTAATGTCACAGGGAAATAGAGTTGGGTGTCATCTGCATATTGATGGCACCGTCCTCCAAAACTCCTTATGACCTCTCCCAGCGGCTTCGTGTAGATACTAAACAGCATAGGGGACAAGATGGAACCTTGGGGGACCCCATAGCACAATCGCCACTGGGTCGAATAGCAGCCCCTTAGCTCCACCTTCTGAAAGCGTCCTGACAGGTAGGACCGGAACCATTGCAAAACAGTGCCTCCAATACCCAACTCCGCCAGGCATCCCAGGAGGATATCATGGCCAATGGTATCAAAAGCCACTGAGAGGTTTAGGAGAATCAACAGGGATGCACTCCCCTTGTCTATCTTCCAGTGTAAATCGTCTACCAGGGCGACCAAGGCTGTTTCAGTTCCAAAACCATTTCTCTTCATCTTTCCAACTTACTCTCTCCCCTCACCCCCCACCCCCTCCCCGCCCCGAGTCCCTTTTAGTGAAGCTTGCACTTACCAAAGCAATGTATCTATACCCCAGTTCCTGACCATGACTCCCTTGGTGGCTTAGGGACAGGTGACTGACAAAGTTTCTTAATCACTGATCTAGAGTGATTTCTGAGCCTGCATAATAATGAAAAAATATGTATTACAGCAAATTATATCATTTACTTATGTAAATTGATGTAAAAATCTTAATATCATTTACCTTTAAATTGACGCAATGATATCACTATGGTTTTGCTTACTATATTTTTACCATTAAGCTTTGTTTTGAAGACTTGTCAGCACAAGATACTTTGCAAACTGAGACTTAAAAAAAATACTGAAGTTAAAGATAAATGAGGGCACCACTTTAAATCATTTTTTCTTTTCCTTTGCAGTTAGTAATTTACAGCAGAGAAAGACATCAGTATATAAGACATGAACTTAAATGAAAGCTCTTTATGCACCAGTACAACTCTATAGAATTTATAACCAAGATATAACATGAAGTATGTTTTGAAGATGTTCATAAATATAATATTCGATCAGCAATCATGTATAAAAAGCTATTGAGGGCTTTGGTTTTCCTGATTTATGGTTGCACAAAAAGCTAAAGAGGGGAAAAACAATTTTATTGTGCATTCCTACCAACACCCAATAGTCCTTTTAAAACCTTAGAGATCTTTCCATTTTTGTCACAACTGTCAGTGTTTTCTAGGTAGGGAAAGTGAGTCTGATTCTGAGTGTTGATTCTGCTCCCCATCTTAGTAATGCCTGTGTATGAAACAAAACCATTTTGAAATAGGGAAGGTTATTGTTGTCAATTGAAATTGATTTAGTACAATTGGTGTTATTATATAGATGGTACCCCTTGTATTGAGAGACAAAAAAAGGTGAAATCAAAGATTAAAGTGGTTACATTAGAGATAAATGTACAATAAATTAAAGGAAGTGTTTTATCTGCAAACTTATTACTCAAGACTCTTAAAAATATTGATCTATCATAATCAGTTATATAGACAATGTTGAAAAAGCTGTAGGAGGAAGACTTTTCAACATCCACATATTATCTTCCGTGCAACATTCATGTTGAAATTATTAGATGTAATAGCACTTCACGTCAGTCCATGGTCATAATAGTTGCTATAGTGGATTGATTTCAATGTCATAATAACCCAGCTGTTTTTGACCTAAAAATGTACTTCCATCAAGTAATTGTGTCGATTGACTCACCTATCCCATGTATTTGTCAGTGGTTAGTGGGAAATGCTAATTGATTTTTATCTATAATTTGAAAGATATTTAACACCCACGACTCATAGAGGCAAATTAAGGAGTACAGTTTTAAAATGGATTGTTCTCTGATGGTTGCTTGCACAAGTATGAGGTATTTGATATTTTGTTTAGATCTGCATGCCAGTAAAACTTTTTCTTTTTTGCTTGATAAAGTTTAGGCACAAACTTTAGGCACACATAGTTTAGGCATCTTCAGCTAGGGCGATCAGACAAAAGCTACCCTTTTGTCAGGTGTAGGGTTATTAAATATTGGGCATTGCGCTAACGGTCCACCAATTGATGTATTCAGGGAATCGGGTATGCATCAAACTGGCATATTTCGTTCAGCCGACAAAAGTCAATGCAGAACTGCACAGTGCTGCCCAGTTTAAGTCAGAAGATACCTGCACTTGTACCAGGGGTTCATTCGTTGGGTTGGAGTGCCCTTGGACAGCCGTATAAGCCTTCCTTTCTTGCCAGGGTTTCAAAAAGTTGATGTGGTATATTTGTTCTGGCTTTCAACGTCCTGGTTATCACACCTTTTAATTCACTACTTCCACAGGTTCAGTTATTTAATAGAGACCCTGCCACTGGGCCAACAGCTAACTTTCAGTTGTGGGCAATAGTACCCGTTACTCGATCTCCAGAATCACTGGACATTGGCCTGTCAGTTGTATGCTCTGTGAGCTTCTTGGGCCTCCTCCATGTGTTTCCATACTATGGGAGTAACTTGTGCTATTCGGTTCCTCATTTGCAACACATGCTCTACTAAATTCCTCCCCTCAGCTGGCTGCTCTTCCCAAATTTCCTTGGATTTCCTGGGGATGGTGTCCATCCAAGAGCTCCAAGGGGGAAAGTCCAGTGGGTGCCTGGGGTACCTCATGAATAACAAACATAAAATAGGGCAAATAACATGTTCAAGTCCTTCCCATCCTTGCTCACCACCTTTCTAATCATCGCCTTGAGGGTTCAGCCAGGCCATCGGTCTGCGGGTCGTAGGTGGAGGTCCGCAAAGTCTGTACACGGAAGGGTACATAGGTCCTTCATTACCCTAGAGCAGTGGTGCACACCTGTGGGTTGCAACCCCCAAGGGGGTTGCGGATGTCTTCCCGGGGGCGTTGCGGCGCTTAGATCTGGACTGCCGCTGGCAGCCAGTTGGCGCCTAGATCCGGGGGCTGGGCTCGGCACGGCACGGCACTTGGATCCGGCTGGCCATGGGCTGGGTCCGGCAGTTGGCAGCCCCTATGGCATGGAGCCTAAATCTGGTTGGCCAGGTGCTGAGCGCAGCAATTGGCGGCCCCTGCAGCACGAGGATTGCAGATCAAAAGAGGTTTGCACACCACTGCCCTAGACATAAATGGGGTTCCCTGGACGGTGAGAATCTCCTTGGGCAGCCCTACTCGGGTGAAGTTGGCTACTAATTCTTTAGCTATAGTTTTAGATGCTGTGTTATGTAAGGGGATGGCTTCTGGATATCTGGTAGTGTAGTCTAAAATAACAAATATAAATTGGTGGCCACAGGCCATTTTCTTCAATGGTTCCACTGTTTCCATGGCAGTCTACTCAAAAGGGACCTCGATAGTTGACAGGTGTACCAGAGGAGTTCTTAGCTGGGAATGAGGGCTGTGTAGTTGGCATTCGGGACAAGATACATTGGAATGGACATGAGCAACACATCTCAAACAACAGTTACAAAGATAAGTAACCATTCAAGGATGTCAATTCGGCTCAAATAATTTCTTGAACCATGCAGTTTAACTATACTGATTATTTCCCTGACTTCCTACATCCTCGTTTGGGGCTTGATATTGAAAGTTGCTGAACACTCTGGCCACAGTCTAGCAAAACATTTGAGCATATGGTGATTACACACATGCTTAAATTACAGTGTATGGAATAAAAGAACCTCAGCTCCAGAAATTTGAATCTTCAATACTGAGTTCATGTTGCTGCTTAAGGATTCCTGAAGTTCAGTGGGAACTGGGGCTCAGATCCCATAAATATGAACACGCAGAGAAGCTTCCTTTTGCCCCAGTCCCTATACCCCCCCACTGGTCATTCACCAGTATGTGGTAAGTGAACACACATATTGGGTCTCTTGTGCTTCTAAGCTAGCACGATCTGGGTAAAGTCTAGTCACTATTTGTAGTTCCATATTTCTCTAAGCCACACTCCCAGGCCCAGGTTTCTTATGCAAGCCCTTCAAATGTGGGACATTGCAGTCCAACTGCTATAGCCCCTATAAGCAGTACCTCAGACACCCCCTACCCAAAACCCTCAAGTTGCTTACACACACTCCCTCAAGGTTTTCTCTAGCTATGAGCACTCTGGCTTCTACTTCCTCTAGGAACAATGTGACATGAGCACCAGGAACCCCAGCTTAGCAGAGGAATTTCTTATTTACAGTGACTTTACTCTTGAGTACTTGACAATTACAGATCTTTGCAAAACAATAAAAGTCTAAAGTTCTCTCCAATCCCACCTGGCTAGACACCTAAGACTGATCAGCTTTGAGTCCGCTTTCTTGTTTGCACTACTGGCTAGGCATAGTTCCTCCCACCTGCTTTCCCTTTCTTCTGCCCAATCATCTTGCATATAGCAATGGATTCGTCCTCTGGCCTGAGAAGCACTTTTCATTAAATATATTCCTTTTTACCACAAGATCACTTTTTCAATTTAAGTGCAATATAAGATCTACCTCAAACCCTAATACCCCTGCCCAGCTTCCTTTCCCCCCCCCCCCCCCCCTTGCTTCTCTGAGGCTTTGCCCTGCTCACTCCACTCCCCTTCCTCCCCAAATCTCATTGACTTTCACCAAGCTGGGGAAGGGGTGCTGAAATAATGAAAGCATACTACTTTGAAACTTGTTATTAAAAATCTATCTGGAGACATTATTTGCTCTTAAGTACAAAAAAATAAAACTGATCCTAGAAGAGGAACTAGTGATCATCTCAGCATCTAATAATTAGAATAAATTTGGATTTAGGAATAAGTGTAGACATTTACTTATCTCAGAATGGATACCTTTTATAAATATGAGCACCGTCTCCACTTTATCTTGCACTTAATGGAGCTATATTAATGCAAGCTTAAAGGAGACTTAATTCTACACTTTTTTTGGTAAGGGAGAATATTGTCATAATAACTGGTCACATGAGTGGAAAAATGAGAGATTTCCACAACAAAAGGGATTCACTGTTCATAATTGGAAGTATAAGTGTGGCGTTAAAGAAATTCTTTTTTTTTTTTTTTTAAGATAATCTAATGAAGGAATTTATTTTAAGGGCTAGTTTAAGGATGAAATTACACGCTTTTTATGTATTAAAGTCAATTAAATTCTTTACACAAGATTGAATTCTCAAACTGAAAGTTTTACTGCTCCATTATCATCTTAAAATATTGAAAATAACACTAACATCTCTTGTAAAGTACCATTCAATGACAAAATAGTGTGTGCTCTCAGAGAAAAATGGACATAATAAAGAAAGTTGTTAAAGGATCATTTCAGATTACTTATTTATTTATAATATGCATTGTGGTTCTTATCTGAAATGTGACTAAAACCATAGTCATGGTTTCCATGTTTGCTGTGTCTGATTTCTTACCAAATGTGAAAGTTTACATGTAAATATAGTTTTTTGAACTTTCTTCTACAATCGCAATTTGGGATCTGAAAGTAAAACTGGATTCTTTCCTTTAAACATCTACCATTCATATTAATAAAGGTTCTTCAGGCCAGATTAAGTTTGTAGAGACTCTTGTGTAGGCTCATTTTACTGCTGATTTTTATGTGCGTAAATGACTTTGTAAACATTATGTTGGTGATGCAAAAGAATAGAATTTATCTAGCCTTTTAATTGTGCTGGCTCTGTAGTGATAAAAGACTTAATAAATAAAAACTTATTCTTCTTTGAGTGCTTGCTCATGTCCATTCAACACAGTTGTGTGTGCCTGCCACATGCACCAGTGCCAGAAGTATTTCCTTAAGCCGTACCAGCAGGAGCCGGGTTCCCCAGCCCTGCCTGGAGTGGTGCACGCACGCCACATGATATAGGGTACCCCCAGCCCCTCCCTCCCTCAGTTTCTTCTTGTTGCTAGTGAAGGTGCTTGGAACAACATGTTCAAGCCTTTGCTGTAGCAAGCACTCCTTTCGCATTGTTGGTAGTTCTAAAGGAACAGCCAAGTACCTGTAAATTGTGGGACTTTTCAATTATTTTGAAAGCTTCAAAGGAGTAGGGAGTTAGTCTGTAATAGGAAAAACTTAAAAAACAACAAATAGTCTAGTAGCACTTTAAAGACTAACAAAACATGTAGATGGTATCATGAGCTTTCCTGGGCACAACCCACTTCTTCAGATGGCCTAAGTGTTGGAAGTCCAGATCCAAGAATAAATAAGGGAAGTAGGGAGGGAAGGGAGAGAAGGAAAAAAGACAGTGAGTAGATGAACTTCAGAGGGTTAGCTGAGGAAGTCTGTAACAGTGAAAAAAAATAAAAAACAACAGTCAGTCTAGTAGTCTCTTTTGAAGAGACTCTGCCTAGGAGATGGAGCATAGGGCAGACCCATGTCAGTCAGCGATCTGCATGCTGACTGCCTTCTGTTGCCTAGGGGAAAGACAGGTCTTGGGCAAGTGTCCCATTTGCAGGTTCTTCCGTCCCAAAACTATTCAAGAGCAAAGCATTCATTTTAGAACCTTCTTAGTGGAGTCAACACTTGCCCCACAGGATCAGCAGTTGGAGACAGCACCTAAGTATTGGGGCCTCGGTGAGCAGTGCACCACCGGAATCAATGGCTCGGTGTTGCCCATGGTCCTGACGAGGGCTGCTAGGAAGTTGGGAGGAAACAAGTCCCCTCATAAGGCAAAGGGAAAGAACAGTGACCAGCCAGTGGACCATCTGGAAAAGCCTGACGAGGCACTGAGCCCAGCATCCAGGTCACCTTCATTGGTGCTAGAGGTTCGTCTGTCCTGCACACTGGAGTCATTCGTGGCTGTGCAGGATATTAGTGCCATGCCAATACTGCCACTCATGCCAGTGGGGCCCCAGCATAGGAGTAAACTGCCGTTTGGTCCCCGATCTCCTGGCACAGTCCGATCACACTCTCCTCCCAGTGTCCAAGAGGAGAGTGCCACAGAGTGCCCATAGGTCTAAACATGAGAGACCGGGGCATGACGAGAGATCTTCCTCATTAGTGCACAGACCTGTGCAGGATGCACACTCTGGCACCAGAGGTCTCAAAGGGATAGCGAGTCACCTTACTCACCGTGCTGACATCGGAACTCCTCTCCATGGCACCAGCACTATTCGCCACACCGTAGATACTCACCAGCATTAAGTCTTCCCGGCCACAGAGGCACGTCTTGCTTCTCCCAGTCTTTGTCCCAGTGCCGTGGATCTTCTCTCCAGCACCATTCTCCAGACTCGAGGAGTGGCTTTTCTGGGTGTCATAGCTCCCACAGACACTCCAGATGTTCCCGGTTTCCGTCAGTAGGGGAGTCCTGTTACTGGAAGGAGCATCCACTCTTGCAGTGTGGCTTTAGAGGCGGCCATCATCCCTCTGGCACAGCAGTCAGCACAACCCTCAGTGCAGTCAACGTGAGCACTGCCGGTGCCATCCCAGGGTACACCATAGCCACCATCTCAATGGTAGGTGCAATAGTGCCTTTGGACACTATGGGCTTCCTGGTACAGCCCCAGCTTACCCACTCAGTTGCTTGACTGTCCCAGGCCCCCTCGGTGCTGTCAGAGTCTCATAGGCCTCAAGAGGATGCGGGGACACCAGTCTCTCCTCCCCTGCCCCCTCCCCCCCC
>JANRFK010006693.1:41215982-41227304 GCA_030068395.1 Apalone spinifera | reverse complement strand
CCCCCCCCCCCCAGCCCCCATGATGTTGCCTCTGATAGAGAGGCAGCAGCACAGACGGCGACAGGGGCAGGAGGGAGCCAATACATGTGGGCAGCCAGCTTTCAAGCCAGCTACTTGCGCATATTTACTCCAGGGCTGCTCCTCCTCCCCCACCCCATGCTGCTGCCTCTCTATCAGAGGCAGCAGCGCAGGGGGCAGGGTGATGCGGGAGCTGATACACGTGGGAAGTCAGCTTTTAAGCCAGCTTTCCATGCTTACTGTCTCCCCCTGCCCATGCAGTCAGGGGGAACTTGCGGGGGAGGATGCTATGGAATGCTGGTTCAGTCTCTGTCCGCTGGAAGCTCAGGATTCCCGTGGACAGAGGATGCTCTGTGGGATGCCAGTGCAGCCTTTGTCCATGAGGTGCTCAAGCCCCCTGTGCACAGGGACTGCTGCCACCCCGCGCTGCTGCCTTTGTATCAGATCGCAGAGGGCTCCCCAGGAGTGGGGCTGGGAGCGCACTCTGACCTCCTGCCCCCCAGTGACTATCAAATAAGCATGTAACTGCTACGTTTTTGATGCAGTTACACTATTATTCACTTAATATCTAACATCCCTATTTTAGAATATTATTTATAGTATGATAATTGTATAGTTTGGTGGTTTTTAAACTATTATGACTAGTTTATCTGAAATGTTCCCTATAAAACAGTTTATAAGAATTTATATATAAATTGTGTAAGCAACTACTCTTGTTGAAACTCTATCCCCAGACTTAGTTTCAGAACCATATAAAAGAGAATCATTAACAATTATGCTTAACTTTTCAGAATAGTTGCATACTATGACTTTGGACTGAAGGAAATTTATTTTGATATGACCAATATCTGACATTGTTGAAGCTTGTCCTACTTTGTACAGCTACAGACAAAGCTGTATTGAGTGTAGTCAATTCCATCATTATTGTTCGTCACTGAAACAAGAAATACACCTAATTTGTATGTTATCTCCGATGTCTGAGTTCTATTTTTTAATGTTTTCTAATATTCACTAACTTACTTTGAGATATCTTAGACATGATCAGCATATATATGTTGCTGCAGCAGCTAGGGATGACATCTTTATCATCAGATAGCCACTTCTTTAATTTAAAATGTTATCCTTTAAAGAGGGGTATCAAAAATGTGGCTAGCTATAGCCCAGAGATCTTTACAACAGAGTTGATTTCTATGTTTTATTTAATCCAGTGGAGTTACCTCTGGAAATTACAATTAGGACCTTGGATTGTGAGGTAATTTTGGCAGATAACAGACTTTCTGTCTGTCTTTAAAACTCCTTACGTAACTTTGTTTTTTCTCTAAAATGGATTTAAAATGAAGCCTCTTAAATTGGAGCCCGTATAATCCATGAGACTTTATCTTCATTTAAAAAATGAGAACAGCCAAAAAACTTGTTCTGTTACACTTATTACTTGTAGGTATAGTCAGAAAACAGGGGTTAGGTTAAGTTTTAGACACCCCTATTTTAAAGAGATTAACAAACATTGTTCATTGTAAACTCCACTGTTTGAAATGCTCAAATGTGACCACCAGTTTTACAGGGTCCAAGACAAGCTTCTGGGCAGACAGAAGTATGATCCAAAAGTCCCACAGTTTATCAAGGCAGTTCCTGACACCCCAAATGGACAGAGTTATCTGCAGCAGTCTCATTACACCCCTCATGCCTGTCTGAGGCTGCATCAACAGCCCCATAGCCTTTTTTGTAGTAAGGAGAACAAATAGTCCCCAAAGTAAACTTAGAAGTCCTGTGCCAGTCCTATCTTCTTCCAGAGGGCTCCGGCAGTCAGCAGTTACTGCGGAGATTCTTGGCTAGTCCTTTCTTCAAGGAACACAAGGCAAGTCTGTTCTCTCTGGTCATTGCACCCAATGAGATATCCCCTTTCCTCTTTAATTGGCCTGTTATTATCTGACAGTACTTGCAGGTGTAGTGTAGCAGGACTGAGTGGACCCACTGTAGCTCATTATCCTTTGTTGGTTCAGTGTTGGGTTCAGTCTACCCAATCACATCCCTCGATCTTTAAAGTGAAATGTCTTTTTTTCCATTGATTTTTGTCATTTTTTTTCCATTTGGTAACTCTAGACATAATTTGTGTGTTTCTAATGGAGATAGTTCCTTTAATTTAACAGGCTTACTTGTACTCTTGTCTAGATGCCGTCGGCAAGCAAGATGACATTTGCTAAGTACTGTTGAGCCAATAGGAGGAATACGCTATTTTTGTGTGTATAGAATCTGCGCACACGCACGCGCGCGCACACACACACATTCAATGCCATTGTAATAGTAAAGCCTTTTATTATCAAAATAGACCTTGGTGAAACAATTGCAATAAAACTGGTTATAAATCTACAATCCCTGAACAATTCAAGCTGGTAAAACCTCCTGGTGCTTTATTTTGATGTGGCTTTCAATGCCATTCATATCAGTCCTCTTTTTGTCCAAATATAATTGACTAAAACAGTAAGAATGTGTTAAATGTGAGTTACTCCTGTCCTAAATTAAATTTATAAGAACTAGGTATTGGATCAGTAAGGAGAGTTACAATAGAGTTAAATACATAACTAGCGTTAGCAGTCTAACTGAAGAAGGTGATATGGATAAGGTTTTTGCTTTGATGATTAAATATAAAGTTTTCTGTACCGATGGGAAAACTAAAAGGTAGAATGGAATAATGAACTATCTTGCAACGTTTAGTTTCCTCTTTTACTTCAAATAGATTAAGGCAGTTAATACTTTAGAAAACTGCTAGGAGTGTCAAGTAACAATAGAGAGTTAAAACATATGTATAAACTAATACCTTCCCTTGAATTTATCTAATGAAGGGAGTTTGCATGGCGGGATCCAGAATTGCCTGAAGTCATTCATATGCTTCAGCACCAGTTCCCATCAGTTCAAGCAAATGCAGCAGCCTACCTTCAGCACCTGTGTTTTGGAGATAATAAAGTAAAAACTGAGGTACAGTATTGAGTTTTTTCCTGTTTCATGAAGAACTGTAAACAAAAAGTAACTACACTTTTCCCTTTTATTTTGAGATAATATTGTAACACTGGGGTCTAGAGGCTTTTAAATATGTGTTTGTATTAGACGCATGATAATTCTCAGAATTCTAGATATATTAACACTTCTCTTGTAATAGCAAGTGAAAATCATAGAAAATTGTATTACTAGTATTTAATTTTATGTCAAACCTTATATTTCTTAAATGTAGATTTAATGAAATCAGTATTTAAAGATCTACTACTGATAATTAGGGGTTAAAAAATAACCTACCTAGGCTTTCCACTCTTTTTGATGCAAACATTTTAAGTAAATTTATGTTCTTCGAGTGCTTGCTCATGTCCATTCCAGTTAGGTGCATGTATACCATGTGCACGGATTCCGGAGCTTTTTCCCTTAGCAGTACCCATTGGGCCAGTCAGGGAGCCCCCTGGAGTGGCGCCAGCATATCCGTGCATATATACACCTGCTGGCCCCTCATCCCCTCAGTTCTTTAGTGGAGCATCCACAAGACTGATAGTCTTTACCCTTAGCCTGTATATAGTTCTTTAGATCTTTAAGTATTGTGTTTCTCAGTTAGTTAGTACCTCATTAGTTTCTGTAAATAGTTTAGATAAGAAGGGCTTCTCCTGTCACTGCCTCTCCCCAGCTAGGGAGGGGATGCCAGGGCTGCAGGGATTGAAGCTATGTGCGTCATGTTTGATGCCGGTGCCCTGCAGAGATCCGCACAACTCTTGCTTGAAGTGTCTCGGGGAGGCCCATCATACAGAAAGCTGCAACATCTGTAAGAATTTTAAATTGAGGACTAAGAAAGAGAGGGACTCGCGGCTCAAGTTGATCCTCATGGAATCTGCTCTACAGCTGCCGGCTCCAGAGTGGGGCTGGTCAGTGCGCAGCGCACCATCCTTGGTGCAGGAGGCTTCTGTGGTGCCATCCAGGTACCAGACCACCTCTTCGAAGCCCCCTAAGCACGGACACAATCGCCGGCACCGAGGAGAACCAAGGACACCAGCGGGAGATCCCCAGAAAGGTGCAGCCACAAGATGCGCCCAAAGGAGGGGCACTTGGCCTCAAAGGCACCCTGGGATGTCCCTGTACCGCACAGATGAAGATATACTTCCACACAGAGAGAAAGTCCAGTACAGGAAGAGACTTTTGAAGAACTCTGCAAGCCATCGATTCTGGAGAGCTTCACTGTGGCACGGGAGCTCATTGAATTGACCTCCCCGGAGGCAGAGGCCTCGGCACCACAGATACCAAGGCCACCATCTCCGGTACGACGAGCAACTCCGGACTTGCCCGACCCGGCACTGACGTGGGCACCAAGCCATTGGGTGGCACCAGTGTCGGCACTAATTTCAACATTGGCACCAGTACCACCACCAGTGTTGACACCAGAATTGGCACCGGCAATTGTAACGCGGCCAACACCCACAGTACTGTACACTGCATTGGGAGGCCCTACTCTGCAGACTGCTCCAGTGCTGCAGGTATACACGTCCTCCCAGCTGCCACACTTGACACTGATTTACACGGCCCCAGTGAAAATGATGCGTCCTCCAGCACCAGGCCCAGTGCACAGAGCGAAGCCGATGGCCATGACTCAACATCAACGGGAGCAGGCAACAACAGGCCCCCCCCCCCCCCCCCCCCCCCCCCCCCCCCCCATGGTCAGCCTCTGATTATTCATCAGAGTCGGAGGCCAAGTCTGTAGGCTCAGTGAGGTCCTTTTACAGATCAAAGTTCTGCCACCGCTCCCGATCCAAACATGGATAGTGACGCAGGAGCCCTTTGGCCACCCCAATGGCAACCTCATCAGTGGCCATTCTGGACTCCATGGGCATACCATTAAGCACAAGGCCCACCTCCCCTGGGGTTGGTGTCAGGATCCTCATGTCAGGGGAGCATCCCCTCAGTGACCCCCTCTTCTCCAGTCAGAGGTGAGCCACCTGGGGGTCAAGGATCTTCTCCCCCCTCCCCCGTTATACGGAAGGCACGGGAATCACGGCACCCCAGTCAGAGTTAGGCTAAGATGGCACCCACAGTGACAGCACATCACAGGCTGTGGAATTGATGGAGGAAGAACCAGGCACAAGAGAGTCGTCATCCTCCTCGCCAGACGAGGCCTTAGGGAATCCAGTCCCACCACTATGATCAATAGATGCTAGGGCTCACCAGGAGCTGCTGAGGAGATTAGCAGCTAATCTGGGTGTCCAAGCAGAGGAGGTCCAGGAAGACTCTGACCCCATGGTTGACATCTTTTTGTTACGACTCAATAAAACTGGACAAGTTGTCCAAAACGCTATGGTAAACTCCGGTTTCAGTCCCTCCTACACAAAAAGGGGGTGGAAAGGCACTATTTTGTTCCCTGGGCGGGTCATGAATGAACACACACACACACACACACACACACACACACACCAGCTCGCTAGTTGTGCAGGCCTCAGAGCAGAAGGAGCACCAGTGGACCCCAGGAAATACTCCTAAATCTAAGGAGCCCAAGAAACTTGACCTCCTGGGAAGGAAGGCCTATGCCATGGGGGGAGGCCTTCAGCGCTGCATCGCCAACCAGCAGGTGGTGCTGTCTAGATATGCCTACAATACATGGGTGGCCATGGACAGAATCAAAGACCGTCTCCCACAAGAGTCGTGCGAAGAATTTGGGGCTCTAACAGAGGAAGGCAGAACAGTCACGCGAACAGCGTTACAGACAGCCCTGGGCGCTGCTGATTCAGCGGCCTGTACGATGGCCACTGCTATAGTGATGAGGAGAAACGCATGGCTCCAAGTCTAGGGCATCCCTCCTGAGCTGCAGAATACACTACAGGAGCTCCCCTTTGAAGGGGCGGGCCTGTTCTCAGACCAGACAGATTCAAAGCTGCACAGCCTTAAGGACTCCAGGGCAACTCTGAAGTCCCTCGGGATCCACACTCTAACCCCTCAGAGAAGGTCCTTCACCCCCAGGCCAGTCATGAGAACTGTCCAACGTGGTTTCGGCTCTGACTGGGGCAGGAGGAGGGACCATAATAATGGCTGGAACGACCCGCCTAGGAGCAGGTACAGGGGCTCAAGATCTGACTCGAATAGGGTATCTGCCAAACCTCTGAGCCAACAACCCAAACCTTCATTTTGAGAGTACACTCAAGGACAGCATAAGTCCCACCTCCATCATCCCCTTTTGGTTGCTGCTTGTTCCTTTTCTACCGGGCCTGGTCCCAGATAACATCCAACCGATGGGTTTTAGACCTAGTAGCAAAGGGTTATGTTACCCCTTCCTTTCCATGCCTTCTTCCCATTCTCCCTCCCCGTCCCTCTTCAGGGACCCCTCTCACGAGAGTCTGCTAAGACAGGAAGCGTCTACTCTTCTTCAGCTAGGAGCGGTCAAGCCTGTTCCAGAAGAATTCAGGGGAAGGGGTTTCTACTCCCACTACTTCCTTATTCCCAAGGCAAAAGGGTGTCTATAGCCTGTCTTAGACCTGAGAAACTTGAACTCATTCATAAAGAATACAAAGTTCAGGATGGTCACCCTAGCCTCCATTATCCCTTCCCTACAGAAAGGAGACTATTATACTGCCCTTGATCTAAAGGGCGCATATTTTCATATTACAGTGATCCCTGCTCACAGGAATTTCCTCAGATTCACAGTAGGCTGGGATCATTTTCAGTTTGTAGTCCTGCCTTTCAGCCTCTCCGCATTGCTGAGAGTGTTTACCAAATGTATGGCCGCAGTAGCGGGTTTTATGAGGCGCCTCACGATCCAGGTTTTTCCCTACCTGGATGATTGTTTGATAAGAGAGCCATGCTGAGAGCAAGTGATAAGCCATATTGAGGTGACCTGGAGGCTGTTTTCCGAGCTAGGCCGCCTTATAAATGAAGAGACGTCCACTCTAGACTTCACTCAGATAATAGTTTGTGGGGGCCCACATGGACTCCACCATCAAAAGGGCGTCCCTGCCCAGCAACAGGTTCCTGACTGAGCTCAATGATTGCAGACCTCCAGACGTCCTCTAACCACAGCGAGGACATGTGTGAGACTACTGGACCATATGGCAGCTTGCACCTATGTGGTGAGCCATGCCAGGCTAAGGCTCTGATCCTTACAGAGGTGGTTAAGGAGCATTCACAATCCGACATGGTCACCTCTGGATGCAGTGGTCACCTTACTGGAGTTGGTCCTCTGCTCACTGGACTGGTGGAAACGAGGAGGAGATGGTATGTGCAGGGGTCCTGTTTATCAAGTAGATCCCATCGGTGCAGCTGTATATGGACTCATGGGACGCAGGCTGGGGAGCCCACATGGGAACCCTCAGGACTCAAGGTACGTCAAAGAGCTCAGGACGATCAGGGTAGCATGCCAGGCCTTCCTTCCCCACCTGAAGAACAGAGTGGTCGTGGGGCTGACAGAAAACACGACTACCATGTATTGTATCAACAAACAGGGTGGAACTCATTCCTTTCACCTTTGCAAAGAAACCCTAGAACTGTGGGAGTTATGCATTTCCCAGAACATCTATCTGGAGGTGTCCTATCTTCTAGTGTCCAGCAATGTTCTGGCAGACAACCTCAGTTGGTCCTTTCAGGCCCACGAGTGGACCATCAGGAAAGATATTATAGAGATAGTCTTCCAGAGGTGGAGTTAACCCCATCTGAATCTGTTTGCCTCACGGAACAATGCCCAATGTCAGAGCTACTGCTCGTTCGTGGGCCATGGTCTTGGGTGTTAGGGGGATGCACTGCATATCCAGTGGCCCCGGGGGCTGCTATATGCTTTTCCCCCTTTCCCGCTAATTCCCGAGACCCTCATCAAGGTCAGGCAATTCGGGTCATCATGGTGGCGCCAATGTTCACCACTGCTTCACCACTGTTAGATTTAGCGGTGGAGGACCCGGTGAGGCTGCTGCTAGTCCAAAACTGATCACCCAAGATTTGGGAGGAGGGAGGCTGTGCCACCTGAACTTAGTGGCCCTCCACCACGTGGTTGACAGGGCTAGAACAATTTTGCTTGCAGAAGCAGTTGCTAGAGAGTAGAAAACCTTCTACCAGAGCACTGTACGCTCAATGTGTGCTACAATCCCCCTAATCTTAGATTATTTATT
Source organism: Apalone spinifera (assembly GCA_030068395.1). Lineage (NCBI taxonomy): Eukaryota > Metazoa > Chordata > Testudines > Trionychidae > Apalone > Apalone spinifera. The sequence goes on along the minus strand of JANRFK010006693.1, from coordinate 41,219,175 downwards.
ACAGCTTAGTCATCAAGGCCTTGCTACATCTTCACTGAAGGTGCATTTAGCAGTGATTGTGGCCTTTCACCCTGGGATGGGTCATATGTCCATGTTCGCTAGTACATTGGTAAAGAGGTTGATGAAAGGGGTAGACAGGCTGTTTCCCTACACATGCCATCCTGGGATCTCTATCTGTTCTGACGGGTCTTATGAGGGATCCCTTTGAGCCTTTAGCCACCTGCTCTCTGAAGCACTTGTTGTGAAAGGTAGCATTTTTTATCGCAATCACCTCGGCCTGGAGGATCTTGGAACTGAGGTCCCTTGTTTCGGAGCTCCCTTATATGATTTTTTTTTAAGTTCAAGTTTAGAATGTATCCCCATCCGGCCTTCCTCCCAAAGGTGGTCTCTCAATTTCATATGTCACAAGACATTTACTTTACTGGTGTTCTTCCCAAAACCTCATGCCTTGACTAGGAAACAGGCCCTACATTGCTTGGATGTTAGAAGGGCCCTAGCGTTCTATGTAGAAAGGACAAAAGTTTTGTAGAACTCCACAACTTTTTATTTCAACAGCTGAGAGGATGAAGGGCTCACCGATTTCGGCCCAATGCCTATCCACCTGGATTACTTCCTGCAGTAAGGAGTGCTATGACAGCGCGGGTAGACCAGCGCCTCCACTGACAGCACACTCTACAAGGGCATAGGTGATATCCTTGGCGTTCCTAGTGCAAGTGCCTATCCTTGACATATGTAGGGCAGCCATGTGGCCCTCCATGCATACTTTCTCGGAGCACTATGTCATTACTCAGCAGGCCAGAACAGACATGACCATTGGCAGGGCTGTGCTGCAGACTGTTAACATGTAGATAGTGTTAGTCTCCGACCCCACCTCCTAGGACACTGCTAGAGTCACCTAATTGGAATGGACATGAGCAAGAACTCGAAGAAGAAAAAATCGTTACTTACCTCATAACTGTTGTTCTTTTAGATGTACTACTCATGTCCATTCCAAATCCCACCCACCTCCCCTTTGTTGGAGGACTCCAGCAAGAAGCAACTGAAGGGTGAGGGGTCAGCTGGGGTATATATGCACCGATATGCTGGCACTACTCTTGGTACAACAGGTACTGCTAAGGGAAAAAGCTCTGGAATGAATGCACAGGGCACACACACGCCTAATTGGAATGGACATGAGCAACACATCTCAAAGAACAACAATAACGAGGTAAGTAACCATTTTGTGTACAGTAAAGCATTAATCAAAGCAAAACAAACTTGAATATATATGGAACTATGGGCAGTGTTTACCTAGCATTACTTGGAGGGAAGATAAGAGTACATGGAAGAACATAGTTAATGTCCGGAATCTATGTAAATTTTGTACATAAAGATGTTCCTGGCCATCGTTTTATTCCTTTCATACAGCAGCAATAAAACAGCAGTTGTTGAAGGAATCTGTTATGTCCTACACCTTTTACATGCACATCTTATTCACTATCTCCTTTAAGCAGTTATTTATTTAAAAATATTTAGGTGAAAAAATGGAGATGGAGCTAATAAAGGAACCAACAAATTATGGGAGCAAATCTGGGATTTCCTTGCTGTTTGTCTATATCTCATCTGGATTTAGAAAACCAATTTTAAGTGCTTGTATATTAAATGCTTGACATTATTAGGTGTTGTTCACACCTTTCTTCATTTAGTCTATATATTTAAAATTTGAGCCCAAACCTACCTAATTTGGCCAGGGAGAAAATCAAGAAAGAGAGAATACAGCAATGGAGAAAGGAACAGCAATGCGTAGGAGAATGGACATCAAGAGGAAAGATAGTGACAATACCAATTAAGCTAGCAGTCAGGTAGGTGATACTGGCAGTGAATTGATGTGTTGAAACCTGGGTGTAGCTAAGCAGAAATAACTGATTGTACACCAATGCAAACAACCTGGGTAACAAAGTGCAGGAACTAAAACTAGTGCAAGAAGTGAAACCCATGATAATAAAACATGGTGGGCTAGTCATGACTGGAGTACAGGTATTGAAAGGAGAGTGAGTGTGTGTGTGTGTGTATATAATGCAGTTTATGATAGCTGAAAATAAAGCTAAAGGTGATAGAGAAGCATTGTATATCAATGATGAAGTAGACTGTAAAGAAAGTAGAAGTGAGGGGATGGATAGAGTCTTTTGGGATCAAAATCACTTAAGGAAAGAAAACTACTAGATGTTCCCCTAGAATAGGACTTGGGGTATGCTGCAGACATCTAAGGATTTGATTTGGGTATGGATAAATAAATAAATACTACTAGGAATTGTGTGGCTATTAGAGACTTTGACAACACAGGCATAGATTGGAAGGGAAGTGCTACTATTAATAGTAGAATTCAAGGATCTGAATGTGGAGTAGGTGTGGAAATACTTGAAATCAAATTTGTAAAATCTGTCTGAAGCCTACATCCCAAACAAAGTGTGTGTGGGGGTGGGGGGGCAAGCGAAAATGTCAGGGAAGGTTTTCAGACCAAGCTGGATGAGAAGGCGTCTCAAACAGGTTATTAAGAGAGAGCAGAAATCCAACAAGGAATGGAAGATGGGAGGGATCAGCGAAGATCCTTTAGGAGTTCAGAAAATGTAGGGAAAAAAATGACTGCCAAAAGGCAAGCAGAGTTGTACCTTGCAAAGGAAATTAAAACCAATAGTAAAAGGTTTTATAGTTATATACATAAAAAGAGAACAAGGACAGAAGAACTGGGTCTACTAAACTCTGGAGATGAGGTGGACGTTAAAGGTAATGATGGAGTGGCGAAACACTTAAATATTTTGCCTCAGTTTCTAATAAGGGCAATCAGGATAAGAATAGTGGCAGAGAGACTAATGGAAATGAGAATATGGCAGTAAAAATTAGCACATCTGAGATGGAAGTCAAACACAGACATGTTAATGGGACTAATCGGGGGTCCCAGGTAATCTCCATCCAAAACTATGAAAGGAATTGGCCAATAAAATTGCAAGCCCAATAGCAAGGCTATTTCGTAAATTTGTAAAATCAGGGATCATGTCATATGACTGGAGAATTGACAAAGGAAATGCAGGATAGCTGATCTCATGGCTTTCAGTAAGGAATTTGAAAATAAATTAATAAAATATTGAAAATTGTATTCATAAAATAAAAACATTAAATGAATCAACATGTTCAATAGAATCGCTATGGATAGTAA
>JANRFK010006693.1:41187703-41207019 GCA_030068395.1 Apalone spinifera | reverse complement strand
ACTAGGGTGCTAGTGTAGACATACCCTGATTGTTTTCATTTGCCATGCACAGGCTGAACCTCTCTAATCCATATTCTCTGGTCCACCAACATCTGTGATCTGGCATTTTTTAGTTAGCGAGATGTCTACTTATCAGGAGTGTGGACAAGTTTTCCACAGTCCCATAAAGTTTGTTTACAGCTAGTCCTGGCTCATAGTATTCTGTGCTGTTATTTAGTTCTAAGGCACCCCTGAATGTCTTCTAACAGCTCAGTAAGCAGAAGGGATGTGAAAGTGTAACTGTGTACATGGTTAATGATGAGCCTTGTAGTTTTATTTTTATGCACAGAATGAAACTTAAATTTAACCATTAATTTCAACTAATATTAAGTATTATTTTCTAGGTATGTAGGTTAGGAGGAATCAAACATCTGGTTGACCTTTTGGATCACAGAGTCCTTGAAGTTCAGAAGAACGCTTGTGGTGCACTGAGAAATCTAGTTTATGGAAAGTCAACTGATGAAAATAAAATAGCAATGAAGAATGTTGGTGGGATACCTGCCCTTTTGAGATTGTTAAGAAAATCTATTGATGCAGAAATAAGAGAGCTTGTAACAGGTATGTATTGGGAAAGGAAATAGCATCTGATAAAGTAAATTTCTCTGAGGCAGTGAAGCTAAGCTCTTTGGCTAGAAAATGCATGCTAACATTGCAGGATAGCCATTAAAATTTTATTTGTGCATTACTAATTTTGTCAATCTATAAATCTAGATGACTTGATTGTGATAATTGTCACTTAAATCTGAGTTGTTTACACTCACAGATACCTGGTGAAAAATGTAGAATAACTAAATGTCCAATTTAGAAATAAATTTGATCCACACATGCCGTCCTCGAGTCCTATGTGAATGTTGTTGTATTAAGCACTGCACTGACCTTGTTACATTTTTAGGATTCTACTGACAACTATTTTAAACTTAATCTTGTAGAATTCCAAAAAAGGACCTAGAAGTAAGCATGTATTTTGGTTCGTTGTTTGATGTAGTACTTAGATATTTTGAATTACCTAGGGTTTTTTTAGTTGTAGAGCATTTCCTTGCTGATGTTTATTGTAGTCAATATCACAGTAATTTATATTTTATACTTAAAGGTAATCTTATAGAAATATTATAGACATTTTTTTCTGCGATTAAATGCAATTTGAAATACACTAAGCAGCTGTGTTAAAAATGTGTTCAACACATATGACACACAACATTAGCAAATATAAAACAGTCAGCAAAATTATGCCAAAAGGTTTTTTAAAATGTTATCTTAGCAATAGCTAAGGTAAATTATTTAACTCTTTTGACTATGATACATGTACTGTAGCTCCAAAGTCAGCAACAGATGTTCCAACTTTTTCAAACTCCATTTGGAAATATATTCTGGTCATGTATCTGCCAATGCACTTCTAAATATATCATGAGAAATAATAAGCATCAGTTATTTTGGATCATTTAAACAATGAAAATTTAAACTCTTGCATCTAGTTTAAAAACAAATTCAGTTATCTAATATAGAATACATTTCTCTAAATCATCACTCTATTCATAAATATAGAGGTATTTAATTGCCCTAAATCTAGTTGTTTACATATGTATTTCTATGACTCTGTTTAAATAATCAGATGTCCAGAGTGCATCTGAGGGTGACTGTCCTTCTGCATAACCATACAATTGTTCAAATTACAATGTGAAGCTAAATTTTGTACTGAATATCTCTTGTGTAACATAATATAGTGGTAAAAGATATTCTGGGCAATTGTGTGATATGTTACAAAATGTTCCACATGCAATCTAGTGAAGTGATTCTAAAAATGGCAGGTTCCTACAAATATCCATTTCATTACATGCACTAAATGAAAAGTAAGTGTACCTGGTTGTTTATTTAATAAACCATTGCATGCAAAGGAGATCCATTTTTACCAACACAAGTTACTCAATATACATAAATTGACATGATTTATTAGGTAATCTAGAGATAAGTTACGTACCGATGTTAAGGAGTTGAAGACGTTGTAAGATAATAGGAAAGCCAAAGCCTTTAACTATTTGTTTCAGCTATTTGACAGCACTTCTGTTTCTATGCAATATTTTTCTTCCATTTAACATTTTAAGGGATACAATTATTTCCTTAGAAAGAGGAGACAGGTTATTTAATGGTTCTTAAACTAAAATGTGTCTAACTGGTATCGTGTTATACCAGATATGTGCTAGATACATCTAAATTGCAAAGCTAAAACTGGGTTCAGATTAAAGTAACAGAAGGAATTCAATCTTTTCATTTTGTATGAAGAATATGCTATAATCTTTCACAAAATTACAGTATGTAATCTGAGTAAAAATAGAATTTTCAAATCTATTAATGCATTTCCATTTTAAATAATTTCAAGTAGATGCTTTAAGAAAGGTGGCTTTGCATCTCTTAGATTCTTCCAGCTCTTATTAAAAACTATAGGTAGGGTTTTCAAAATTGCTGAATGGTGGATTACTTCTGCCCCTTTGGAAGTTAATGGCATTGACTTCAGTTAGAGCAGAGTTATATCAATGCCAAGCACTTTTGAAAAACCCACCATGTAGACTGTCGAAGGTCAGATATTTTTTAAGACATTTTAAGTATCAGTATATTTAAAAGTAAAGCGTTCAAGGTAAAATATACAATAATTTCAATTATTTGGCTAACAATTACAAAATATGGAAATATAGAACTACAGAGGGCAAATCACATCCTCATAAATATATCAAAGAATATCTATAGTATGGATTTATGTCACTGGGTAACACTAAATGGGATTTCTCTTAAATTTCAAATAAATCTCAGCATTGTTAATTAGTGCTTCAAAGTATTCATCACATTTCTTATTATACAGTGCCTCTCAGTATAACACTTTCCTTCATTCTGTAATGAAGGACTAGTTAGCATTTTATCATATGATTAAGAGTTTTCAGAGGTTTTTTTCCATCATATAAATTCTGTCTATCTCATTAGTAATCTCTGAGCACTAATTATGTTAGTTCCCTTTTTTAAAAAGGATTCTTGTCTCCAATGATTTACTTACTGTCTTCAACTGCAGCAAATATGTTTAGCATCATGGTTTATGAAATTCCACCCTCCAATGTGATTTCTTATGCCGTGGGATGGGTGTGACCTTTCTTATTATTCCAAATAAACTAAGAATTATGTAGAATTAATGTTTATCTTTGGAATTCTTTTCCTTCACTATGAGGAATTGTCTTAAGATTGAAAAGATTATTGAAAAGGCAGAAAAACATGGAGACAGATAACTATATCTAGAACAAAATATAGACTACATTTTTGTTGATATGTAAAGACCCTATGAGTTCCAAAGTAGTCTATTATACTACATTAAATATTATATTAGTGCTAAGAGTTGTTTATGAAAATTGTCTGAGTTAGTTTAAAGCATGCATTGCATGGTAATATTCCTAAAATAATAGTAGTAATGTTGATAAATATATCAATTAAGGAAAACTATTGTTGAGGTGACATTTTCTGCAGAATGCTTAAAATTGAGGGACATTGCAAGAAAGCATTCAAACATTATGATCTTACAGACATTATCATTATCATCAGTTCTCTAAGATGCAAACATTCTTTCCAAATTAATTTGTCTCCTTTTTTTGTTAAACAAGGTAACCTTATAGAAGGTTTGGCACCTAACTGGTATAGAATCTTAGCCTAATTACATGTTCATACAAAGGAATTTCACTGTGTTAGCACATTCAGATTTTTGATAGCATTGTTAAGTTTTTGTTATACTCAGCCTTTTTAAAGGTTTTCATTTGAGGTCTAGAATTTTGCTGTATCAGGATAAGCTTAACTGTTTTGTCCATCTAAGTTCAATTGATTGGTAGGAATCATAGGCATATGGAAAAACAGTAAAAACATAAGAATAAGCATACATACTGCATGCTCTGTTGATACATACTGTGATAGGGTGTACCAGCCCATAATGGCCACTTGCTGGAGACTCCCTCAGTCCTACCATACTCTGCTTCAGGAAAGGAGCAGTGAAAGTGAATCATAGGGTTGGAAGAAATCTCAAGATGTCATCAGTCAAATCCCCTGCTAAAAGTAGAACCAATTAGGGATGTTAGCGACTGGTCGACTATCTGATAAGCAAATGCTTATTAGATAGTCAAGTAGCCACTCAACTAGTCACTTACCCCCTCCCTTGCTGCCTCTATTAGAGAGAGGCAGCAAGGGGAGGGGAGATGGTGCTGGGGGGGGGGACCAGCTTTAAGCCAGTTTCCCCCAGCACTGTCTCCACAGGGGTAGGGAAGGCAGAGGCACAGAAGGGATAACGGTGTGAATGGGGACTGCTTCAGTCCACATTGCACCACTCCCACTGCAGGCACTTTTGCTTTTGAAATGGATATTTTAAAAGCAGAAGTCCCACAGGGATCATGGGGTGAGTGGGAACTCAAGCAGTCCCCACTTGCCCCGTGCTCTCTGTGGTGCCTCCCCCACCCTTGCTATCAGAGGCAGTGCGGGGTAGGGAATAGGGAGAAGCTTCTGCAAAGCAGCCCTTCTTCGCAGTGGCCAGGGCTAGGAGCGGGGGCAAGAGCTGATCAGGCAGCAGCCCCTGTCTATGACCAGCCCTGGCTGCCGCGAACAGGGCCTGGTGCTGGAATAGTCTCTGATCATGATGACCAGCCCTTTCCGCCATGAACAAGGTTGTCCACCAGGGGCTGCTGGACTCAGCATGAGCCGGGACTGAGTAGTCCCAGCTAGCGCTGATCGCTGCGCCTCTGCATTTTAAATGTGGCTATATTTAAAATACAGAGCTGCAGTGCAGGTGGCTCCAGAGCCGGCATGAGCCAGGACTACTCATTCCCAGCTGGAGTCGGCTCCTGGAGCTACCTCCTCTGTGGCTCTGAAAGCAGCGCTTATCAACTAATTGAATAATTGATCCAAATTGTATCAACTATATGATTAGCAAAATAATCCCATTTTAACATCCTAAGGACCAATCCCAACTAAATCATCCCAGCCAGGGCTTTGTCAAGATGGGACTTAAAAACATCAGGGAATGGAGATTCACACAATCAGTTAAATACTTAAATATCTCTAGCGATGGAGATTCACGCAATCGGTTTCACACATACAGAATGGGAAGCAACTGTCCAGCAAGGAATACTGCTGAAAGTGATCTCGGGGTCATAGTGGATCACAAGCTAAATATGAGTCAACAGTGTGACACTGTTGCAAAAAAAAGAAAAATGAAAACATGATTCTGGGGTGTATTAACAGGAGCGAGATGAGCAAGACAGGAGAAGTCATTCTTCCACTCTGTTCTGTGCTGATTAGGCCTCAATTGGAGTATTGTGTCCAGTTCTGGGCACCATGTTTCAGAAAGATGTGGAAAAACTGGAGAAAGTCCAGAGAAGAGCAACAAGAATGATTAACAGTCTAGAGAACATGACCTATGAGGGAAGACTGAAAGAATTGGGCTTGTTTAGTTTAGAAAAGAGAAGACTGAGAGGGGACGTGTTATCAGTTTTCAGATATCTAAAAGAGTGTTAAAATGAGCAGGGAGAAAAATGGTTCTCCTTGGCCTCTGATAGGACAAGAATCGATGGGCTTAAATTGCAGCAAAGAAGGTTTAGGTTGGACATTAGGAAAAACTTTTCCTAACTGTCAGGGTGATTAAACACTGAAACAAGTTGCCTAGGGAGGTTGTGGAATCTCCATCACTGGAGATATTTAAGAGCAGGTTGGATAGATCAGGCATGATCTAGACCAGAGTGGGCAATAATTTTTAAAATTTTTAATTTTCTTAAGTGGCCCCGGGCCACACCGGAAGACGCAGGGTCTTGGGCAGAAGAGGCAGAGCCAGGAAACTTTTTGTTCCCCCCACCCCACCCTGATTGGCCTGGGGTTGGGGAGGAAACTGGAGAAGTCTTCCCAATTCCTCCTCTGCCCGCCCTCTAGAATGAAAAGCCAGCTGTTTTAAACAGCTGGCGGTTCCCTCTAGGTGCCTAGCGGGAGGACACCTAGCGCACTCCCCTGCCCCCAAGCTAATCAGGGTTTTAGAACAGATGGCGTGTTTCTCTAGCTTCCACGCGTTCTTGCAGGGGTGAGGAGTCTTCACGTGCTCCCTTCCCCAAGGCCCTGGTTGGCTTGGGGTTGAGGAATGGCAGGGCAGCCACCGGCTGGATCCACTGGCTTGGGAGGCCGGATTAGGCCTGCAGAGTGCCCTTTGCCCACCCCTAAGTTAGGCGGTGCTTGGTCCTGCCGTGACAGCAAGGGACTGGACTTGATGATCTCTCAAAGTCCCTCCCAGTTCTAGTAGCCTGTGATTTCACCAGCTCCCTAAATAACCCATTCCAATGCTTTACCACAGTCCTAGTGAAATAGCTTTCACTCCCCAACCTCGTTTTCAGATCCTTTATAAGGTGTGAGATTTGAGAAACTTCTGTTTGTAAGGAAAATTGTTTCCCATAATTTCACTATGTGTTCTTTGTTTTAACATTACTGATGGAATTTTTATAATGATCAGTTTACCTGATTGAGTAGGCATTTTTAATCATTTGAGGGTGTCTTTTCTCTGAATTCCCATCCCTCACAATTCTGAGAATAATTAACTCAACACTCAATCATTTACAATTCCTGAATATAGGTTCTTCAAGTCCGTTCCACTTAGGTGTGCCGCGCTGTGTGCACAGATTGTCAGACAGATTTCCATTACCGGTTCCTGTTGGGCCAGCAGGGGAGCCCCCTGGAGTGGCAACACCATAGCAGCACATACCACTTCTGACTCCACTCCCTCAGTTCCTTCTTACTGCCCATGACAAGTTGTTGGAGCTTTTATCTTGCTTGCTCGCAAGCATGATCCCGGTGGTATTCACACTTAACAGTTAGTTAGCACCTAGTTAAGCCCCAATGTTCTTCAAGTTGCTTTCCCTGTTGGTGTAAGTCGTTTGTTCATAGTTATAATTAGTGTTCACATTGGGTCCAGGTTTGCCTATTGCATCCCCCTCCCTTTCCATCCCCAGGGCATGCCAGAGTCTCACGGCTTTAAGCCCTATGCAGATTGAGCTAAGCCTATGCCCTGTGTAGACCCGCAAAATTCGTGCTTAAAGTGTCTAGGTGAGGCCCATGTCCCAGCCAACTGCAAGTTCCGTCACAGTTTTAAGCCCCGGACTCAGTGCGAGAAAGTCTAACGCTTGAAAATACACTCCCCCGAGCACCGGCCGTGGACACAGCACCAGAGTCCTGCAGCACACTACCCTTGGTGTGGGTGGCACCCAGATTCTGTGTTATTTGGCACAATCACCGGTGCCGTGTAAAAAGAAGAGAGTGGAGAGGGGCAGATCACTTTGCAGTGTGCCCTCAGTCCAGGCACCCTGATGCGCCTCAAGGTCTACAGCTCCTGGGTGCATGTGTGGCTATTTGAGCACCAGGGAGCTCAATCCAGAGGAGGAGCCTGTGCTTGTTGATTGGCCCTCCACACCGAACACATTTGAGGTGATGCAGGAGTTGATCGAATTGACTGCAATCCTGCCTTTGCCACCCTCAGCGCACCATGACCAGTCCCAAGTCCACACTGAGATGTCGGTACTGGACCCTAGCAGGCGACCATCGAGAATGGTACTGTTCTGGCCCTTTCAAGAGCCTCGGGCCCGGCAGCATTTGAAGTGTCACACTTGCCAGTTCACATATCAACACCAGAACTGGCACCAGTGGTGCCTGCAATGCTGGTGGTGACGCTCTCCCAGGAGTTGAGGGAGAGCTCACTCCTGTCCTGGCATAGCCTACAGCACCAGAGCATTTGTTGCCTGTCCGGCACTGGGGCAAGCTGGCGGTGATGGTCATACACTCCTCATGGCACTGCTCACCAGGCCTATCTTTGGCTCCATTTTGGTTGGAGTCTGACTAGTCCTCGGACTCCAAAGTGGAGTTGATGCGACCTGGGCCATGGTCTTATGTTTCCGGTCCCAGCGCTGCTCCAGATCCTGGCACCATTCTGCTCTTGGCACCACTCGCAGCACCACAACTCCTCGGGCCAGTCGTCCCAGAAGACCTCCCCTCCCCCCCCCACTACAGTGGCAACATCCAGATAAGTGGCCTTTCTGGATCCCGTGTGGATACCATCAGGCCCAGGGGAGTGCCTCCTCCATTGTGGGCTCCCCGTGCACAGGAACCCCGGGTGCCACCCTGTACCACGCCACTGCCTAATTCACCTACATCAATCTAGAGGGACCAGGGCCCCCCTCATTGGAAGGGACCAGGGCCCTCTGAGCCAAGCAGCTCCATCTCAGACCTCGGAGCAACCTCAGGAACATGAGGACTCAATGGTATGCAAGTACTCATCGTCCTCCCCGGATGAGGCCTTAAGACTGGCCTCCCTATCAATGCCATCCATGGATTCCCGGACCCAACAGGACCTTCTCAAGAGGCTGGTATAGAACCTGGTGGTTCAGCTCAAGTGGGCATCTGAAGACTCCATCCTGACGGTGGACATTCTCAACTCAGAGGCCGCGTCTCGAGTGACCTTGCCCTTGAACAAAACAGTGGGTAAGATTACTAAGGCTCTTTGGCAGATGCCCACTTCCATTCCACCCACGGATAAGAGGGCAGAGTGGCAGTACTTTGTCTTGCAGGCAGGGCATGAGCATCTGTTTTCACACCCACCACCAGGCTCGATCATGGTGTAGGCCGCTAACCATCACGAGTGTCAGGGCCAACTCGCTCCCACCCTCAAGAATAGGGAGGCCAAGCGGTCGGACCTCTTAGGCCACAAGACCTAAGCCTCCATACACTTCCTGCTCAGGATCGTCAGCGAGCTGAGCAAGTACGCTGTCGACTCTTGGGCAGCGATGGATAAGTTTAGGAAGTCGCTACCCCAGGATGCCAGGCAGGAATAGAAGGCCCTGTCGGAGGAGGGCAACTTTGAATTCCATGTGGCATTCCAGGCAGCCTTGGGCTCTGTGGATGCAGCAGCCTGTACCATGGCAACAGGCCTGGTTTTGCAGAGGGGTGCATGGCTCCAAGTGTCTGGCATCCCACCAGAAGTCCAGAACACCATTCAGGACCTGCCGTTAGAGGGGGGCAGGCCTATTTTCGGAGCGCACTTATGCCAGCCTCTGTGGGTTGAAGGACTCTAGGTCAACCTTCAAGTCCATTGGCATTCACATCCCTGCTCCATAGAGATGCCCCTCTTGCCCACTCCAGTAGGGAAACAAGCCAGACTTCTCTAGGCACGAGGGCCAAAACAATAACAGCAATAGCAGGCAACAGTCCCGCTCCTCATCCAGCTGGGGGACAAGTCCCTCAAACAAGCCTCAAGATCCCAGGCAGAACTTTTAAAGGTTCGAGCAGGGACAGTGCACCAGCCTCAGGTCAGTGGCCATTTACCAATTGTTTATCCCCTTTCCACTGTGCCTGGTCACATATCACAATGGACCTCTGGGTCCTAGGCATAGTGTGAAGCGGATACTTCATCCAGTTCTTCTCCCTACCCCGTCCCTCTTCAAGGACCCCTTTCTCGAGCATCTCCTAAGGAGGTGCAACAGCTCCTTGATCTGGGGGCGGCGAAGAGGTTGCAAAAGACCTCAAGGGTAGAGGGTTCTACTCCTGTTGTTTCCTGGTTCCAAAGGCCAAGGGTAGTTTCCGCCCCATCCTGGGTTTGAGGACCTCAGTGCTTTTATAGTGAAGTCAAAATTCAACATGGTAATGTGGGCCTCGATCATTCCGTCCCTGACCTCAGGAGACTGGTATGCTGCCCTTGTTCTCAAAGATGCCTATTTCCACATTTCAATTGCACTTCCTCATAGGTGCTCCCTTCAGTTCATGGTGGGCCACAATCATTATCAGCAGGGCTAGACAAACCCCGGTGAGAGCTACTCGCCAGCCCTGTATTGCGCATGCGCAAAGTGCCGGTGAATGGGGCTCGTGGCGCGACCGGCTGAAATCTACTCGCCAAAGGCGAGTAGATTCAGCGATTTGTCAAGCCCTGATAATCAGTTTACAGCCCTCCCCTTTGACCTCTCTGCAGCTCCCAGGGTGTTCACAAAAGGCGTGTTTCTGAGAAAAAAACCCCTACCCCTACTTAGACTGGCTCATAAAGTGTTTTTCCCCTTCCCAGGTTTTGGAGCACATATCTCTTGTCACAGAGACTTTTCTCAGGCTGGGCCTCATCCTAAACAGGGCCAAGTCCACTTCAACCCCCTGAACAGCTGGCAGTTCTCTCTAGGCACTTTCCCCTTTGCAGGGCAGGAGGAAACTTTGCAAGCTACCCCCAGCCCTAGGCCGGTCAGGGCTTGGGGGATGGGAGGAGCGCATAGTCTCCTCTCACTCTGTCCCTGCCCAACAAGGGGCATGCGGCACTTAGAGTGAAAGCACTATGCGCCTCTTGCAGGGCAGGAGGAGACCTCACACACTTCCTGCCCCCTCCCTGCAAAGAGCACACAGCACTTTCATTTTATGCGCCGTGCCCCCCTTGTAGGGCAGGAGGTGACTTTGCACACTCCTCCCGCCCCCAGGCCCTGATTGACATGGGGGTAGGGGAGCACATGAAGTCTCTCACTCCCTGCTCCCGCCCTGCAAGGGGCTTACGGCACTTGCAGGGTGGGAGCAGGGAGCAAGAGACTTTGTATGCTCCTCCCACCCCACGCCCTGATTGGCCTGGGGATGGGAGAATAGCAGAGTGTCCATAGGCCAAATCTGGCCCACTGAGGCCCCTTTGCCCACCTCTGTTATAAACAAACACTTTGGTCTTATGATGCAGACATGCTCTTTGCTAATTCCATTAAGATTTTTTATGTGAATGAATTTAATATGCAAAAAGGAAAAAAGGACTAAAAAGGGTTAGTATTTACTACTAATGGTGTTTCACAAGGCTAGGTGGAAGGAACATGGCTGTCCAGTAAGATTCTTGGGTCCCAACTTTTTCTTCCCACAGTCTCATTGTTTACTGCTAGTCAATCATTATGAGTTTAGTTGGAGGAATATGCAGGGAGTTGTAAGCATATACTCGTACCTGATGACCTTGGGAGACGGAGTCCAGTTCCTTGGGCTCTGCTGTTAATTGATAACCTGTTCCCTTCTTTCAGCCGGTTGCACAAAGAAATGGAAAGGAGATTGCTGTGAGCACAAGGGATCTGGGGACTGGGGAGCCAACCCTCACAAGAAGGAACAAGTGTCAGTGAATTACTCAGTAATACAGTGCATAATGATGGAACCAATGGTGTGAGCCACTAGGGCTGAGTGTCCTGGGGCAGGGCCTATGCTCAGCAGACTCCAGCTCTGCTAGTGGGACTAGGAAGAAAATAGGAGAGAAGAAAAAAGGAAGGGGAGGATGATGGTTAAAACAGATGGCCCGGCTGAAGGGACAATAAAGAAGGTCTGCGTGAGGGAAGGGGACAGAGGATGTAGATGATCTGGGTTAATGTTGTCATGAGGACAAGGCTTGGTAATTAGGCTGACAGTACAGATGTGGAATTCTCTGGCTTTATTCATTTGAAAGGAATTTTTTAATAACTTGAGGTTTTTCAAGATAAACTTCACTGATAAACTTTAGTAAGAACACAAGTTTTCTTAATGATCTGATGTCTCATTCTACATTAATACCTCCACTTCGGAGGCTCATTCTCTCAAATTCAGAATGTGTCATTGCTCAATGGGGTATACAAGGATGCAAACTCTTCATATTGTAGCATTGGGATGGCCTGCAGGAGAATGTGAAAGAGTTCAGGCTCTATTCCTGGCTTTCCCACCTATGTTACCCTGGGCCAGTTCCCCACTCCCCCTGTGCTATGCAAGGAGATAAGGAAGGGATGGGCAATAATTTTATTTTGATGGGGCAGCGGACTGGGGTACAGGGTCTGGAAGGGCGTGGTGACCTGGGATGGGAGCGTAGGGGTTTGGATTGTGACCAATGCAGGGAGTAGTATTAGGGAATTGTATAAAAGCCTAACAGCTCTTAATACATTTAAAAGGCAGAGCCACAGTGAGGTTAGCTCCTGGGGCCTGGAGCTAACCCCACTGCAGCTCCCCCCACTTATCAACTAATGGGCTAGTCGATGGAAATTCCATCAACTAGTCAATTAGTTGATTAAACTCAATTTAACATCCCTAGACCCCACAGCTTTTACTGACCATGGTTCCCCATTACTGATCAATGGGAGCTGTGGAAGTGGTGTCTGCAGGCAAGGACAGCATGTGGAGACCTCCTGATCTGCCTTTCTCAGTGGCAACAGAGACATGCCAGCTACTTCCAGGAGCAGCAGTTACCACAGGGATAATGACTCCAGCCACAACAGGTTAGGCATTTTAGAACTCACTACTCAAACACTTAAATTTAAGCATGAGAGAGAAATGAAAATTATGAAATGCACAGACCAGTCAAAAACTAAAAATAACACACTTTGCAAGCAGTAAAACAACTAACGATAACCCATATGTGTTGGGTCAGGAGATGAGTGAAGGACAGTGTGTTTGTGAGAATGACAGACACACACACAGTGTATGAGAGTGACAGAGATTTGCATTGCCAAGCTCCCTCCATCCCCTTCTCTCTCTGTGGAGATAGAGTACAGAAGGGGGGGGGGGGACAGCCAGACATCAGTGCCCTCTTCTTTCCCTCCCATGCCCTGCATAATAAGCAGGGGGCAGCTCCAAGGTAGAGGGTAGGAGCTGCAAATGAAGGCAGCTCCAAGGCAGAGGGCAGGAGTGGCAGACAGTGGGTGGAGGGGCAAATGAAGTGGCAGCAAACAGCTTCCTGGCCACACCAGTCAGGATCACCTGAAAAAGGTTCCAAGATCTACTGATAGATTCCGATCTACTGGTTGGTGACCACTGGTGTAGAGACTGTCCAGTTTTGCCAATATTCATGGCAGAGGGGTATTCCTGGCACATGACGGCATATATCACATTAGTTGATGTGTAGGTTGATGAACCCTTGATGGTGTAACTGATATGGCTAGGTCTTATGACGATGTTGCTTGTATAGATATGTGGGCAGAGTTGGCAACGGGGTTTGTTTCAGGGATAGGTTCCTAGGTTAGTGTTCCTGTGGTGTGTGGCTGCTGGTGAATATTTGCTTCAGGTTGAGGAGCTGTCTGTAGGTGAGAACTGACTTGCCTCCCAAGGTCTGTGAGAGTGAGGGATCATTTTCCAGAATAGGTTGTCAGTCATGTGCTGAAAGAGTTTTAGCTGGAGACTGTAGGTGCTAGCCAGCAGCATTCTGTTGTTTTCCTTGTTGGACCTCTCCTGTAGAAGGTGACTTCTGGATACTCATCTGGCTCTGTCAATCTATTTCTTCACTTTCCCAAGTGGGCATTTTAATTTTAAGAATGCTCGATAGAGATCTTATAAGTGTTTGTCTGAGGGATGTATGTATCTTAGGATTTGACTGTAGACAATAGATCATGTGGTGTGTCCTGGATGGAAGCTAGAAGCATGTAGGTAAGAACAGCGGTCAGTAGGTTTCTGGTAAAGGCTAGTGTTTGTGACCATCATTTAATTGTATTGTAGCATTCAGGAAGTGGATCTCTTGTGTGTACTGGTCCAAGCTGAGGTTGATAGTGAGATGGAAATTGTTCAAGGGCCTCCTTCCCATGGGTCCATATGATGAAGATGTCATCAATGTGGTATAAGAGGTACAGAGACGCTAGGGGATGAGAGCTGAGGAAGCATTCTAGGTCAGTCATAAAAAATATTGGCATATTGTGGGGTGATGGGGTTCTCATAGTAATGCCACTGACTTAAAGGTATAAATTAGGGCTACTCAACAGGTGGCCCGTTTGTTTGACGCCCGTGATGCACTTTGGATTTATGCGGAGCTCAACACGTGGCCTGTGGGTCGGAACCAAAACAAAAAAGTAGTCAATATAATGGTCTTCTATTGATATGCATTTTAGTAGTTAAATTCCTGGACTGTCATTGCTTATTAAAAGTGCTGTCATGTGAGTGGAAATCGGGTAAATATTGCATTTTATTAATATCAGCAGAACTGACTTAAATGTGGCCTGCGTGTTGTGTAGTCTTGCCTTAATCTTTGTATTCATGCCCATCCGTGTGAAAGAAGCTATTTGCATATATATGTGCATGTATATGGAACCACACTTAAGTTGCAGTCCTCGGCATATGCTGTGAGTATCACTGTGGCCCCCCCAGCGCTTCCAAAGTTGAATAGTCCTGGTACAAATTGTCCCTATCTGAAATGCTTGTGGATAAGGACAAAGTCACAAAGCTCAGACACAAGGTGTGCCATGGCATCATCAGGGATACTGTTCCTGACATCCTTGTGTGGAAAATTGGTGTAGAGCGCAACTGGTGTGGCCAGGATGTCATTTTCAGTGAAATCATTGATGCACTGTAGTTTCCTCATGAAGTCAGGACCATTGCCAGAAGTTTGTCACCTAACAATATTGGTGCAGGTCTTAAACAACAATGAATTGCATGAATGAAAATCTAAGGATTCTAGATAAGAGTTGCCTTTTTCATAACCTTCTCAATACTTTTATCTCCAAAGACAAATCGGTGTTGGAGAGAATTTGCAGTATCAAGAAATGACTTCTGGAATACAGGACTAGCATTCACTTTTTTTTAGAAAAGTTGGCCCCCCATCTTCCACAGGGAGGTATTAACCTTGACTGTCAAAAAAACCTGATATGTCCCCACTTGCTTTTTATGAGCAATGAGGAAAATGAGTCCAACTTTCAGTTTATAGATTAAAGCTCCCAAAGTACTTTCAGAATAACAGTGAGCAAAACTGGCTGAATCCCAAATAGAAGAATGTCTTTAACTTGTTCCCTCTAGAAGCAGAATTTCTCCCATGACAGCAACCATGCCTGCCCAAATCAAGTCAAACCTGTTCTTGAAGTAAATGGAAAATTACTTACGATACAGAAAAGCTGATAGTTTCCAACTGGATTGAACAGCTAGGATTCAACAGATTGTCAACCACTCAAAATTACTCTATTGCTGTATCGCAGAACTTCAAAAATGTTTCCTATTTTTAATGCAATGGTGCACAGACACTCCAACTAGGATCAGCATCTAATTGGAATAGGCGTAAAGGAATCACACTAGAGAACGTCATCGTTTTGAAAAACTTACAAACTGCATTTGGAAATAACTAAAAATGTAATAAGCTATTTTACTTCAATATAAACTGCAGCAAGGGAAGTTTAGGTTGGATATTGGAAAAAACTTCCTCATTATCAGGGTGGTTAAAACACTGGAATAAGTTGCTTAGGGAGGCTGTGGAATCTCCATCATTAGAGATATTTAAGAGCAGGTTAGACAGACATCTATCAGGGATGATGTAGACTGTTATCCTGACATGAGGACACGGGCTTGGACTTGATTATCTCTCGAGGGTCCTTTCAGTTCTAGTATTCTATGACTCTATGTTTCTATGTAGAGTGCAGGCATTACACAAGAAGCTACATGCTTTAGTGAAAGGCTTTAGTTGGGGCAGGCAGCAGGAAAGGGCCCCAGTAACTCCCCACTCTAGAGCTTTTTTTTCTGCTGCCTGCCCCAATCCGAGCATTGAAGAAAGGCAAAGAAGGGTTCCCACAGTCTTGAGACAGTAGGATTCTGCACTGTTAAAAATTAGCAGCATAGATGTGCAAAGCATGACAACTGCTCTGTAGAGAGCTGTGTAAAGTACATACCTTGGGATTCAGGCATATAGGATACTCCACTCACCTAAGATATGTCTCACCATTGGTATTTGTACCTATGCAGTATCTGCACTCTACATGCCAATCTATATGTAGATGTAACTTAAGATGAAGACTGATGGAGAGGGCTTGATGCAGTGTTCAGATAAGGCAGTCCAAGGTACGGAAGTGCAACTTGTTGCCTTACTCTGCAGGCTCACTTCTTGTGACCAGCATAGTTGAAACTGGTAGAAATGTCTATTAGTGAGGTTATTTAATACTTTTAATTATAAGACCTTATTTTCAATTGCTTATAACTTAGTCAAACTGTAGCCATTTGGGCTGAAATTTCCCATTATGAGGAGCCTGCCTCAGGCTTAATTTCAGCCCAATCTGTTCAGCCATTTCCAAGAACAAGGATAGAGAAACATAAGTTGTTTTTTCCATGTTAAAAACAAACATTACCATTTTTTAGAACAGGAACTTGAAATTTGATAGAGGACCTTTATGTCAAGGATCTGCTTTTTGCCATTCCTGTGAAAATTGACTCAAAGTTACTGAATTAGAACCTTTTGAAGAATCTCAGATCAATGGGCAGCCAATGCAGGCATGCATCCAGTGTCCAAACTGGGTATCAAATAAATAAAAATCACAACGACTTTACTTTCACCCACCCTTACTCAAAGGCTTAATAAAGATAGAAAAAGATGGGCTTTGCTGCCTGCCAGAAAGGCTTTGCTCTGTCTCATTTCTCTGTGGACAGAAATGTTTGTATAATTAAAGGAGAATTAACAATGTTTAAAGGTATGGTCAAACTGAAAAGTTAATCATGTCATTTATAATAGTGGTTGTAATGATCTATAGAGGAAATGTTGTTTAATAATTTTTGCTGGATGTTTTTTACATTCCTGTACTGCTGTATAAGTAGTGAAGTACAATTCATGAAGAATAAATTACAAATGCATCCAGTGAAGGATGAATATTGAGAAGTTAGATGAATTTTTGAGCTGTTGCCTGGTGGGGGGAAAATGATGATAGAAATGCAAGGGATTTGATGCTGCTTAAATTATCTACTAAACTATATCAGTCCATCTTAGCTCAAATATGTCTGCATACATTTCTTTCCTTGGATTCCGTTTCGGATTAGGTTTAGGGTTTTTTTTTATAAACCGTGTGTCAATAGCAAATTGGCAAGCTATTGGGCCCTGAACAGAGATAAAAACTCTAAAATAATTTCTGTTGACACACATCATAGGTGGATCTTGTTCGCCTCAACAAAAGCTGTTACAGAAACCCTGGAAACTGTCAGGTTTGAGGAGAACATTTGTGCCAAAGTTCTTTGGTTTTGCCTGTTTGTTCTATATTGTAGCTTGTCTGTCACCCTAATTTACAGTAGTCATGAAGAGGAGGAATATAATCTAATGGTGTGAATATGGCTATTAATTTATTTCTATTTTCTGCTCCTGTTGCACCAATTGCTCTGCGGCCTTGGGAAAGATGCTTAATTTAAAAGCTTCAAAATGTCTTTGTTTTTGGGTGGTCAACAGCATTCAGCTGGAGTTACAGATCTCAACATTCCTCAAAATCAGGTGCATGGCATCTCAAATTGGTCACCCTCAATCCAAAAGCCCTTCTGAAAATTTTAACCTCAAATGCATATCTGGCTAGCACACTACCTTCCACATACTCATGACTTAAAAAACCAAACAATAGGTATTTAAGAACAATTTGCACCTTCGCTATCAGCTTCTTGTAGTATCAACACTCTAATTGACTTTTTCCCCCTTTTTCCCTCCCCCCCCCCATCCCCTATTTATTTTGGAACTGGACCTTTAATAACTCCATTGAAGAAGTGGGTTATGCCCACAAAAGCTCATGAGACCATCTACATGTTTTGTTAGTCTTTAAGGTGCTGTTAGACTATTTGTTGTTTAAGTTTTGCCCTGTATCAGTTCCTCACCAATTTAACTCCTTGAAAATGGGTTGGTAATTCTCACCTATTTCAAGAGGGTACTGTACAGATTACAATGGCTGTAGAACTTTGACACTGGAAGGAATTAGAATAACGCAAAACAGTATTGGTAACAAGAACAAACTATTTTCTGCTTTCTTTCTTGAAATGACTGATAGTAATTGCTGTAGCTATTAAAAGGGTCTGTGCCATTTTAGACTCTGGGTATGTCTACACTACAGTGTTATTTCGAAATATCTTATTTCAAAATAGTTATTTCAAAATAGGTTATTTCGAAATAACGCATCTACACACAAAATGCATTTCAAAATAGCATTTTGCTATTTCGAAATAGTGCGTCCACATTGAGTGGACTCTAAATCATATTTAAGGCCAGTCGGAACCAGTTCCAGCAGGGCACCAGGTCAGGACATACTGTGTGGGGCTGCTGCCTGAGGCTCTCTGAGGTCTGTGCTTAAAGGGACTCCTCCCCTCCCCCCCGGATAGCCAATTCTCAGGTTGCTTGCTTCCCTGCTTGCTTGTCTATCTCAATGAGGAACAGCAAAGCATTTTGTCTCTGCGTGCTCTGGTTGCCCTCACTCGGGACACCACAGCACTCTGCAACATAGAGCCAGAACTGCACCTGGGCACTCTGGTGCTTCTCTTGTACGCATTGCCACGAGCCTGGCTGCACTTTCTGCAGGCTGCCATCCAGGAGGTCCATCGGGGGGCTGTCAGTATCCAGGAGGCCCTGCAGGAGAGCTTCAACCTGAGGAGCACTAAGAGCCTCCCTGGTCTGTCCCACTGGGGGCTTGTGCCTCATTCCTCCCTCACGTCCTTCCACTTATCCCTCCCTAACTCCCCTTCCTAATGTAAAATAAAATACACGTATTTTCATGAACACAAACTCTCTTTATTTAACAAAACTGGGGGGGAGGGAATGAAACTCTCGTAAGACTGGGGAAAGGAGGCAGGAGAGGGGAGAAGAGAGGGTGGGAGAGGGGAGGGGGAAACCTGGGAAGAGGGAACTGAAAGGGGGAAGCTCAGGGTTGGGGCTCTCGCCGGACCAACTTGATTTTCATGTGAACCTGCTCCTGGGTTCGCATGTGGTCTTTGGTGGCCAGGCTGGCAGCTATCCTGCCATAGACAGCTGCGTTCCTCCGTCTAGTGCAAAGATCATGGCTATTGGGGGCATCCCCTCCAAACCTGAATAAGGTCCATGATCTCCACCCTGGACCAGGAAGGCTCCCACCTTCTCCGGGCCCTCGCAGGCTCCTGGGAGCTGGCAGACTGCTCCTGGGGAGCGTAGAGGGCTGGCTGCCAGTGGCTTGCTGGCTTATGTTTTGGGGCCACTGGGTCGGGGCAGTGACTGCTGGCTCTGGGCTGGCAGGCTTGGAGCTGGCACAGGCACTGTGGCTAGACTCTGTTCCTTTAAGGGCTCCAGGGAGGGGAGGAGGGAGAGAAGTGTTCTTGGTTGAGGCTGGAGTAGCCACCAGGGCACCCTGGGAAGGCTGGAGGCCCCCTATTTCGAAATAAGTGTCTACATAGCACTTATTTCAAAATAGCATTTCGAATTTGGCATTATTCCTCGTAGAATGAGGTTTACCAAATTCGAAATAAGTGCTCTGCTACGGTTTGGCTGTGTAGACGCTAGTAAAGTTATTTCAAAATAAGGGTGTCAGCCGACGGTCAGGGCAGTGTGTGTGTGT
>JANRFK010006693.1:41167554-41184173 GCA_030068395.1 Apalone spinifera | reverse complement strand
CCCCACATAGGACTGGGCTTCTCTCCCACCCCTTCCCCCTGCAGCACGGTGGGATTTTTTGATCCTGGAACGGACCAAAGAGTCCAGAGATCAGACCAGAGAGTTCCGGTTTATAGAGGTGCAACCTGTAATAAGGTTTTATCAAATCTAAAAGGAGTTATGAAAGATGAAAAATAATTTGAATTCTGAAAGCAAATGCAGCTTCTTAGAAGCATTTATTTTTAATTAAAAATGTAAGTAGGAAAATTATTAGTGCTTAGTTAGATTGTTTGCTGTCAGTAATGTTTAAATACAGTACTCAATGTGCAAACATTAAATGAACGCTAGCAAGTTAAAGATTGTTCTATTGAATGAACTTTTTTACCTGCTGTTGTTACAAATATATGAGATCCCTATCAATGAAAGCAATTAGACAAATATGTTTTTTCTATTTTTTTATCTATTTACTTGCAGCATTTTACAACACTTTACGTCTAGTTAGTTTCACTGTTTCCTCTCTTGTTTAAAGATTGTGGGTGTTTCAAACAGCAACAAAAAGGTTTAAGAAAGGACACTTTTAAAAATAGGAAACACTAAAATCATCAAAAATGACAGAGAATTCAGGGGCCATGTACAATACCCAAGACTACTTTGATCTTTTCTAAACGTATTTTAACTGGTTAGATTCCAAATTAACTGTGTTTCTTTATCCTACATATTTGGTATTCAGTGCTCAAATAGAAGGAGGATTTCAATTAGCGGGGCCAAAGGTCTCCACTGACCCTGGGGCAGTTGGTAGGGTCACTCTGGGTGGGGCCGAAAGCTTAGCCTTAGCACTGCCCAGACCATGGTGTGTGCTCCCCCAGCTCTCAGAACCACACAGCATGGCACTCTGCA
The DNA here is from genome assembly GCA_030068395.1 of Apalone spinifera. Classification (NCBI taxonomy): domain Eukaryota; kingdom Metazoa; phylum Chordata; order Testudines; family Trionychidae; genus Apalone; species Apalone spinifera. Next base: position 41,183,297 of record JANRFK010006693.1, on the reverse strand, counting down.
TGACACTCCCTTCCTCAGCCCTCAGAACCTCAGGGAGCAGCAATTCAAAGGAGCCCAGGACTCCAGCTGCTGCACTACCAGCAACAATAGCCAGGAGTTCCTGGTCCCTTTGAATAGCCAGGCCCCTGGGAAATTGCCTCCTTTAGCATTCATTTGGTGGCTTCCTTTTCACACCTTGGAATATTGCTAAACTATCCTTGCCAATTACTACTTAATTCTTGACTCATAAAGAGACTTTCTAAAGAACAATTTCTTGTGTGTTTTTTGAAACACATCATATTGAGCCAAATGGCATGTAAGCTTGTAATTTCCCATGGTTGATGATCATCCAGTTCTATAAAAAAAAGACTTTTCTTCTGCAATTGTTTTCATTAGAACATTATTGTAGGTATGTATGGCTAAAAGCCATACGTAAATGTATAGTATATTGATTGATATTCTTATTGCATTTTAATATTTTAGGAATTTGAGCTCTGCGGGAGAAGAGGCAAGGAAGCAGATGAGGTCTTGTGAAGGGCTGGTCGATTCTTTGCTATATGTGATCCACACATGTGTGAACACATCAGATTATGACAGCAAGGTGTGTACTTATGTTAACTAAGTAATTTCTAAGTATCAGACTGCTTGTCTGATGTGGTAATTTTGTTTTGTATCGTGAAAGTTATCTAAAAAACTTCTGAGCTCTACTTATTTTTACAAAACCTTTTCCCAGCTCTATTTATTTAGGCTCAAAATCAGATTCTGCTGAGGAATACAAATATATTATGTGTGTTTAATTCTGACATTGATGAAGCACCTGCTCTTTGGGCGAGAGATAATAATTAGCACTTATCATGCTTTTCATCTTCAAAATTCCTTTTTAATAAATGCTTAATTAATCCTCATATAATCCCTGTGTGAGAGGCCCCTATTGTCCACAGTTTATAGTTGGGGAAAGAAGAAAAAAATTATAATTTAGCCAAGGCTACAGAGTGTGCCATTGAGAGATTGAATATTGGTATTTGGGAGTTCTTGTTCCTCAGCCCTGTGCTCCAAAAGTATTTTCACCTTGTGAAAGAATTAATTACAAGATATCTCCATACTTTGGGTTCCAGACAGTGGAGAACTGTGTGTGCACACTGAGAAACTTGTCCTATCGCCTAGAACTGGAGGTACCTCAGGCACGGCTGCTAGGTATAAATGAATTGGATGACTTGTTAGGGAAAGAATCACCCAGCAAAGATTCAGAGCCAAGCTGCTGGGGGAAAAAAAAAAAGAAGAAAAAACGGCCTTCACAAGAGGATCAGGTTTGCATTTTTCTTCTATTATAAAATGTTAAGTATTGTTTTCCCAATAGTAAAAAACTGTCTGACGATAACCAATAATATGGTGACTGTATCCAATATTTTAAATTATGATATAAACATTTGATTTGAATTTTGCTTAAGTCAATATACTTACGACTAATGTGTATTTCTTTCTCAGTGGGATGGAGTTGGACCTATACCAGGATTTTCAAAGTCTCCTAAAGGTGTGGAAATGCTGTGGCACCCTTCGGTAGTAAAACCCTATCTAACACTTCTAGCAGAAAGCTCCAACCCAGCTACTTTAGAGGGCTCTGCAGGATCTCTCCAGAATCTTTCTGCAGGGAACTGGAAGGTATTATATTAAACCCATCCCATAATCCTGTGTCAAATGAATTCCACCTCTAACTAATTCTTCTCTTTTAATAGCATCATGACACTTACACAGGGTAGAATATGCCATTTTCTAAAGTGGCGGTTCTGTAATTCCTCTGCCAGGCCAGTCTGAACAGAGAGTCAAACTTTCCAAATTTCACGATGTCTTCGTGACGTGGACACACATTCTTGGAATTAAGATTAATTTAGAAAGATTGCATTTTATACGGTTTATTTAATCTAATTATTTTCATATCCTATTTGTCCTTGGTATTCTCTGGTCTAGAGAAACAACAAAATACAGTTCGATATTAGCGTTTTTGTAGCCCTGTGTGTTAAATATGTTCAAAAATGATCTAATAATCACAACTGTTTTAGGAAATAGAAAAGCAAATGCTATTCTCATTTTACAAAAGTATAATCTGAGGAAGAGCGGTGAAATAATTTGTCCAAAATCACTTATGGTGTTAGTGTCAGATCTGGGAATGGCATTCAGGAGCTCAAGACTGCTGAGCACTGGCTTAAATCTCCAACTGTACCATATCCATTATTTCATTAAGAGTATCAGTAGTTGTCATACAACATGTCACAATATAAAGTTCTTTTGGTTTTAAGGTAAAAATAAATTTACCAGTAAAAGAGGTGATGGGAAAACATTGGTAAATATTAATTACTGATGAGAGAGAGAAAACTTTATACACTTCTTTTGGTTTTCGACTCTCTTAGGGTGCAGCTACCCTGCACCATAGCTCAAAATAAATTACGCAATTTGAGCTACCCATAAAAAAGTCTACACAGCGCCAAATTTCAAAATAACCTACTATTTTGAAACATCCCTTACTCCTCATGGAATGAGGTTAACAGGAATGTCAGAATAGGAAGCCCGTTACATTTCAAAATAACGCGTTTGCTGTGAAGATGCAGGATGGTTATTTCAGGATACTCCAGTATCTCAAAATAGTGTTGCAGTGTAGACGTAGGCTTGCAGTCTTCTCCATTCTACTCCTATTCACTTTCACGGTGAGAGGCAATGAAGAACTAGCAGCAGAAAATGGGTGGCGTATTCAGGTGAAACTAAAAATTAGTTATCACTATTTAGAAAAAAATGAGAACTTGTATTTTTTCCCATTGAATACATGTGCCAAAAAAAATTGAATACTGAATTGTCATGGAAATTACTGCCAAAAATGTGAAGATCTAAGCCAACTAAAAATGTACAAAATGATAGGTGCAAGTATCACCAGTTCCCAAGTGTCAGAAGCATGGGTATTACATTACATGATGGTAGTTGATATCTAAAAATCACTTTTATGTATTTGTCATAGAGATAAAAATATTAATTGCTTTCTTTACTGTACAAAAACAGCTGACCAGATGTCATCTGGGATGTTCAAGCTTTTACAATTTACTTTTTTAATCAGTCTTTTTTCTGAAAAATTATTCCCTCTCTGAGGGCACATCGACATGGCAACGTTATGTCGAAATAACTAGTATTAGTTCAAAATAACTTAGTCCACGTTTACACAGCATACAGTTATTTGAAATAATGTTGAAATACTGTCAAGCTGATGGACTTCTTACTCTGACTCCTGTAACTCTCATTGTACAAGGAATAAGGGAAGTCGGAGGAAGAGTGCTCTATTTTGAAATAAGTGTTGTGTTGATGCTCCCAACTCCCAGTAAGTGTTGTGTTGATTAGCTTTCGTCAGTAAGTTATTTGAAATAAGCTACACAATTGATGTAGCTCAATTTGAATAGCTTATTTCAAGTTAAGCCCTGCTGTGTAGTGCACCCTAATAGTTCTAATCTACTTTGTCAGCACAATTGTTCTGTCAATCCATATTTTTAAACATTGTTCTATAAGAACATGTTCAGTGGCACAGAGGGCAGAACTAACTCTCAATACCAAGTAATGGGAACCTAGGCACCCACTTCCTGTGTCTGCCTTTGGCACATTTCAACTAAAACATATCTGAATTGTAGTACAGTAAAAGATAATATTGAAACTGTTTTAATATGGTAGATGTATTAGTAATTGAGTTTTGTGTACTAGTTTGCAGCATATATTCGAGCAGCTGTCAGAAAAGAAAAAGGGCTTCCAATCCTTGTGGAACTTCTAAGAATGGATAATGATAGAGTTGTTTCTTCTGTGGCCACTGCCTTAAGGAATATGGCTTTAGATGTTCGCAATAAGGAGCTTATTGGTAAGTGTTTAACTATACTTAAGTATGCACAGATATCAGCACAAAGCAATTCTAAGAGGAAGATTCACTATTTGAGCTAGTGTGAATTCTATTTGATATCACATCATTAGAGTGATATACATTTTAATTTTCTTGGCAGAAATAGCTTTTTGGTTGTCTTATCTGTTTGTGTTTAGTTCAGGGTGATGCTTACTGGTTAACCAGTTACCTGTTCACATCCCAAGTTGAGGTAAAGATTATTGAGAGAGATGTTGTTGAAGCAGCTTTGGCAGTATTAAGCGTTCAGATTCATAGATCCCTGATCAGTCTGGGAGTCTATGCATGTCCAGGTCTGAGGAGGTGTCACACCTGTCTTGCTTTGGGCCTGAAGGGGTTTTCCTGGCTCACCTGGCTGAGGAGGTCCCGCATGGTGAACAAATAGAGTTTGTGTTGGTTTTATTAGATCTATGCACAGTCTTTAATCAAATACAGTTGATCATATTATAAACCTGGTCACAAGACATTAACAGGCTCTTAAGTTTGGAGCCTTTTTAAGTGTTTCCACTACTCTCCACAATGGAACACCCAGCAGGTGATTATAAGCTGTGTAAGATGTGTGTGTCTGCAACATCCAGATGATATCCAGCTGGAGTTCTCTAAGTGTAGGAGAGGCGTACTATTTTTCCCTGGGGCTGCTCAACTCTGGAATGTGCCCCCCTCCTCTGTCTACCAGAGCCTAGAATTGTTAAGCCTCCAAACATGCTGCAAAACTGATCTAGTTTTCTACAGAATTTTGGGAAGGGGATGGAATTATTGATTGGTATGGGTTAATTGTTTTGTGTGGGTTTGATTGTGGTGTGGGGGCAGCAGCAATGGAAGGTACATCTGTGTTTCACAAAAAGACCTGTGTCCCCAAGTCTTAGAGCTCACGCCAACTGACTGAGGCTTGTGGGGCTTAGCATATGAGGCTAAAAACAGCAATATAGATGCACAAGGTTGGACTGGAGCTGGCGCTCTGAGACCCACCCTTCTTGCTAGGTCTCAGAATTCAGGTTTGAGCCAGAATATCTACTCTCCTTTTTTTGGCCCCATGGCACAAACTCAAATCAGTTGACATGGGCTCCAAAACTTGCTACCACGGGTCTTTTTTTGCAAAGTAGACATAGCCCAATTAAAATGGATTCATTTTTTTCCCAATCCAAATAAACAAAATCAAAATAGCAATTAGAAGTGATGAAAGGATTACAAATTTTTGTTTCTTGGCATTTTGGAATAATACTTTTGCCACCTTGTTTTACTTTGTATTTTCTTAATTTTTCTGTGAAGAAATATCTATTTTAAAAAATGAAGTTAGGTTTGTTTTTTCTCTGAAAACCATATTTGTAAAAATTAATCGTTTCACTTGAAAATACGCTTGTTATACTTGATACGTGTGTGTACCTAATGTTTTGCATATATGTACAAACAATATAATAATGAAAAGCTTCCAAAAAGTAGATAGACATGATAAACAGATGAAAGATCCAAGCACAGAAAGGGAAGTGTCTGGTAATAATCAGGTTATATATAGGTTTTTTAAAAACAAAAAATCTTCAGAAAAAAACCTTGTTGGTTTTTAAATGTGGGGATATAAAGAATCTAGCAAATATCAAGGTAGATTGAATTCTATACCCTAGCAAATATTACACCAAGCCCTGGTCTACACCTTATTTTGAAATAACAAATGGAGCATCCATGCTACCCAAACTGTTATTTCAAAATAAGAGGCTAATTATTTCAAAATAGTAACTCCTGCTTTCCATGAGGAATAATGCTTTTTTCAAAATAGCACTAGTGTGGATGCTCCACTGCTGCTATTTCAAAATAACTACTCCCCAGAGTAACTCAAAATAATTACTCCCCAGTGCTTCCTGGCGCTCTAAGTCAAGATAGTGCATCCACATTAAGGGAGCCTGCCTCAGACTAATTTTGACGTTTCCCTGTAGTGTGGAAACACTATTTCAAAGTTGTTGTTTTGTGAGTTATTATTTTGAAATAAGTTATTTCAAAATAATTTTTTAGTGGAGACATGCCCCAAAGGTTCAACCACTTCACCTTCTGCTAAGCTCCGTCAAAGGCAAGTGAAGTCACAGTATCAATATATCTCAGGTTATCTGTTTTTTTAAAAACAGCATATCTTTTGTGGTTAAAGATCAGAATCTCTCCCCAGACAAAGTTAATATCTTTATGTAAAATTTATCCCATCTATCCATTATTCACCATTATATATAAATATATGTCTTCAATAAAAATACATTAATAGCCATTCAGTAATCAAAGCAAGCTAAACAAAAAAAAATTACTTTAGCTTTAGTTAATTTCCTATTTGCAAAGTGATTATTTCTGTTTGTCAGTTGGTAATTGAAATCTGAAAGAGCTTAGAACTACTCTTTTATGGGTAATGAATGAGTTTAACAGAATGTCTGGTAAAACCTCCAAAACTGCTGAAAGGCTGTTGCAAATCTCTCTGAAAGGTAGCCTCGCTATGAGGACCAGTGCTCCATCCCTGGGAAATACCATTTCTTCATCGAGTGGTGTCCCTGTGGGTGCTCCACTCAGGTCTCGGTGCATGCCTGTGCCAGGGATCAGAGATTTTTGTGAGCAGTGCCCCTCGCTCCGCACCTGCACACTCAGTAGCCCCTCCTTCCCCCCGCCCCCGGAGCCTGTGGAATGTGTGTGCAGCGTGAGTCCCATCAATTCCTTTTCAACCGTCCCTGGCTGAAGACGGAGTTCAGAGCAGTGCTCTTCTTCCTAACAGGAAAAACAGAAATCCTCTATTAGTTTCAGGTTTTTACCTCATACTTTTACTTAGTTTGACCTTTTTTTAACGTTTACTTTGCTTAAAATGGTGGGGGGGAGGGCAGCCGTGGCGGCTTTGCTTCTCCACAATAATGCCAGATTCCCCCAGCTTCAAAAAATGTGATGCATGCAGAGACTCAGTGCCTACCTCAGATGGCCATGCCTCATGTGTCAAATGCCTGGGGAAGTCTCATGTGGTACAGAAGTGCCCTCATTGCCTGAATATGACAGCAAGGGCCAGAAAAGACTGCGAAATGCAGCTCAAGACTGTCTCTTCAATCACCAAGGGACAAACCAGAGGAGGTGCGGACACAGCAAAAGCCCTTGGGTAGGGCAGCTTCATCGCCCCGCAAAGGCTCTCAAGCTGCAAGGGATTCCCTGGCATGCTCCCTATCCAAGCTGCCTAGAGACTCTCGTTCCCCGGTGCTGTCAGTCTCTGGTACCATGGAGAAATGCAAGTCAGTCCCAGCCAGGAGAGCTGAGGCACAAACTAAGACCACTACATCAATTGGTGCCACTGAGGCAACAGCTTCAGATAAGCCACATATGCTTCCTTCATCAGCTCTGGTGAGCTTTCCCTCTGCACCCAATCTGACCGGGCAGAGTGATTTTGACTGCCCCATAGCACTGCAGAACAAGAGAGCGCTATACAAAATGTGGCACCTACAAAATCTCCTCAGTCTGATTTAAGAGGAGTAACTGGCTCACCACGCTCCATGGAGCGGGGGCACGCTAACACTTCACAGAGTGGCCCCCACTCACCTACACCCCTATCCCCAAGATCTGACTATGGTAGCGGGCATAGGAGCAGGCTCTCATCAGGCCACTCCTCTCCTCCATCACTATCTTCCTGGCATTCATACAGGGACCACTCCCTTCAACAACATCCCATTTGACCCAGCCAACCGTGGATGTGTCCCCCACATCAGCTCCCACCTCAGTGGAGCCACTAGGATACATGGTAAGGGTACTGACAGCGGTCCTCTCATACCTACCATTCAAGGCACTCAGCCTCTACATCCCAGCAACACTGCACCTCTAGGCGCTAACGCACAATCTTTGCATGTTCCTCACCTGCTCACCCACCCTCAGTAATTTTTTAAGTGGGTTCCAGTGAGCATGACAATTTACCTGAGTCAGATTCAGAGAGTTCCTCACATGAACCCAGGTCCAGGCAGAAGGAAGCAGTATTCCAGATCTCACCACCTCCTCCGGCAGACATTTTCAGGAATTTTTCAAACGGGTAGCACAGTCACAAGACATTACGTTACAAGAGGTGCAAGACAAACAATACAAATTACTCACCATATTTCAACCCTCAGCATCCTCAACGATAGCTTTACCCATTAACAAAGCTATCCTTGAACCTTCAGATGCTTTGTGGCAAAATCCAGCCTCTGTTCCGCCCACAATCCACAGAGAGGACAGAAAATATTTTGTCCCTGCAATGGCCATGGACTTTCTATTTACCCATTCACCGCCAAATTCGCTGGTGATGGACTCTGTGAAACACAATTTGAATCTACACCCCGTGACAAAGAACACAAATGGCTAGACACCTTGGGCTGCAAAGTGTATTCTTCAGCCACACTTCAGTGCTATATATCTAATTATACAGCACTGTTGGCTAATTACGATTATGCCAAGTTACAAGACTTGCTACAGGACCTTCCTGAAAACAAGTGACCTCATCTCCAATCCATCAGTAAAGAGGGTTTATCAATAGCTAAAACAGCTCTTCAGGCCACTATAGATGTCTCAGACACCGCAGCTAGAGCCACAGCCATAGTACTGCGCAGGGCCTCGTGGCTGCAGTCATCAGGGCTCCCAAAGGAATTGCAAGCAAGGGTGGAGGATCTCCCCTTTGACATGAAACAATTGTTGGCTAAAAATACAGATGAGATCTTACACTCTATGAAGGACTCTCATATGTCACTACGCACCTTGGGCATGTACACCCCTTCCAATAAGAAGCGTAAATACACTCTTTACCAAAAACTGAGGGATTATAATTACAACTGTTATATGCAGCAGCAGAGGCCATATGATAACAGTCCCAAGCAATGCCCTAATAGGAGGAGGAATCAGCAAAACCAGTCCTCCACAAATCAGTCCACCTCTAACAAGCAGCGAATTTGAAGTTTTGGTCGGGGGTCTGAGCGACCACCCCATAAGTCTAGTGCAGTCCAGTGTCACCTTTGGTCACCGCCTGAGATCTTTCTACCAACAATGGGCCCAAATTACCACAGACAAATGGGTCCTAGAAATTATCAGATCGGGTTATACAATCCTTTTTACTTCCATGCCCCCTACCCAACCCACTACCCCATTCTTCCTCAGGGACCTCTCTCATGATCCCCTGTTACAGGCAGAGATGTGAAAGCTAGTTATCTTAGGAACAATAGATCATTATGAGTACAGAGCCCTCCCGTTTGGCCTTTCTTCGGCCCCTCATGTATTTTTAAAGACCCTACCCATAGTCACGGCCTTTCTCAGAAGACAAAAATCTTTATCTTCCCTTACCTAGATGATTGTCTAATCAAAGTCCCTACCTATCAGCAAACTACTGTCATGACAACTATTACCTGGGAATGTTTTTCCCGACTTGGCAAAAGATAGAGTTCATTGGCACATTGCTAGACTCAGTCACAGCAAGAACCTACCTCCTGCCACAAAGATTCAAGGTGATCTGCGACCTCTTTCAACAGGTCAGACAGGCCCCCTTCTCCACAATCCGGACATGCCTTCAATTACTGGAGCATATGCTGGCCACAACGTTTGTGGTCTTCTTCGCGAGTCTGCACATGTTGCCTACAACATTGGCTCACAATCAACTATATACCAACCTGACACAGCCTCGCAAAGCACCTCTTGCTTCTTCCACCAGTGCTGTAGTCCCTCGAATGGTGGACATCTCTGAACAACCTCATCGTCGGTATACCCTTCCACCGACCAGACCCTTCAGTTATTATAACAGATGCATCACTCATGGGCTGGGGACCCCACTGTGGCGCAGCGTCAATACAGGGTATATGGGCCCAACACAAGAGAAACTTTCACAGGGCCATTCACAGGACTTGTGCCCATTTCCTTCCCCTGATAAAGGGCAGACTATCCGTGTCCTCACGAACAACACACCATCTATGTTTTATGACAACCAACAGGGGGGTGCTCGATCACACTCTCTATGTGCCGAAACAGTCAGATTCTGGAACTGGTGCATCAGAAACCAGATAATCCCAATGGTCACGTACATACCAGGACAACAGAATGTGAGAGCCGACAAACTGAGGAGACATTTCTCAGATCAGCTCGAGTGGAGTTCAATACCAATGTCCTCTTTTCAGTCTTCCGCAAATGGGGCTTTCCAACTATAGACCTCCTTGCAACACCTCATAACTGAAAATGCCATAGATTCTGCTCTTGGGCAGGACTAGACAAGAGGTCAGAAGGGGACCATCCACTGGACAGCTCCCCTATTTTATGCCTTTCCACCAATCCCGCTTATCACCATAGTGATCAACAAGATCCAATCCGATCGGGCCACAGTAATGTTAATAGCCCCAGCCTGGCCAAGACAGCCCTGGTTCCCTTACCTACACTACTTGTCGATAGATCAACCTATCCCTGTCCCGGCGGTGCCAAATCTTCTCACACAGCACTACGGCAGTATGTGTCACCTCAGTATCAAAACCATGAAACGCACGGGATGGTTTATCCATGGGTCCAGAATGAAGAACTCACCTGTTCAGACAGGGTTAAGCAAGTTCTTCTAAACAGTCAGCATCCCTCCATGAGAAGCATCTATGAAAACAAGTGGACACATTTTCAACAATGGTGCACGATGTGCAATTTGCATCCCACCACAGTCCCCATACCTACCTTACTCAACTACCTCATGGACCTCAACGACACATGCCTCCCGATCAGCTCCGTCCGGGTCCACCTGGCAGCGATCACAGCCTTCCATGATCCAGTAGACGGCTTCTCTCTCTTTGCACATCACATGGTAAAGCGTTTTCTCACAGGTTTACAGAAAATGCATCCAAACCTCCACCCCCCGGTGCCACTGTGGGACCTGAATTTGGTCCTTGACACTCTCACCAGGCCACCCTTTGAGCCATTAGCCACTATGTCACCAGAATACCTGTCTATGAAGGTGCTCATTCATAGTGACAATAACATCAGCAAGAAGGGTAGGAGAAATCACAGCCCTCATGGCAGACCCTCCTTTTACTATATTTACTGGGGATAAAGTCCTACTCAGACCTCACCCCAAGATTATATCCAACTTCCATGTAAATGAACCCGTTTACTTACCTGCCTATTTCCCTAAACCTCATGCTTCCCCCAAGGAGGCTATATTACATACAATGGATGCAAGGAGGGCAATTGCGTTCTACCTTGATAGAACTAGAGAAATCAGGCAGGCTCTTTGTTACACGGTCAGGACCATGCACAGGAACAGCAGTTTCAGCACAGCGCCTATCCAAGTGGATTGCAGGGTGCATACGTACCATTTATGAACTTAAGGGCAGACAGCCACCGCAGCCCATTAGGGCTCATTCCACACATGCAATAACCACTACAACAGCCTTCCTGAACAATGTACCGTTGGCAGATATTTGTAGAGCAGCCACGTGGTCCTCACACTATACTTTCGCACAGCACAATGCCCTACACAAGGGGCCAATACCCTCCACATCTCTAACAGATGCAGTCCTTCCTCCTTCCATTTAGAGAGACTCCAATGCCCACCTCCATTGGGCGGGTACTGCTATGGAGTCACCTGAGTGGAGCACCCACAAGAAAACCACTCAATTGAAGAAGAAGAAATTACTCACCCTGTTCAGTAACGATAGTTCTTTGAGATGTGTGTCCCTGCGGGTGTTCCACTACCCTACCATTTTCCACTCTGCTTAGAGTCTACAGGGACTTCAGGTAGAAAAGGAACAGATGGGACTCGCACCATGCACTCATTCCACAGGCTTAGGGGGAGGTGGGCTGCTGAGTGCATAGGTGTGGAGCGAGGGGCACTGCTTGCAAAAATATCCGATCCCCGGCGCAGGCATGTACCAAGACCTGAGTGGAACACCCACAGGGACACACATCTCAAAGAACTATTGTTACTGCACAGGGTAAGTAACTGCTTCTTTTCCTGTAGCAGTTCTACTTCCCATCAAAAATTCCTATTTTTAGTATTAATGTTAAATTGTGTCTTGTATCCCACTTTATTTAGCCAAATTCATTATTGCATCTCCTTCTACTTGAATGAGTCAGCAGCTAATCTACAGTATCTACAAACATAGCTAAACAGTTTTATTCTGCTATTTTCTGGCAAAGTAGTTTGTGTCTACCTAAAGGCATAAAGAATTTCAAATGATTGTAATATTATGTCAACTAAAGTACAACTTGAATTAGGGGGAAAGGTAAGTGATAGTAAACTCCAACATTTTCTCAACTTTTTGTTCAATTCAATTTTTTTAACATATCACAACCAGAAGTAATGAAATATGATCATGCGATAGCAAACTATTAATTCAAGTCCTACCTAAAGAAGACTAGAATATAAAAAAGTGCATTCTTACACATTCTATAAAATTTTAGTTGTTTGTAAGATACTTAAGTAACAAGGTCACAGATCAATATATGTCTGTGTACATTGACACACAGCCATATTTTTAATCAGTCTTTTCCTAATCCAGAAGAAAAATGCTATGTGTTTTTTTATTTAGTCAGTTACTTTACGGTGTTTCGTGTCTCTGTGTGCAATCTGAATTATTTTTGTTTTCCACTTAGTGTTGATTTTTTATTCAACTTTCCTCATTGTTGCTTTTTAACTTACATAATTCTTGTCAGAGTCTATATTTCAAATATAAGTTGCAAAGTACATTTCCTAACTTGATTTATGGATTTTTGTAGGTAAATACGCAATGCGAGATCTGGTGAATCGCCTTCCAGGAGGCAGTGGCCCAAGCATATTGTCTGATGACACTGTAGCAGCAATCTGCTGTGCTTTGCATGAGGTCACCAGTAAAAACATGGAAAATGCCAAAGCTCTGGCTGACACCGGAGGAATAGAAAAACTGGTGAACATAACAAAAGGAAGGGGTGACAGGCAAGTGGACAGCTAGATTTGCAAGTAAAATGTTACTTTAATCTGTTTCACATAAAAACAAGAAAACAAAACTTGTGAAGTGAATTTCCTGCAGAAAAAGGTTGTTGTTTTTTTTCCTTTTAGTCGAAGTTTGCTGATAAGATGAGCAGTCTGTCACAGCTGTAAACTGTTAGGCAAGAGAGAGGCCCTGTTTTGCATCTGTTCCATTTTGTATTATTTCCAAACAATACCAACCAATCGTTAACATTGTACAGTAGTCTCTAAAAGGTCTATGGGCTGTACAATAATATACTGCATCTAGAAGATAAAGATACCTGAAAATGCTGTCGTGTATATATTAAACATACACAAAAAAGTTAATAGAACAGTAGTAAGATTGAAAAGTCAGGCACAAGTTAGGACATACCAGATTTATGATTGTGGAACACTAATCTGGCCCCCTTGTGCATATCATTATGATAAAGTCTTTAATTGTATATGATCACATGTTATTTTTTCCACCATATCCATGCCTCAGTCCATGCACAGCATGGAAGTTGCTCACTTAATGAGCAAATCTTTGATATTTTGTTTTCTTCTCATTGTTCATTGTTTGTTGCTGGGTCTTATTGCACAATACCCAAATCCTTCTCTGAACATAGAATTCTTAATTTCTTCATTGACTTTTCTATGGTGCTCGTCACTGTAGTATCTGAGTTCTTCCCAATCATTTTTTTTTAGTAGCCCTGTGAAGTGAGGGGCTATTATCCACATTTTTACAGCTGAGGAACTAAGGCAAGGAAAGATTAAGGCCAACAGTATCCATTGATTTTGGGTGCTTAATATGAGATGCTTAGAGCCTAATGATTCGGGGTACTTACCATTACATAGCACTTTATATAGTCAAAGCCCAACTCCCATTACCTTCATTTGCAGTTGTGAATACCCAGTACCTTTGTAAATCAGACTCCTAAGGGTATCAAATTGGGCAGCTAGAAAATGTGTGGTGCACATGGGCTGGGCATTATAGGCTGTAGAAGCCGATGCCTTCCCAAACTGCCTCACATGGCTCCACTCATGTTCCATTGGAGTCCCCCAGACTCACTCCTCCATCCTGCTGTTCTAGCACCAGAGGCTGGAGCAGGCAGGCTGGGAGCCACACTGGCTGTTCCCCTGTGCCCCGTGGCTCAGCTACAGGAAGGGGAGGAGTCCTTGATTCAGAGTGTGGCCAACACGGCCCAGAGCGATTGGGGCCACAGCCACGGTATCCCTGGATGGTGGAGCTACCCTGGGGCAGGAGGCAACAACCAGCTGCCACAGTGGAGTGGAGCTGGGTGCTGATGGACACAAAATGGGCAGAATGACCAGTGGTGGGGGGAATGGGACATTTTGCCAGTGGATTTCACATATATATTTGCTGAAAATAGGAATGGGTAAGTCCATTCCAGGCTATGGAGGAGACAGTGATCTAGTGGGCACAGACACTATCATTTCCTCCAAGCTTTTCCACTTCTGCCCCATCCTCTCCAGTCTGTCCCAGTCTTGTTTCTACATCACTACTGGTTCCTTTGTCCCCCTTTCCTTCTCCTTCGCATGGCTTCTTATCCCCATTCCAGTCTCTTTACCAGTCAGTCCATGTTCCCTATTCCTGGCTTGTCCAATCTACAGCTCACATCTCCTCTCCTCCCTGTTGACACCCAGTCCCAGGTTTCTCATCCAATCTCAGTCTCTTCCCAGGGCTCCTTATCCCAGTCTCTTTGACCACTCAATCACAGTTCCTCCTATCCCATGCCTAAATCCAAGCTCCTCCACCTTCAAATAGGTGCAGCTGTGTATTCCACTTAGGCAGGAATGGGCAATAAATTTTGCAGGGGGCCAGTCCAAGATCATGGGTCACACTTTTCTACTATATTAATGGAGGGAGTGTGGGGCCTGGTACTGAGTTTGGGTGTAGGAGAGAGTCTGGGAGGGACGTTGGGTGCAGAAAGGGGTTCTGACCTGAGGTACATTTGTTGGCTGTGGAAGGGGGTGCCAGGTGCAGGCAGTGGAGCCGACAGCCTCCACGGGCCCCTGGGCAAGGTAAATGGGTGGGGCCAAGGGCAGAAGGCACAGGGCAGAGTGTAGCTGGCCCTCAGCGCTCGCTGCCTGGAACACAGCATGCCCCTCCCCAGTCCTTAGCAGTGCCTGGAGCATGTGGCACTCTTGCAGCAATTTAAAGGGCTCAGGACTGATTCTTCCACAGTAGCATCAGCTGGAGCCTTGGGCCCCTTTGTCCACCCCCGCCCCCAAGCAGTCGGCAAGCCTGGGTGCACGCTCTGCCCAGGCGGCTTCTGACTAGCATACCAGTGGGGCCTTCAGGCAAACTGCCAGCTGGCTGCTGGAGCAAGCGTGTCTCTTAAGGGGTTGGAGTCAGCAAGTCTCCATGCACTGCCCACCCCTCCCTCAAGCACTGCCTGCCTGAGCACTCTGCTGGGCTGCAGGACATTAGTGTCCTGGAGAATTGTGGAAGGCCTGATCTAGCCTATGGGCCACATTTTGCCCCCCTCTGTACTTAGGAGTGTTAACAATGGAGCTGGAGAATTATGCCTAGTGGTATCTGCAGTGGAGAGGCACTTGTGCCTTGTACCCTAGCACCTCCTTTGGCTGCATGAGGCAAATCCTCTCTGACTTCCCTCTCTTACTACTTCTGCCCTGCTAGAGTCAGAGTGCTGTGTGATGTTTACCTCATAATCTCTATTTTTAGTGACTTTTCTAGTCGAATATAGTTAATTAATACCCTTAGAAGCGTGTTAATTAGATTTAGAATTTCCCTGCTGCACCTCCCAGTACCCAGCTCAACAATATTATGTGCCACAAAAGAACAAAACAAAGTTCTCAAGCTGCAAACCAACTAGCCAGCAATCTTCCTCATCCCAGCCATCCACATCTTAGCACCAATTTTGACGTGTTGGTCAAAGTGCCAGCAGA
>JANRFK010006693.1:41145480-41162628 GCA_030068395.1 Apalone spinifera | reverse complement strand
GGGGGGGGGTAACAAATCTATATAACTGTCCCAGGTAGAGGAGTTATTAGAGGAGGGTTTTGACCAAGTTGGTTAACAGTAATAAGTAACCAATACCAGTTGCTATTCACCCAAGAGTTGTGAAAGAACTCAGATATGAAGTTGCTGAACTACTAACCTATTACTTAAATCAGCTTCTGTACCAAATGACTGGAGGATAATTAATGTGATGCCAATTTTTTAAAAAGATTCCAAAGGCAATCCTAATAATTACAGCCTAATTTCAGTACTAAGCAAATTGGTTGAAACCACAATAAAGAACAAATTAGGAAACACATAAATGAACATAAATGAATTTGGTGACAAGACTCCACACAGCTTTTGTAAAGGGAAATCAAGCCTCATGAATCAGTTAGAATTTTTTGAAAGGATCATTCAACATGTACACGGGGGATTCCAGTGGATATAATGTAATTTGACTTTCAGAAAGATTTTGACAAGGTTCTTAAGCCAAGAAAGCAGCTGTGGGATAAGGAGGAAGGTCTTCGTGTGACAGGAAAAGTCAGGAAACAGTAGGAATAAATGGTCAGTTTTTAGAATGTAGAGAGGTAAATAACAGTGTTTCCCAATGATCTATACTAGAACCAGTGTAGTTCAACATATTCACCAGTGATCTGGAAAAGGGGTAAACTGACAGGTGGCAAAAGTTGCGAGTGACATAAAATTACTCTGGATAGTTAAGTTCAAAGCAGACTACAAGGAGTAAAAAGGATCTAACAAAACTGAGTGACTGAAACAAAATGGGAGATGAAATTGTGCTGATAAATGCAAAGTAATGCACATAGCAAAACACAATCCCAATTCTACATAAACACTGATTGGGTCTAAATTAGCTGTTACTACTCAAGAGATTTTTGGAGTCATGGATATTTTTCTGAAAACATTTGTTCGATGTGCAGCAGCAATCAAAAAAGCTAAAAATGTTAGGAACCATTAGGCAAGTGATTGATGATAAAACAGAAAATATAATCCCACTATATAAATATGTGGTACACCCACACCTTGAATACCGCCTGCAGTTCTGGCGGTATTCAAGGTTTCAAATGTCTCAAAAAAAGGCTATATTAGAATTAGAAAAGGTACAAAGGATCACAAAAATGATTCATGGTATAGAACAGCTTCCACATGAAAGAGATTAAAAAGATGGTCTTTTCAGCTTGGAAAAGAGACAACTAGGGCCACATTACAGAGGTCTTCCAAATCCCAAATGTTGTGGAAAAAGCAAATAGGGAAATCTCTTTTTACCCATTCACATAATACAAGAAGCAGAGGGCTCCCAATGATGTTCATAGGCAGCAAGTTTAAATGAAACAAACAAACAAATGTAAGTATTTCTTCACACAGTGTACAGTCAACCTGTGGAACTCATTGCCAGGATGTTTTGGAGGCCGAAAGTATAACTTGTTTTAAAAAAGAATTAGAGAAGTTCATAGGGAATCAGTCCATCATTGGCTATCAGACACTGATGCTTTCTTTCTCTTACCTCCTTTTCATCAGCTGGCAGCACATCTTCATCGCCGGCACTGCTAGGAATTAGAGAACCTCGTTCTGAATACAATAGGACACAGCCTTCTATGCAGTATTACAGTAGCCAAGGTGATGTCATTACTCATAAAGATATATATCCTGGTAAGAGACCAGTTAGATTTACTGTAAACAAAATGCTTCTAAAACAGTGTTTCTTAAACTTTTTAAGACCGAGGAACACCACACAATATATATATATTTTTTTATGAGGAACACCAAGGATTTTTTTTGGGGGGGAGGAGAGGGAGCTTGCCCCTTGAACACCAGACTACAGTTTTTCTGACAACAACAATATTCACTCACTGCCCTATGAAGCCTTCTAAACTTCTGCCTTTTTTGATAGGGAAATGTAATTTACTCTGTTTACTCATATTGGTGGAAATTATAAATTCCATACCTTATCAAGCACTTGTTAATGTTAAGCAGCTGACTGAGATCAGCCACGCCAGCGTTAGGGGCACTGAGGGCCTTACCCTGCCCCCCAATTCACAGTGGGTCCCTTACTGCTTAATGTTTTGTCCTTAACTAGTTCTAGCCCCTGGCTCTGTTATTTTTGATAGAATGCTGAAGGGAAGGGCCTTGTCAGTGCAAGAGGGTGGAAGGTGCTGGCCCCCTCAGCTGTCCTGGGTAACATATGAGGGCTAAAGACAGTGGTGCAAAGACCCAGTCGGGGTGGCAGCTTTAGGGCAGTTCTCTCCCCTGGCAGGCAGGATCCCCAGACCAGCAGTGGAGACAGCCAATCAGAGCCGGCCCTGCTGTTGGCCCTGCAACGCTCCTCCCCTCTGGCAAGGGGCGCAACAGAGGTGCGGAGCTTTCCCAGGCGGTTGCAAGCCAGGTGCAGAAGCACATGAGGAACATGGGTAGCCCCACCTCATTTTCTGCCGCGTCATCACTTGCTCGCTTTTTCCGCTCTTCTCACGGAAGCATAGGAGGAGGAATGCAGGTAGCCCTGCCTCATTTCCAACCGCGTCATCACTCGCTGAACTTTTCGCACCACCCGCTGCGTCTCAGCAGCTCTTGCTGCGTTTTTTTTTTTTCTTCAAATGGCCGCGGCACACCTGTGATGATGTTCCGCAGAACACAGTTTAAGAAACAAGGTTCTAAAATATTATTTTACATAGTTCACATTCTGCATGGGAGAATGTAGTGTATGCAGTTAAAAACTAATGATGGGACTATTTTTGTTGTATTGTTCAGCAGCAACTAAATTTTTTGAAGAATAAATGCTATGTTTGTTGTTCACCATTGATTTCTTGAGGAAATCATTTCCTTCCAGATATGACCATTTTATACTGTTTGGTTTTGCGTTTGTTGTTTAAAAATAATGTAACTATGTAATAAAACTTAAGGTCAATTTAAGTATTGTGCTGCAAAGGAATTTGTATAAGTAAAAATTGGTGTGTTCTTAACATCTCATTTAGCTGTCCCAAGCTTCATTTACATAAATTTCTGCACATATTACATTGGCTTTGTGTTCGTTTTTATTTAGTAACTTTACTATGTGTGTCAGAAATGGGGTTTTGTTGAGGTTTTTGTTACTGCTGCTGCTTGTTTTTGTTTTGTTTGTTAGTTCTGGGTGGGGTTTTTTTTCCTGTTTCTCTTAAAAATTCACAATTTACCCAAGAAAGAAGATATCAAGGTTGCATGTTTGTCTTTTAAAATATGGGAAGATTGTGTTTCAGTGCATAATAAAACATGGTGGCTCCCATTTGAAAAAGTGATCTTTGATGTATATCAAACTGAATTTTTATTACCAAATACAGTAAAACTCCAGTGGTCCGGCATCCAATGGTCTGGCACTCCTGATGGTCCGGCACTCCTGATGGACCATCTGGAACCTGGAAGTGCTCTGGGCAGCTGGACAATTGGAGCTGCTCTGCCCCCGGCTTCGCCGAGTCAGCCGCTGGTCAGTTTCAGCAGCAACTGACTTGGGGAAGTCTGTGGCAGAGCAGCTGGGGTGCTGCCGGGTTGGTCCCGCAGCGCCGAGGGGCGGCGCTAGGGGACCAACCCGGCAGCACCCCAGCTACTCTGCCCCAGGCGTCCCCAATTCAGCCGCTGCTGAAACTGACCAGCGGCTGACTCAGGGAAGCCTGGGGCAGACCAGCTGGGGTGCTCTACACCGGGCTTCCTGGAGTCAGCTGCTGGTCAGTTTCAGCAGCAGCTGACTTGGGGATGCCTGGGGCAGAGCAGCTGGGGTGCTGCCGTGTTGGTCCCGCAGCGCCAAAGGGCACATCCCCCCCACTCCACCCCAGACCCCTCATAGCCCCCCCTTCCGATAGTCTGGCATATTTGATAATCCGGAACCCTCTGGGTCCTAAAGGTGCTGGATTATCGGAAGTTTACTGTACTGTTGTTGAATATTATTTTTTTATGTTATGGCTTTATTGATAAATATTAGGGGAAAATATGCTAAGACTTTGTCTTCTCCCTCATCTCAACTATCTTCTATATAATTTTGAACCCCAGACTAAGCAAGGAAAATCACAAGTAAAAAGCTGGAGTATTAAACAAAAAAATCCTGAGGCAATTTAACTGCTGCTGAGGGACACATCTCATTTGTGCTGTTCTCTTTTAAGCTGTGATTTCATGCTGCTGTTTACTAATGGTGTATGGTTACTGTGACTGTTTTACATCTGGAATGTTACATGGCAAATACAATGTTCCTTTTTAAGGCAATGCTAGTTAAAAACATATATTGTGAGATTTATTTGTTCTGCTAGCATTATTGTAAAGTAACATTTTTTTAATAGACACATCATATAATTTTTTCTGTGGTGGCTTGATTCTGTATAGAATCTGATTGAAAAATCTTCTGAAAATTATTTATTTTGCATCCTTATTTTTGTAGACCCAGTAGCTTCTTAAACTTCATGCATTAAATGTCATAACATTCTGTGATGGTGATGACCATAGTTGTATCTTTATGTGGGTAAAACATACTCTCTTGTGAGTGCTCATAAATGTACATTAGCCATAAATGTTAAATGGTACGTGGAAGATTATAAATTTATTTGTAAACATTAACTAATTCATCTCATTACACTCATGTGAAGTAGATGATAGGTTGCATATCACCATTTTACATATAGAAAATCGAAAGTGTGAACTAATTGTTCAGTAATTTGATCAAAGCCACAGGTGAAGTTCATGGCAGAGCAAAGATTGGAACTGAGGAATTCATGGCTTCCCATCTGTCTTGTGCTCAAAACATTCTGCTGTCACTTAACTTATTGTAGCCCACACTAACACCTAGAGGTTTTGTTCCCTGTAGTGGCTAAAACATATATAAAGGGTTAAATGAGTCTGTTTCTGCCTTTAGATAATTACCTGTTTTTCTTAGAGTGATTGCTCCTGTCTAGTCCATATAGGTATGCGCGCATTGCATGCACGCATTGTTGGAAGTTTTTCCCTTAGCAGTACGGGTTGGGCCAGCAGGGGAGCCCCCTGGAGTAGCACCAGTATATCATCTAATACATATCCCTGCTGGCCCTCCACCCCCTCAGTTCCTTCTTACCCCTCATGAGGGTCATTGAAAAGTGCCTTTGTTCTTGCTCTGCAAGCTTCTTAGCAGTTCTTCTCGTTGTTTTAGTAGTTAACAGTTTATTGATTTTATCTATTGTTTTATTAGCTGTTAAGTGTTGAATTTGGTGTTAAGCACCATGGGGCAGGGCATCTGGCGGGGCATGCCTAGGCTCCACAGCTTCAAGCCCTGCAAGAAGTGCTAGAAGCTATGCCCTGCGGGGACCCTCATGCAGCTTGTCTAAGTGCCTTGCAGAGGCCCATTTGTTCAAGGCCTGTAAGATCCTCAAGGCCTTTAAGCCACTTACCAAGCGGGAAAGGGAGTATCGCTTGAAGATTAACCTGATGGAGGTGGCCTTACACCGACATGAGCGTCCAATCCAGCACTGGCAACCCAGAGTGCACTGGCGTCAGTGCAGGAGGCACCCAGCCATTCGTGCGCCTCCCCAGCGCCATGCAGGCCTCAGCACTGGTTGCAATCCCCAGTGCCTCAAAAGAAGAAGAGACCTAGCAAGGGCAAGTCTCCCTCGAGTCATGTGCCCTTCGTGTACTCTCAAGTGGGACACACAGCACTGACGGGCACAGCATCCGAACCATCATGGTCAAATTGGCACTCCTTTAGTCCACACCGAGATGCCAGCCAAGCGGGGCTCTTTTCTGCCCTTCACTCCGCAATTCATCAAGGGTTTTGGACAGCTTACCAGCCCTACCTTTTCTGTTCAGGGGACTGCCTATTCTGCCAGGCCTGGGAATCCATTATCTCAGACCATTGGGTCCTACAAACAGTAGAAGGGGGGTAAGCCATCCCCTTCCTTTCAACCTCTCCCTCCCACCCTATTGCCCCGTCCCTCTTCAGGGACCCCTCTCACAAGCATGTTCTCCGGGAAGAGGTACAGCAGCTCTTAACCTTGGGGGTGGCCGAAGTGGTTCCCCAAGGTTTCTTGGGCAGGGGTTTCTACTCCTGGTACTTTATGGTTCCCAAAGCCAAGGGAGGGTTTCGGCCTATCCTAGACCTCAGGGAACTCAATGCCTTCATTGCCAAAGGCAAATTCAAGATGGTTACTCTGGCATCTATCATTCTCTCCCTACATCACAGAGACTGGTACTCTGCCCTCGATCTAAAAGATACCTACTTCCACATTTCTGTTGCACCGCACTACGGGCAGTTCCTCTACTTTATGGTAGGCCAGGACCACTATCAGTTTACGGCCCTCCCTTTTGGCCTTTCTGTGGCCCCTCAAGTGTTCACAAAGGGTATGGCCATTGTGGCTGCCACACTGAGAAAGCGGGATGACTAGGTGTTCCCTTACCTGGATGACTGGCTCCTCCAAAGCTCTTTTTTAGATCAGCTGCTAGCCAACATCGCTCTAGTGCAAGACCTTTTTTGCAAGCTGGGGCTGCTCTTGAACATGGCCAACTCGACCCTGGTTCCCACCCAAGTCATGGATTTTGTAGGTGCTCACCTGGACTTAGTGTTGGCCACAGCCTCTCTTCCCAGATCTCACTTCCTGGCAATCAAAACAGCCATCCAGGGCATGCAGGAGTTCCCGGTGACCACGGCCAGGTTTTGTATGCACCTCCTGGGGTTGATGGCCGCTTGTACCTACATCATTCAACACGCCAGGCTTTGCATGCATCCACTACAGATGTGGCTTGTGCAGGTTTGCAACCCGGCTCTGCATTCTTTGGACAGTTCCACCTGAGGTCGTATATTC
Source organism: Apalone spinifera (assembly GCA_030068395.1). Classification (NCBI taxonomy): domain Eukaryota; kingdom Metazoa; phylum Chordata; order Testudines; family Trionychidae; genus Apalone; species Apalone spinifera. The sequence continues at coordinate 41,155,828 of JANRFK010006693.1, read as the reverse complement.
TCTGGACTGGTAGACCGAGAAGGAGGTGGTCTATTCCAGGGTCCTGTTCTCCAAACATCTACCTATCCTCCGGTTAGTGAGGGACGTATCCCTCACTGTTGGGGGGTTCACCTCAGAGACATGCGGACCCAAGGTATGTGGAAAAGGGACAACCTCTTCCTGCATATCAATGTCAGGGAGCTGCAGGCTCTTGCCTGTGTGACCTTTCTCCTTCGGCTCAGGGGCAAAACAGTCCTTATTCTTTCTGACAATATGTTGGTGGTCTTCTGTATCAACAGGCAGTGCGGGGCTCACTCCCCTCCCCTGTGTCAAGAAGCCCTTTGGCTGTGGGAACTATGCATTGGGGCAGATATTCACCCAGTTGCCTCATGTCTCCCAGGGTCCCAGAACATCCTGGCACATCGACTGAGCAGGTCCTTCTCCAGCCATGAGTGGTCTGAGGGGACGTAGCCCTCGAAGTCTTCCACAAGTGGGGATTTCCCCTTCTGGACCTGTTTGCCAGCAGGTGGAACAGGAAATGCCTGAGCTTCTGTTCCCTCATGGGGCTGGAGTGGGGCTCCCTGGGAGATGCGCTCCTTACCACTTGGCCCAACGGTCTATTTTATGCATTCTTACCTTTCCCATTGGTCCGCAAGGTGCTCCTGTGGGTTCAGGAATTCAGGGCCTCCCTGATCCTCATCATGCCAGCGTGGCCCAGGCAACACTGGTTCACATCCCTCCTGAGTCTGTCCTGCAAGAGGCCAGTTGCCCTCTCATTGGACCTGGACCTCATCACGCAGGACTTCAGCAGATTTCACCATCCAAACCTGCGATTCCTGCACCTAATGGCATGGAAGTTCCATGGCTGACAGCAGCAGAGCTGCAGTGTTTGGAATGGATGCAGGAGATCTTACTTGGGAGTACAAAACTTCCACTAGGGCCATTTACCTGACCAAGTAGAAGTGCTTCTCTATCTGGGCTGCCCAGAAGTGGGAATCACCTGTGGAGGTCCAGAGCCTGCTAGTCCTGAACTATCTCCTGGATCTTAGACTACAGGGGTTATTCTCCTTCTCAGTGAGGGTACACCTGGCAGCCATCTCTGCTTTACACCTGCGCTCCCAGGGCATGACCCTCATGGGCTGATCCCATGGTACACAGGTTTCTGAAAGGGTTGAACATGCACTATCCATGTGTCTGTCAGCCTGTTCCTCAATGGGACCTCAACCTGGTCCTGTCCAAACTCATGGGGCTTTCCTTTGAGACCCTGGTGATGTGCTTACTGCTGCACCTTTCTTGGAAGTGTCTTTCCTGGTGGCTATCATATCAGTCAGACATGCGTCTGAACTCAGAGCCCTCACCTCAGACCCCCCGTATAGTTTTATTTAAAGATAAAATCAGATTATTTTCCCCAGCCCGCCTTCCTTCTGAAGGTGATGTTTCAATTTCATGTGGCCCAAGACATTTTCCTCCCACTTCTTTACCCTGAATCCCATGGTTCGGGTGAGGAACAGGCGTTCCACACTTTAGATGTTAAGAGAGCTTTAGCTTTTTATTTGGACTTCCATAACTCCCCACAGCTCTTTGTAGCAATTGCGGAGAGGCTGCAGGGACATCTGGTCTCCGCGCAGAGGATCTCTTCATGGATCATGTCCTGTATCAAGGAGTGTTATGGGCTGTCTGGGGTTCCTAGCCCCTCTCCTAACAGTCCACTCCACTAGGGGCCAAGCCTCGTCTACAGCATTTGTGGCCCAGTCCCTATCCTGGGCATCTGCAGGGCTGCCACGTGGTCTTCAATCCATACCTTTGCCAATCATTATGCACTGGGCCATAGGGTGAGGAAGAACATAGCATTGGGGAGGGCTGTCCTCCAATCAGTTGAAGGTTAGAACTCTGACCCCGCCTCCTTGGGTTTCTGCTTTGGAATCCCTACATGGAACGGACATGAGCAATCACTCAAAGAAGAAAAACGATTACTTACCTTTGTAACTGTTGTTCTTCAAGATGTGTTGCTCATATCCATTCCAAATCCCGCCTCCCTCCCTTTCTTTGGAGTAGTCAGGTAAGAAGAAACCGAGGGTAGGGAGGGCCAACAGAGGTATATATTAGCTGATATACTGGCGCCACTCCAGGGGGCTCCCCTGCTGGTCCAATGGATACTGCTAAGAGAGAAACTTTTGACTACACAAGCATGCAATGCACGCACATGTACATGGAGTGGACATGAGCAACACATCTCGAAGAATAACAGTTATGAAGGTAAGTAACTGTTTATCTCTTAATTCCGGCAATAAAGGCTCACAATTCAGAAGTCCCGAGTACAAGCCCTCAGAGTACTTAGCCAATGGAGTCCTTTTACTGCCAATTACCACCCCGTTATATGATGATAGTTTTTTCATTTTCACCCATGCTATGTCTAGATTATGGAGTTTGAACGCGACATTTTTTGCAGAAGAGCAGACGCCCTGTTTTCCTTGTGCCATGAGGAAGAAGGGCTCTTCTGAAAGAGCAGGTTTTTCCAAAATTTGGCCCTGTGTAGACGGGCCAAATTTCGGAAAAGCCTCTTTGGACAAAACTATCAGAAAAAGATACAAACTGTGGAGCTCAATTTGCATACCTTTCTCCGATAAAAAGCGACAGTCTAGACATAGCCCCTGTGTCATGATTTTTACCTTTCAGTGGCAACACCCTATGAAGAAGATTAAGGTATTCCTGCTGCTGACAGCTAATGGAGATTGTCTTTTACCCCAAGTAGTAAACTTTCTCCCTTTGGACCAATGAATCAATCATTTGTGGTCAGGTGCCTAATCTCTCTTCACCCGAGACTTATAGAGGGAAACTTACTAAAATAGACACAGAAAACAAACAATTTCCTGGCTGTTACAAAGTTGTTTGGCTTCTGGCTTCATGTTCAACACAAGGAAAGCTTCAATCCCAATGCCACAGAAATAAATTAGAAGGAAAGGTTATAGATTTTTTTTTCTTTTTTAAATAGCAATAATGTGCAAAGTCCATGGTTTAGCTACTGTCATTACTACTTTACAGTAATGATAACTATCTTGATATAATATCTTGATATAATAGAGCATCAGATCCTTGTAAAACAGGTCCACTAATTTCAACACAGTAATTTCAACATGAAAGTCTAAATATACAAAATTGTTGTAAGTATTGTAAAAACCATAAAGGCTTACAGATATAAATAATAAAATACTATAATTTCTTACAGGGTCCAACAAAGCTTCACCAATTTACATCAGTTCCTATTCTTCACCAGCAAGAGAACAAAATAGACAACTACAGGTAACTTGTGAAATCTCACTCTAAAACGGGGATGGGGAACCTACAGGGATGGGGAACCTACAGGCCAGATCTGGACCCCAGCTTCCCTTGATCTAACCCATGAGGCTTGGGGCTCACCCCCTCTGCAGCAGGTCAAGCCAGTGCTGGTGCTTCATCCCTGAGACAAGTTTCCAGGGCTTGGCACATCCCCACATGGCTGGAGAATGTGAGGGGAAAGCAGATGGGAGATGGCACTAAACCCCCCCTCTCCCCTGCCTGGCCAGCTCTGCCTAGAGGAAGGAGGATGTGGCTCTGCGCATTGCCGCTCCCTCTACCCAACCCTCACCTCCAGCTAGGGAACAGCAGCCCAGGGAAGCACTCACCTGCAGGCTCCAGCCCCATCACTCCCATTGGCTAGGAATCGTGACCACTGGGAGCAGTAGAGGAAGGTGTTTGCAAGCACAGGGTGGCACACCTGCCCTCCTGCTTCTTACTTGTGGGCCAGGTCAATGAGATTTGTATGTTTGTTTGTTTTTTAACTTTGCTTTTCACTTGTGTGTGGCCCCCGACTGATTTTTTTTTTTTTCAGTGGGTCAGTGGCCCCTAACCCAAAAATTTTCCTCATCCCTATTTTAAAAGAATACCGTTAGCAAGGTTCAACATATAATGATAATATTGTTTGCTTTAATAGAACTAAAGGGAGAATATACAGTTGCGTGTTATGAATGTGCTTCAAAAAAAGCACTTCTAATAGGTTTTTTTAGCGAGTGTTACTGTATCTGGAAACAACATACCATTTTATTGCCTTTGTATTTCCTTTTTTAACCGCTTAACTTTAGTTACTTATCTATTCTTTTTGTGGCTGATTGAGAGATCTATCTCCAGACTTGCCTTTTTTTTTGTAGTTTCTGCAGGAAGAGTCATAATCCATGCAGTCTAAAGATACTTTTGTTACCTGGATGTTTGATAGTATACATATGGCTGTGTCTACTTTCCTTCCCCCTCACTCTCTCCGACCTCTGATTGCCAGTGGGTACAGTGGCACCAATGGAGGATGTAGAGTAGATGGTGGGGGGAAATGAAGAATTTCTTCCACTGTTTCACCTAGTCTTTGGTTTATGCTTGTTTAATTTAAAAAAAAATCTTCTCTGACGCATTGACCCCATCGGTGGAGGAGCTGCACCCACTGAAAACTATGGACCTAAAAATCATAGTGGCTCAAAAACAAAATATAAAAAATCATAGTGGCTCAAAAATATTTGGTAGATCAGTATGCAAAGACTCGGCCACATCACGCCATTGTGTGAAGGGGTAAAATATAGCTACATCAAAGCATTAAAGCCTATTATACATAGGCTTTGAAAACTTACGGAAAGGTTAAAATAAACCTCTTAAATATTTCCCATTAAAATCTAATTTTTAAAAATTATTTTTATTTGTCCATTTTGTCAATAGCATCAGCAGTTGTACTACAGTCAAGATGACTCCAACAGAAAGAACTATGATGCATACAGATTATATTTACAGTCCCCACATAGCTATGAAGACCCCTATTTTGATGATCGAGTTCACTTTCCAGCTACTACAGATTACATGACACAATATGGACTGAAATCTACCACAAATTATGTAGACTTCTATTCCACTAGACGACCCTCTTACAGAGCAGAACAATACCCAGGGTCACCTGATTCTTGGGTGTAGCATCAGAAATTCACACAGAGGAATGCTATAGTTTCTAAAGTTGCTTGAGAAGAAATGGAATGGCCTGTTTGCTGTTTGGATGATGAAATGTGAAAGTGAAATAAAAGGAGGAACAAGGAGGAGCTTTTATCAGGAAGGTGAGAGAGAAATTGGAAGGGAGAACTTTTATGCTCTGTTTAGACTTTAGATCTAATTACTTGTAGTTCCTATAGTCTGGTGAAGGTATGGGCGATGTGATGAAAGGCTTGAGAATTGAGTAAAATGAATTTGGAAAAAGTGTAGGTCAGATAAAATTAAAGCTGATTTTTAAAATGTGAATAAAAGACTTGTTATGATAGTTTGTACAGAAAAATAAAATGGATGCCCTTTTTGTTTTATTGCTATTACTAAATGTCAAGATTGTATGCTATTACGTCTTGTAAATTTCTTTCATTGGTGTAAATATGGAAATGCCACATTGTTTAAAAGTGCCATCATTTGTAATGCAGTGTGTCGTTTGAAAACAGATTTGGAAAGCTGACATCTTTAATCAAAAAAAAATACAAGGAACTGTTATAAAATTAAAAATACAGTACATCATTTTTGTTTTAAAAATGAATGGTGTAATTTTGAAGCACAAAGTACAGTCAAGTATATCTCCATCTTTCTCATTCCCTGCCTCTTTCATAGGATACTTCACTGCCATTTTCTATGCACATGGAAGAAAAAATAAATGTGGAAGTCTCATCCATGGAAAGTTGTTCCCTGCTCATTTTTTATTTTCTGTGTAATACACAAAAACGAGTACAACAAATGTGAATTCTAATTGCATATTATAAGAAGCTTAAATATCTCTTGCCATTTTGGCCCTTTTCCCGGCTTTCTAGAGTTCGTGTATTTATTATTTGTCAAGCTGGTATACCAAAGCATGAAATTATGCACTTGTCCATCTCACTTTTTCCTCTAGCTTAGTGTTTTTACTTTCTCAGTATGACAAGTTTCAGAGGGCTAGCCATGTTAGTCTGTTTCAGCAAAATAACAAGGAGTCCTGTGGCACCTTAAAGACTAACACATTTATTTAGGCATAAGCTTTTGTGAACTGGAGCCCAGTTTGTCAGATGCAATATAGTGAATCCAGGATATTTCACAGTTTTATCATGTTTCTGCCAAAAAAACACATTGGAATAGATTTAAGCCCCTGTTTTTTACTTGACCATCTGGTCTATATTCCACTTGCTCCATTTACAATTCTTGTGTAAACACAATAATAAATCATGCATTTGTCCCATGAGGTTGATGCCATTAGCCTTGTTATGTACATTTATTAAAATATTTATTTGCCATTGTTTCATTTTTCTTTATAGAGCTCAAAGTGCTTTACAGGTATCTCCTCTTCATTGCTAGTGTAACTAAAGCACAGTAAGCTGAACTGAATTGCTTAAGGTCACACAGCAAGTGAGCAGATAGAATCCACTTCTCCTGATTGTGTTTGCTAGAACACAGCTGCCTCTATGTTAGTGAATGAAAAATTCACAACTAAATTAACAACGAGTTATAGGTCAAACCCTGATAGCCAATGCCCCCACTCAGTACAGTATGGTTGCATAGCTATAGTCAATGGCAGAATTTGCCCCCCACCCCTATGCAGATTATGCCTTCTATTTCCAAAAAGATCTTATTAATACAGAATATCTTAATTTATTCCTGTTTTAGTCCACCTCTAAACAGATTATTTAGCAGGCTGTTGATGTTGTCATAGCAATTTACAGCACTTGGGTGCAGAGAATATAGCCCAAAGAACAGTAATCATTTCTAAACTTGCTTGAAAAGAAATGGAATCGCCTATGGGTTACTCATATGTTTGCATGTGTTCTCTGTTTAAAAATTGACTGTAAACATGTAAGGGTACATCTACACTGCGCAGCTATTTTGGGATACCAGAGGTATCCCGAAATAGCTACCCTGCATCTTAACAATCTGCCTGTTATTTTGAAATATTTTTCGAAATAATGGGCGCACTGTTTCGGCATCCCTGTAACCGGTTAAGGGATGTCTCGAAATAGCACATTATTTCAAAATTTGTCTAGTCTGGCACTCTGTTTTAGTTAGCCAGATGTCCACTTACCATGGGAGTGACCAGGTCTCCTGCAGACCCATAAAGTTTGTTTATAGCCACCAGACCTGGTGCTCAGTGTTGTGTGCTGTTGTTCAGGGCCTAAATGTCTTCTAGGAGCCCAGTAAGCAGTGGAAGTGTTGGTAATGCTGCTTAACAATATTGACCTCTTGTGGTTCAGCAAATTCTCTGATTTGCCATCAGTCATGTGCCGGACTAGAGAGGGTTCCGGACTAGAGAGGGTGCCGGACTAGAGAGGTTCAACCTGTAAAATAATAATACCTTGCAGTGCCATATTATCTTGAGAACCTAAAGCTGCATAATAAAAGAACTTAAAAGGTGGCAATTACTTTTATTAGGAAGTATTAGCAAGCTATTTCAAGATCTACCAGCCTACAGCTCTGATGTCATCATTTGCTTGTCAAAGGGAGGAGTGATAATTTAGTTTACAATTTTGCTTCCTGAAACTAGATATTTCCTCTGCAGATGGCTACAGTCCATAGTGTTCTTTTCTCAGAATCCAGTTGTGGTGGTGGCCCAAGAGAGACTATGGAGGAATCCACTTGAGTACTGAGCAGTAGTGTGCTGAAGTGACTCTGCCTCTCTGCTGAAATTGTGTTCAGTAGAGTTCAGAAGCAAGAGACTGAAGAAATCTCTCCAATCCTGATTCTTCTGTGCCATAACACAGATATTATGTTAGTTTACTTTTGTTTTTTATTGATCTCTTGTATTTTATACATTGTTGTCATGTCTTAGTGTAATACCAATTAAAATGAACTGTATAGAAAGTTTATTGGTTAATTCCTTTCATACACTGTTTCAGAATTGAAGAGTTGAAAAGAAATTATTATTGGGCAAGATTGTTTGTTTATTTTTGGTGCACTGATTTTTATGTTCCAATTAGAATTTTGGTCTGGTTTCAAAATGTGAGGTGCAACTTACAAGGTGAATTCCTTTAATGAGAATCAAGCTCACAATTGTGCATTTGGGTTGATATCTCCATGGAAGACAATACAAATGGAAAAGGCATAATTAACTAGAATAAACAGCAGATGGCCTTGGGAAAGGGATGCTGATTTGGAAATTAAATGCCAACAAGAAGCTGGGAAATGATCATTTTTTTATACCTCTTCCACAGCATTAAATTGCAAATGTGGTAGAAGAAAAACAGGAGCCAAAATTTTATTGAAAGCAACACATCTAATCCTGAAGGGATTTGAAAGATATGCAACAGAGACTTAGAGATGTACAAATCTTTCTTGGAGGATTCATAAGTAGAAATAACTTTTGTGGAATTAAGTCAGAAGGGGGCAAAGTCAAAGGATGTTAGAGGTATTACTGAGGGGTCTAGGGTTTATCTTCACTATCAAGGTAACTTTAGCCCTTCTTCTTGAGTGTTGACCTAACCCTCCACACACACAAGGCTAGTTGTGATTTAAATCAAGGCTATCTCAGGCTAATAAGGGACCCATTTTTCAAGAAAGACACAGGCTAACTAATATAGTGTGACAGAGCAGGGGTGACACAGCAGGGGAAAGAGGCAGAGAGAGTCAGCAATCCTGGCTAATTAGGAGCAGCTGAGACAGAGTGGCTGCAAAATCAATTAAGGCCCAGGTGAAACCAATTGAGGCTGCCTGGAGGCCTATTTAAGAATCCTCCCTGTGGGTGAGGGGGGAGAGAGCCGAGAAGGAGTTTGGAGAGTTGAGAGTGTAGAGCGAATTGAGAAGGAGTTTGAAGAACAGACAGTTTGGAGAGCTGTGGAGGAGTGTTGGAGAGTGGAGGAGCAGTTTGGAGAGAGAGAAAGGCACCGGAGGAGTCAAGAGAACAGCATCGACCTTGTTAAAAGACTACAGGGAGACAACAAACCTCAAACCAAGGCGAGTAAGCCATATTACTGTGGCTTCTAGACTGTGGGACAGTGAGCTGAACAGGGGTCAGTGACCCAGGAGTGGGACTGACCCTGCCACATGTGGTGTCAGGAGTGGGATTATGTCGCTGCAGTAAGACCTTGCAGAGGACCCACCCAAGACAGACCAGGCCACCCTAGTAAGATGGGAGTAAAACAAAATGGAGGACGTAGTAAAGGCCCTCATACAAGCCACTGCAGCACAGCAAGAAGTTATCCAGGCTCAGATGGCTGCCCAGCAGGAGTCAGTACGACTACAGCAGGAAACTAACCAGTTGCTGATGAGCCAGGCTGCCCAGGATCGAGTCACCTTGCAGGAGGTAATAATGCAGATGAAGGCTCTGACCACTCAGGTGCATGGCTCAGATGGAGCACGGTCCCTGCGGGCCAGCAATTTCCTCCAGAAAATGACAGATGAGGATGACGTGGAGGCATACCTCCTGGCATTTGAGAGGACAGCCCTGCGGGAAGGTTGACCCCGAGCCCAGTGGACCAGCATCCTGGCTCCATTTCTGTGTGGTGAGGCCCAGAAGGCCTATTTTGACATGCCGAAGGAGGCCTCCACTGAGTATTCCCAGCTGAAGGCTGAGATTCTCGCCAAGTCGGGAGTAACCACTGCTATCAGAGCTCAAAGGTTCCATGAGTGGCGATATGGGGAGGGCAGAGCACCAAGGGCAGAACTATATGACCTGATCCACTTGGCCAGAAAATGGTTGCAGCCAGAGACCTACAGCCTGGAGAAGATTGTGGAAGTTATTGTCATGGACCGGTTTATGAGGGGCCTACCATCCGATCTGCGAGCCTGGGTCAGCCAAAATGAAGCCTCCTCATATGATGACATGGTAGCCCTAGTAGAAAGATAATTAGCAACTAATGGACTCTTGCAACCCATCAGCAAAGAAGCCTGGAGAGACAAGAGAATTGGACTATCCCCAAAGGCCCATGGCTCTGAACCCTCAAGTAAGACTTGGCCGGGGAAGAGGGAAACTGAAGAGGAGCCAGAGGCTGTAAAGGGACTTGGGGATCGGGGGTAGGAAGGTCAGGGGGTAAAACCCAGTAGACCAAGAAATAGGGGGATGCCCCGGGCAGGGTATCAATGCTACGCCTGCGGGGAGATTGGGCCTATAGCAGCGCACTGTCCAAACATAACAGAACCCAGGCAGTGTGACCTAGGAGACCTGAGAGGCCCTTGCAATCTCATAAATTTGGCAGGCATAGCAGTGGTCCCCCATCTGTACACCCGACCCGTTAAGATGAATGGAATAGAGACCACGGCCTTGGTGGACTCAGGGAGCGCTGTCATATTGGTCTCCGGGCAGCTGATGGAACCAGATCAGCTGACCCATGCCAAGCGCACAGGGATCTCCTGTGTCCATGGAGATGTCAAT
>JANRFK010006693.1:41064140-41083898 GCA_030068395.1 Apalone spinifera | reverse complement strand
AGCTTCACTTTAAACTCTATTATAGTCCTAGCCTTCACAGCCTTCTCTGGCAAGAATGTAAGTTTCGTTATGATTGCATCATCCATGACTTCTACAAATAACATGATGCAATTCATATCATGTATGACACAATACCAGCTTCAGATTGCATCATTCATTGTTTTGCCTAAAAAGCAAGTACTGTCCAAACCCAGCCATAGATTTATTCATAGATCCAGTCAAAGATGTATTTTAGTCATTTCTGGTTTAAAGTGAGATCCCCTTCCCTTTATAACTCATTTATCCTCCACCATTCCCAAGTCAAGGGTTGTATATACTGACCCAGTAGCATAACTTGAAAACTAGAGCCAATCAACAATTTTAAGCATCATTTTCGTTCTCAGTGACCCAGAATTAGTAAAGTTTGACTACATTTATTTCAGAAGCATTTTGGCTGTAGAGCAGTGTAATTAGACATGATTTGAGGGCTATGGCTGCTGCCTGCAAATGAAAAGTAGGGAAAAGAAAACAGCTGTGGTTTAACACCTGAACCACGGGAATATTAAAAGCCGGCTTTAAAAAGAAAATATTAGTGATATGGGGAAACATCTATGAGTTTGTCATAAGCTTTGCAAAATACCTACAGTAACACACCATCTCCTACCTCGACCCTTGAAACAAAACCAATGCCATCTGGGGACCTCCCCCACCTTCAAGAGTTCCCTTCCTTCCTCACCAATCTCATACCAATGCTAAAGATATATGTCACACACACAGGCCCTCCTGTCCTACTCCCTAACCACACTCCCTGTATAACACCCCCATCCCTCACAAACCTTTCCCCTCATATCCCCGCTACCCCAACCCTCATATCTAAGCCACACAGACCCCTTCCCCCCCATCCCTACACCACACAAATACCTTCCTTTGGTGACCCCACTGTACCCAAATCTCACCATCTATGCCTCACAGCCCTGGGTCTCCTGCCCCAGCCCTTATGCACATACCACAAACACCTTCTTCTCCTACCCCCACTGTACCCACCCCCATACCACACAGCCCCTCAGAACAGCCCCGCCCCAACAGCCCACACTGCACCCCCACTTTCTCTCCTCATCCCCACCCCAGCTCCTTTCCGCTAGGGCCGCCCCCGCTTTCCCTCGGGTTTGGCAGCCGCGCCGCGGCCCTGGCAGGACGCCCTGCCCTGCCCTGCCTCGCCATAAGTGGGACACCGTGCGCCTGCTCGCTGCTGGACTCGTCTCTTGCAGGGCCGTGACTGGTTGCGCGCCCACCCTGAGCTACCCTGCCATGGCAAAGGAAACGCCAGCACAGCCGCGCCCCCGGGCAGGTAGGCGCCTCTTCTCAGCAGGGAAGCTGCTTGGTTTCCTTTGGGGCTGCTCCCCGCGGTTTTGGCTGGGTTAGAGGAGACAGGAACACACAGACGCCTGCTCGTGTACTGTGCTCCAGTGGGGGGGCCTCTGTGTCACCCTCGTATCTGCCTCCTTGTGTAAGGTGCTCCCCTTGCCTGCTGTAGGGGCGACCACCCCGTCGTGCGGGGTCGGGATGCAGCGAGGGGTAGGGCTCCAGCACCCCGTCTACCCGCCCCCTTCCCCGGGCTTGGTGCAGACTCTGGGCCTGCAATTCTCCCCGCCCATAGGCGCCAATCGGCAGATTCTGGCCCCACGCTCAGCTCTGCGCGTCTGGTTCCTTGGGGGCTGCTGTTGCACGGGTGTTACCCAGCCAGCGTGAGCCCCTGACAAGGTACCAGTTATCGCTGACACTGTCGAGATCCCCACTCGCTTCTGGAAAGACTGACGCTTAGCGCCACGCTCGGGCTTCCTTCGCACCGTGTTCACCCTGAGTTTGTTGGGCTGTTATTGTGATGGTAACACCTAACACCCGGCCTCGGCTTTTACAGTTCTTTCTATTTGAGAATCTCAAAATGCAAGTCCGAGTGAACTTGCTCGTGGGAGGACAGAAAGAAGTATTATATGTTTTTTACCAGGGAGTTCAGCGGGTATTTGTGGAAATTAGGGGGATTTTACAGAGCCTGTTTTGAAAATCAGGCTGTGGCGTGGGCAGCTAAAATTAGTAGCTCTTTTTAAAAGAATGCTACTCAAGATAGCATACCCGGTCTCAAGCAGAGCTGGGAATAGATTCAATCCTGAATCCCTGACTACGGTGTTAACAAGAGTTTTAGTCCCTTCTGAGTCATGGTGTGCTGGTTTTCATTTTCCTTTATTTAGATAATAATTAAGCTTTTAAAAATTAAAAAAAGTGAAAAACAGTGCAAACTGATGAAGGGAGTGTGTGGTGGAAAAGAAAGGATGTCACGTGTTAGACTTTCCAAATTTGACAATTCTCGGAGAGAATTAGCCAGGTTAGTCTGTAACTTTAAAAATAACAAGTTGTCCTGTGGTGCCTTAGAAACTAGCAAAAATATATAGTATCATGAGGTTTGGTGGGTAAAACCCACTTTATGTCATCTGACATAAAGCTCATGATACTACAGTAAAACTCCAATAGTCCGGCATCAAAATGGCAAGACCCTCGTGAGGGAATTTCGGCAAAAAATGAGTCACAAGATAACAGCGGCAGCAGCTGAACTGAGCAAAAAGGGTAAAAAAAAGCTTAAAAAAACTAAAACGTTACAGTTTACTGTATACAGTATGTACAATAAAAAAGATTAAGAACACTTTATATACAGTATATATATGTATACAGTATATATATAACCAGTTTATAGTACCTCCTGATAGTCCGGCAAATCTGATAATCCGGCACCACTTAAGTCCCATAGGTTCCGGATTATTGGAAGTCTACTGTATATATTTTTCTTAGTCTTTAAGGGCTGGCCTACCGTAGGGAGTTATTTCAAAATAAGTTCTTTTGAAATAATAACTCCTGAAATATCACTATTCCTCTTCACAAGCAGGACTTATTATTTTGAAATAACAAGCCCTTTATTTCAAAAGAACAGGCTTGGCAGTATTGACACTCGCCTTGTTATTTCAAAATAATACCCTAGTGTAGACAAGCCCTTGGGCAGTATTTCTCAAAGTGGGCTCCAGGCCCACTCTGAGAAACACTACTCTAAGGTGCCCCAGGATTACTCATTATAGAAGTGTGTGTACTCTCAATGCCAATTAATTTTAATGGGACTTGAGGGAGCTCTATACCTACAAAATCAGGACCTTAAACTTTGGATTCTTTTTATTAATAGCGTGGTGATAATTTTTGATTGATTTATAGGGGAGATTTTCAGAGCTACAAAGGGGAGTTAGGTGCTCAGAAGAATTTTGGTGGAAATAGGGCATGTAATTGTCCTTTTCTGTCTTTGAAAATCTCCATTTATAACATGTTTAGAAACAATCTGAATCATATTTACAATAAAAACTGAAACTATTGTTGTAGTTACTATCAATAATTTTCCCTCCACACTGTAAAATATCAACCTGTATTTTTTCCTTTTTATGTTGTATACATTTATTGTTGTAACACTTAACCCGATAAGATTGGTTGGGTCAGTGATGAGCATAAGGATGACTCTTGATACTAGTCTGGGAGACCTGGCGGGAATTGTAACCCTTAAATATGCAAATTTAGTGGAAAATGCATTTTCTGTCATTCATTTCTGCAATAATTTCATAAATAGAGCTGGTCTTGATGAACATAATATTACTTGATGGCATTCTGCAACATGCTCAAAGTACTCTTGAAAACAAGTAATCACTTTCCTTTCCTGCTTGTACCATCCCAAAAAATATAGATCTGGAGCAAACTCTCTTGTCTTGGCCATTCAAAAGAATGAAGAATAGGAACCTGGCCATAAGATGAAACAACTAGAATTAATGTACAAAAAAAATCTATATTCAGCTTGCTCTTCTTTCAAATGTCGTGTTCAATGCTGTATTTCTTTGTCAAAGTTGGACGTTCAAACTCTCCAGCCAGTGAACAGCATTGCTGGTTAGATTGTGGATATCCTCCAGTGAACCAATAAATTTTCGCGTTGGGCATTCCGCAACAATGTGGTGCATAGTTTGTGGACTGCCACAATCACAAAGCAGAGATGGCAACAAATTCCACTTATGTAGTGGATAACTGCATCTGGCCTGACCGGTTCTAAGCTGGTTTAGAACACACCACAGTCTCCGGGGAAGATTGAAACCTTTTTGATCAGTGGTGGGATCCAACACAAGCTTGCTCTTATTTATGTTGACAGTTACAAAATTAACAAATATTTTTGTGCACAGGAAGAAGGTATTTGGTTTGACAAGTTATCTGAAATATCTTTACACGCGCCTTTAAAAAGTTGAATTTGTCTGACATTACTCAACACTTAAATTGTTATTGTTAGGTCATCTGTAGCTTAATTCATACTAATTGGTTTTGTGATTGGCAGGCATTTTAATAAATTATAATTAAGCTTGAAAGAACACTAGTGCATGATAAATATGCAGTTGATGCATGTCTGCATTATAACTTGTATTAGGTATACACTTTTATTCTGGGGTATCTTGAGTAAATAATGTTCCTGCTGTTAGTCTTCTGTTTTGAAAATTGATGTAGGACTCAACTTCTTAAAAAAGAAAAAATTATAAACAATTACATCTAAGATCACTGGGAAGGAATGCATGAGGGCAGCCAAATTTTATAACCAGTTGAGTTTCTATTCCAACGGCTATAATTTTTATTTTATTTTAGATTGCAATAGCTTGAATTTTCTTTGATCAGGTTGTAGTCTAAAAGTTTAAAGATAATCTTGGGTGGTTCTCTGAGGGCTCATTTTGGATTTCAAGTTCCATCTGCACTACAGAAGAAGCATACAAGAGTTGACACTGTTGAGAATTCATCTTTTTCTTATTACAGTACCAGTTTTTCTGAGTATGTGTTGTGTGTTAGTTTTACAAAAAAAACCCTTGTTATGAACAGTTCTGTAGCTGCTTAACTTATTCACACAGTGTAAATTATTGTTTTTAACAGTCAAAGTTGGAGGCAAGAGAGTTTCCAAAAAGCAAGAAAATGGAGCTTTTGAAAAAAATCCCCAAAACCCTGGAAAAGAGAAGACAAGGTATTTCATCTGAAGTTCTACCTTGAAGTTTAAGGGTAAAAGTAACAGCAAGTTGGATTAGGTTTTTGACAATAATAAAGGTCTGCAGTTTTCAACAGTTCAATGTACAATGAAAGAAAAATTTGAATGTAATCTAATAAGAAAAGAAATTGGAATCATACCCATTTATGCTTCTTTATACTCTCCGTTTTAAAAAAAGCTTTGTTTTTAAATGATTAGAGGACTGGAGAAAATGGCTTAAAATGAGAGATCTAAAGACCTCAGTCTGTTTAGATTAACAAAAAGAAGAGGTTAAGTTGATTATGAGGCATACGTGAATCCCAGGGAGAAAATTTCTGATACTAATAGCTTTTTAATCTAGAGAAGAAGGCATTTTAATCTAGAGAAGAAGGCATAACACGAACCAATTTCTGGAAGTTGAAGCGAGTCAAATTCAAATTAGAAATAAGGCACAATTGTTTTTAACTGGGAGGGTGGTCATTGGAATGAACTATTAAGAAAAATGATGGATTCTTGATTTCTTGAGATTAACTAAATGTCTTTCTGGAAATTATATTTTATCCAAAACACAAAGTAAGCTTTAGTCAGAAAAGTTATTGGACTAATACAGGCATAACTGGGATGAACTCAGTGGCTTGTGACAAAGCAAATGTCAGCCAAGATGATCTAATGGTCCCTTTTGGATTTAGAATGTATAACTTTAAATCTGTTTCTCTTTTTGGTGTTTTTAATATTAGAAATTCTGATCTTTCCCTGAAATGCAATGAGTCCATTGGGGGAGAAAGGGGTCTACGGTGACTTTAAGCACCCTATTGACCCTGGGCTGTTCCAGGGTCTGTTCCCGCTGTACCTTAAGCCAGGTCTATACTAGACCTGGAAGGTCGGCTTAAGGTACATAACTCCTGCTACATAGAATAGTTGGCACTGTCCTCACTGTGGGAGGCCAACAGGAGCAAACGTTCCCATCGGCTTCCCTTACTCCTCATGACTACTCAGTGGCATGCTTATGAGTTCACCAGAGGGTCTGGCTTGGCAGGAGCAGCCACCCCACTGCCCACAGGCTGGTGGGGTGGCAGGGCCGGAGCAGTCTGCGGTGGGGCCAGAGCTGCTGGTTCTTGACATACCCTACATCTCCATTTAACAGAATGACTTGTTAAAGGTCACGTAGGAAATCTGTGGCTGACTTGGCAATTTAACCTAAGTTTTGGCCATACATCTGAGCTCTTTTAAAATGCTATAATTTGCTGGAAATCATCTAAATTATAGATTTTTTTTCTTTTTTTGCTGCTCTCAAAGTTAAGAAACAAATTTCCAATAATTGTTTTGGCAGACCCACAAAAATCAGACTTGCTGGCTCTGAAGACAATGAACTAAAACACTATTCCTGGAACTAGACTGAGGTGACAGCATTGATTCTGGCACACAATACTAGTAAACAAAGAGCTAATTATAAAATCCATTAGAAACTGGAAAGAAAGAAATGATTGTTGAAGTATATTTTATGTAGGGGATAGTGAACTTTATTTTCAAGATGTAATCTTTCTATATATTAAAGAACTTTTCCTGCAAGATGACAAGGTGACATCAGCAGAAACCCTCACGACATAACTACTCTGTTAAATGGGCAGGGGGTGATGGCTCCATCCCCTGGACCAGTGTCTGCCTACTTCTGAGCCCTGCCCCCAGCCTTCCTGGCCTACGTGCCTACTGCACAATTTGGCTGTTTGCAGCCCGGGCTCAGGCGTGCTCGCCTGGGCCCACCGCAAGTTGGGCAGGTCTTGCACCATGGCTGCTTCTCCAGCTCTCCTGAGCAACCACTCTGTGCTCCAGGCTCTCTGGGCTCACCACGGAAAAAGCTACCCCAACAGGCCCGTGTGGAGAGGCTGGGGATGTGCTGTGACTCCTGCTGCCATGGCCGGGGCTGCGCTGCCTGGCCCATTGGCGCTCCTGGGACGGGGAGGAAGCTCAACAAATTTGTGGGAGAAGGCAGGGTGTGTGTAGGGAGGGAGGAGGGGGGATAGAGTGTATGTGGGGATAGTGGACATGAGGGGAATATAGGAATAGAGGCAGGGGGCCCCTTACCCTTCCTACCCATGGTGTTTGGGAGGGGGAGGAGGGGAGAGTCATGTCCCTGAAATGGTGCAAACACTAACTCAAACTGAGAGGGGCACTCCAGTTGATGCTGGTAATCCTGCTTCCACGAGGAGTAAATGAAGTCAGAGAGAGTGTTCTCACCTCGACTTCTTGCAGTGTGGACATCTCCAAAAGTTGAGTTCAGGTATTTTGACTTCAGCTATGCAGTTAACATAGCTGAAGTTGTGTATTTTAATTCAACTTTGTCCCGTAGTGCTGACATATCCTGACAGTTTTTATCTTCTAAATCACTGGTTCTAATGGGGCTTAGGTTGGTGGTGGTATAAATCACTAGCATTTGACACCCGTGAAGAGGCCTATCTGAAATGAGTTGATATTGTCAGATACCTTTAATGAGAAATACATTCATGAAATTTCCTTAAATCTCACCATTTAAAATCTATCGAGAGAATGACTACTTTAATTGTCTTTGATAGGTCAAAGTAAAAAGTTAAATGGTACATAACTCACAGTTCTAATTATGCTGCTTTGTACTGCCATTAGTTGTCTTTGACTTTGCAAGCAGTCACACCGGGAAAGGAATTATTCAGTATCATTGACTAGTAGGATCTGACTCTTGGTTGATGTGTCTATTTGTTGAAATATTTTAAATTCACCATTGGGAAGTTCACTTGTTACTGCTGGATCTACGGAATAAACAAACCTAGCTGTAGTTGCATCTTCCTGTTCAGGTGATAATTGTCTTTTTAACCTCACTACTTCAGTATGGGTAGTAACAGACAAATAATTCAGTCCTAGTCTTCCTCCTAATTGGATGTCTCTACAAATGGGAACAGTGTAGACTTAAGTGAAAATGCTTCAAATATATGCACTCACTCAGATAATAAACTTTAGTATCACTAAATCTATGTGAAATCTACAATTTTTTGTTTGTTGGAGAATTTCATAAATATTGTTGCCATTTGACTTCATATGATTTCACTGCCTCCAAATCTTGGTATCAAAATCTGAATTTTGATAAAATGTCTAATTTTGCACTGGAAATATGCAAACAGTGTGTTGCATGGTTTTGATGTAAGCCATCAGAGCTTGACAAATTTTCAAATTACAGTGGACCTTTTTATTTTGTAAAATTAGTCATGTTTTCCTAAGTTTTGAGACTGGGAGTGGGAGTAAAAATTTAAACTCTGAGGATCTCTCTACATGACAATAAAATAAATATATGGAACCGCATTTCAATTGACCCTCAGGCTGTGGGGTAAAAATTGCAGTTTACACCTGCAGGCTGTACCAGGAGCCCAGGCTCTGAACACTCGTGAGAATGGGTGGTTTCAAAGCCTGAACTTCAGGCCAAGTCCCAACATGCAAACTGCAGTTTTTAGCCCCGCAGCTTAAGGCTAGCAAGTCTGAGCCAGTTGACTTAGGCTAGCCATGACTATGCCCTGTGTTTTATTGCAATGTCGACATTGTGACTTCCTGAAACATTGCTAGGTATCAGTGAAACTGCCCAGCAATGTACAAAGAAATTATTCCTCATCAGTGAAGCTTTCTGGGGGGGGGGTCAGGCATCATGGACATGTATTCCTGTTATCTAGTACAAATTGAGAGGAAACCTGGCAATTGTAGGAAGGTGATCTTAACCTCTTCCCTCCCCAGTACTATAGAGGTAAATAATAGCTGAATCACAAAGGTGATGTTTATTCTTACTTTTATTCGCAAGGATTCTTTTAAGTCTTTTTGGGGAGATAGATTTTAATCAGTATTTTTCTCTTTTTTTTCTTTGCAGCACAAGTGTTACTCTTACAAGAATGCAAAATGTGCGTGTTTTACTAGCTGATGCACTGGAGAAAGTAAGTATGTTTAGCAGAATATGGCACTCGTTCCTGTTTAGTCTTCTAATTTGATATTGACAAGGCGCTAAAACATAAAACTAATATATTACAGCAGTTCATATAAGATGGATGTGGGACTATGTCCTGGATTTAAGTCCGTATTTTGGTGGTGATGGGGAATTAAACTACAAATCAGTTGCTGAGATGTTCTGTTTTTCTATGATGCCTGTGGTATTTTTAAAATGTTAACTTACCAACATATAACTTTGAATTCTCTTCTGTACTCCACTGTAAGTGTTAATAAACACAAATATCTGCACATCTTTGGCATTGCAAAACACTTTATAGTTTAATGTGGCCCTTATAAAAACCTCAATTTCAGATTTATTAAACTTCAGGAAAAATAACTGAGGGTGAGTCAATGTAAGAGCTGGGAATAAAACCTAGATTTTTCTGGATCGTAGTCCTGTGCCTTGAACTGAACTCAGTTGAGAGAGCTACCTGGATGAACAAGGAGATCACTTACAGGAAACAGCTGAGGGAAGGTCACAACATTGTAAGGACAGGTTTCTGTTAACTCTGACAAGTGGCAGACAAAGCCACAGCAAAATAAACATCAGGAAGGCAAAACAATGACAGCAAAACTGCCACTGGTGATCCCCTTGGGCATCACATGCAGCATATATCAGAAGTGCCTTCAGCACTGTCCACTAGTCCATGCCACTGTCATGACTGAAGACTAATGTGGAACTGAAGATTCCAGTGCTGTTTCCTGACCTCTGCCTTTGCAGATACTCCCATGATACTGCTGTTCCCATTCAAACTGCTATCAGTGGGCTCTCTTCCCCATCTATTTTGCTTACTACCCATAGCATTTCATAATGTTCCATTGTAGGACCCCACATGCAGTTTACATGTTTGAGAGAACCTGTTAACTTGCACTCCATTTATATAGGATTTTAAAGTTTCTGCCTATATATTTCTCACTCACATTCACACACAGTCCTAAGTCTGAGACCATTCCGTTCTTAGTTTTATTTAGTATTTACTGAAGCCTCAATTAAATACATTTTTGGCATATAAATAATGTCTGTAACATTAAATCATTGGTTCAAATCCCAAATGTGTGACTGAAGCTCTGCAGAGTTACACAAGTAATTATATTAGCTCAATTTTATTTTTTCCCTTTTCTTTAGAACTAATAGTATACATGACTCTTCATTCTCCTCCCTCTGGCCTATCTCCTAACTCCTCTAATTTAGCATTCCTTCCACTCTTTCTGACCTCCCAGATTGTTCAAACATGGTTTTTTTTTTTTTTTTTTTTTTTCCCCACAGGGAATTCTCAGATATCCCAATAGGTTACTGTTGTAACTACTGGAACATTGAAAGATTGAGAATAACTTTAGCAACAGCTAGAATGCTGATGAGTTCAGCTTGGCAACCCTTGTAGTAGCTTTAATGTGTCTCTCTCTATTTTGGGGTCATTTATTTGCATGTTAACCTGGCTGACATTACTTTGACTCTGGTATGTATCCAGTGCAGATGATGAAAACCGGGTGGGAGTCTTTCACTGCTAGTTAGACATATGGAGCTGCCATGTCTCAGGTGTACACTGTTCATTTCAATGGTAGACACTTAAGATTGATCTGCTAAAATATACAAGCTTTAAAAAAATCTTTCAAGATGCAATTCAGCAGAAGAATAGCAGACAATGTGTTTTCTGTTGTGATTCTTCTTCTAATCTTTCAGATCAGCCATAAATTTCCTGCAGCAGCTGCAGCACAAGTGGCTCATCAAAAACCACGACCAACCCTGGAGAAGATTATATGGCCCAGAAGAATATGCATTATCCAACAACCTCGGAAATGTTAAGATGTAAAGCAAAATAACCGTCTCTTCTTGAAAATGAGCTTCTCTAATCAGCTCTTTAATGTTTGCAAAAGGACCAAAACATAGGAAAATAGTTGGCTGGCTGAACTGTATTGATTTTTCTTCTATTTTTGGCAATAAAACACTTCATAAGTATACTAACTTGTTTTATATGGCTTCATCCACCTGATTTTATAGAATAGTCTATCTTGAATTTTTTAGAGAATCCTATCACAGAAAAGGGTGGGGTTTTTTTGTTTGTTTGTTTGTTTATCAAGTCTCCTTTCCCCCTCCCCATACACACTGACAAAGGGTTGCTCGGTGTATTAGAGGGACTAAATCATGTCTTGATAACAAGTCCTGTGTAAAGTTGGGCTGCTCCAGGAGCAGATGTAGAGGCACAGTTCCCAGCTGTTATCTGATGCCAAGGGTGGATAATGAAGACTTAATTTTGTGCCAGATGTAGGGTTGGTACAAATTACTTTTCCAGCACAGCTGTTCCCACTCCTGACCACCTAGAAAGGAAGGAAAGTAGTAGTCCTGAAGAGGCTGATTTCCTTTATTGTACCCTCAGTGCTGTACCCCACAATATGGGGCACAAGAGAATGAACACTTTGTGTCTCTTTACCTCCATGAATGGGAGTGTTGGGCTAAATATGGCCCAATGATCTTAGATGACTACTTAATGTTTCTCTAAAAGTCTTCTCATAGTGTTCATACGAGGATGTGAACTGCAGGAACATGGCTCTAACAATGTAATATGGTAAGATGTTGTCTTTGAAAATAGTTCTAATCTAAGTAGTTGTGCCACCAGTTGCCTAGTTTACAACATTTGTTGGTGACAGAAGCTTTTGACCTATACAGATGACCTTGAAAGGGGCGCTCTCTAAGCATGAAAGTTTGTCTCTCACTAACAGAAATCACTCCAATAGAAGACATTATCTCACCCTCCTTGCTTGTGTGACATCCTGGGACCTAAGTGACTACCACACTAGTTAGCAACAAGATGTTTTCCTTAGGACTTCCCACCATTGCAATATGATGTATTTTTCTAGCTTCTGGTGGCAATGATGAGAGATCTAAGGTAGAATTGTTCTACTGATGGCCAATGGTGAAAAGTTTTAGGGGAAAACGGTTCAGTGTAGATAGCTACAGCACATAACTTTGTTAGTCTCAGATTGTATTACATAATGTGACTGCTTGACCTCCAGAATAAGTGGCACAGGCAGTGAATAACTCCTTCAAGTAGGTTGTCCCACACTTTTTTGTTAAAAGATTCATTTTTCAGTTGCTTATAACTTTGCCTAACTGCAACCATTCAGGCAGAAACTTTCCATCTTGGGTGCCTGCCTTAGGCTAAATTTTATATATATATAATAAAAACAGCAACAATTATTTAACCTTTGTTTTTCCCGATAAAGACTAAGAAAAATTTGTTTTGCTCATGTAATTAAAATGTTTACAACTGTTTCATTAAGAGAGCTTGAGCATCTCTGTTGCTTTGCAGCAAGGACTTTGAAATTTGGCTGGGTTGAAGTTGTCCTGTGAAAATCTGTCCAAATTTGACTAACGTACCCCCAGGAACAGTATTAACCAGCTTGCACTCTGCTTCCCATGGCTGGCTGTGGAAACCGACCATAGGAAGGTCTGCCTCAACGATTTGATAGACAGCAACTGTTCTCACTTCAGCCAATCCCTGATGGACCTGGAAATGGGGCCTGCTCAGCCTCTTACCCACCCTCCTCAGCACGGGGCTCATGGACAGCAGCAAACCCTTCTCCTATAGCTGCAGAGGGAGTAACATTGGAAGCCGATCTGACAGTTACCACCTGCTCTTCACTGGCTGCTGATGCTCTAGAGCACGGCTGGGGAACCTCAGGCTCAGGGACTGGAAGCAGCCTCCGGCTTGCCAGGATCCAGCTCCGGTCTCCCCTCCCCTCCTAGCATTCAGGAGCCCATGCCTCCTGAGGGACTGGAGCCACAAAATCTACTCGCCTGGGCCCCACTAGGCTCTGGTGTGCAAGGGGACTGTGTGGAGTGTCTTTTTCCTTTTCAGTCGGGGCAATGTCCGTGAGGGGTTGGTGTGGTTTTTGTTTTTGTTGGCTTCTCACTTGTGTGTAGCCCCTGACTGATTTTTCTGTGGGTCAGTGGCCTCTGACCCAAAAAAGGTTCCTCACCCTGCTCTAGAGCAGTAGTTCTCAAACTAGTGGTTCAGGGCTACCTTCCAGGTGGTCCGTGGCTTGACCTCAACCCCCTCATTTGCCCTGCAGTGGGGAGCCCTTGCTGGCACTCCACTCTTACCATCCCTTTCTCATGAGCTTGAAGTGCCAGCACTGGCTTCCTGTTGTCAGGGAGAGAGGGGAGGAGAAAGCCCTGAGGTTTGCTGTGTGATGGGGCTTGCAGGGAAGAAGCACTCCTCCTCCCTCAGCTGAGGGAACAGCAGTGTACAGACACACGAAGGCAAGTGCATGTCCCCCCTCATGCCTGGACCCCTGCACTTCCAGCCCTCTGACACACCGCCCCTTGCCAAGACTGCTCCTGCACCCTCCCCCGTGAGCAGACATGTGCCCCTCCACCCACCCCCAGCCAGAAACCTTGCTCCTGCACCCTCCCTCCTGGACATACACTTTCCCTTCCCTTGCTTTTGCTCCCTTCCCTGGCCCGATAGCCTGCTCCTGCACCCTCTCTCCTATCCAAACCTCACACCTACATCCCTTCTCCTGCCCACATCCTGCACCCCCATCCCTCTGTCAGTCCTGTTGGGGTCCCACACATTGAACCCCTCATTTTTGTCTCAACCCCAGAGCCTAGGGACCAAATCCACCAACCCTGGAACCACAGAAGAGTAAATCTGGCCTATGGGAAGCCCTAGACCTCAGTCCTCCCTGTCCGTCTCCGTCTCCCTCCCCTGGTGGGGCTGGAGTGCCAGAGGAGTAAAGTGTCTCACTCAGGAGCTATATCAGTAAGGGTTGGGGGTTTTTTTGGTTTTGGTTTTTTTGCTTCTTACTTATGTAGTTCCCCAACTGATTTTTTCTGTGGGTCAGTGGCCCCTGACCCAAAAAAGGTTCCCCCATCTCTGACATAAATAAAGAAAACATGGGAACCTTTTGTGTTAGACATAAATTAATATTTTACTTTTTTAAAAATGAGGTTTGATAAACTAACATGAGAAATTTCAAGTGCTTAATCTGTTTAATATTTTTAAATTAATTTTTCCTTTCTTACTGGTTAAATTAAACAGTTCTCCCTACCCGCAGCACTAGCAAAATGGCTCAGGCATAATTATGTAATTAGTGGCACGTTTCTATTAGCATCTGGTGGGCCCCTGAAAGGTTTGCATTGAGCCAGCTGGGCCACTGCTTTAGAACCAACCCTATCTCCCAGTAGCCTTAGACCTGCCTGTCTCCTTGCACCTGGCAACCAAGCAGGAGGTCCCAAGGAAAGCAACTGCTAATAAACCCTTCTAGGGAGAAGGTGCTGAAGACTGTTATTGTGGGAGATAGAGGCTGTGGGAAAACTGCTCATGGTATACATGAAAGTAGCCTTGCCAGAGATAAGTGTTGGGGCCTCCCACCTCTCTGAGGTGTCCCCCAATCCAACTCCTCTCTGAGGCAGCTTCTGCCAACTAGCTGCTCACAGCATACTGAGCACCCCATAGGATAACAGCCCTTCTACCCTGGGAGGAGACAAGCTACTAGCTGTGTACAGGACCCAAACCATCACCCCTTTCACCCTACAACAAAAAAAGTACCAAAATGCAAATTGCCCAGGGCACCTAAGCTGACAGGGAACAGCATGTTTCTTCTGTAGCTGCCATAACTATTCCTACTCCTGAATCCCTGCCTTTGACCTTGGCTTGAATTGGATTTTTCCTCTTGCCTGGGACCTGCCTCACATTATGACCCTAGGTATCAACCTTGACCTGTACCTTTACTGGGAACTTTTCTACTACTCCAGCCTCAGGTTTGCCTTTGGAATGATCCTTAAGCTTGACTGCCTCTGTTGAGATCCTGACCGGGCACGGGATTGCCTATAAATTATGTAACACATTTTTTGCTGATTTTTTTTTCCCCCCCCCGAAGACTCCCCCTCCCCTTGTAACACTGGGGCTACATCTATGCTGCAGGCTTTTTGCACAAGAACGGCTGTTCTTG
Organism: Apalone spinifera; assembly: GCA_030068395.1. NCBI lineage: Eukaryota > Metazoa > Chordata > Testudines > Trionychidae > Apalone > Apalone spinifera. The sequence goes on along the minus strand of JANRFK010006693.1, from coordinate 41,068,897 downwards.
CACAAGAACTTGCAGAGCATCTACACCGCATGCACATTCTTGCATTTACAGTCAGACATTGGAACAGAGGGCTTCTTGCACAAGAGTTATTCCTCTCCCCACGAGGAATAAGCCCTCTTGCGCAAGAAGGCAGTATGGACGGGCAACAGGGGTTTCCTGCACAAGAAACCCCTATGGTTAAAATGGCCATCAGAGCTTTCTTCGCAAGAGAGCGTCCACACTGCCATGGACGTTCTTGCGCAAAAGCACATGGCAGTGTGGACACGCTCTTGCGCAAGCCCTTTTGCCCAAGAACTCTTGTGCAAAACGGTTCTTGTGCAAGAAACCTGCAGTGTAGACGTAGCCTGGTATCCTATATTTGGCATGGGGAATATGGTCACCCTAACCATAAGGAACAATTTTCCTTGGGAAAGAACAAATTATGAAGCTTCTAGTTTAGGCCTACTTGGAGCAGGCCCATAGGTGAGGCGCAGATGTTTTTTTATTCCTGGGGGAATTCTGTGCTACTATGTAAATGCAGAGTTCATATGCTATGATTTTTTTTTTTCTCAGCAGAAAATCCATTCTGAACAGAAGTGCTGCAGTTATACCACACCTCAGGGACCACTGTGGTGCCAAACCAGAAAGCAGCTGCTCCTGATTGGGAACAGCCTCAGCCGTAGACAGAGAAAAGGCTCTGTTCTTCACATCACTCTGCCTGTGGGGCCAGATCAGGAAGTACAAGATATGCAGGGATGGACACCATGGAGCCTATGAGGCTGTTGAGAAGGGAGTAAATAACTGGGTTCAGAAGAACTAGTGGTGGAGGACAGACTGGGGTGTGGGCTGAGTGGAAGTGCAGGAGATAGGGGGAACTGAGTGGGTGTGCGGACAGCAGGAACACATGGGGATAAGAGCAGATATGGCTGACTGAATGAGAGAGGGTAGGAGTCATCCAAGGTCTGTATGGGAAAGGCTCCTTATCAATACCGTATATTGATATATACCCCCAAAAAATCCTGTTCCGTACTTCTCCTACCTACACCCAACCACTCTCCAAGTTCATACCCAGGCTTCACAGAAATTACTTTTGCCACCTCCATCTCTTCTGTTAGGCTTTGTCTACACTGCCAGTTTTTTTGGCAGAAAATATGCTAATGCAGGACTCATTAGCATAATTGCAATCTCATTAGCGTATTTTCTGCCGTTTCTTTTTGCTCAAAGGGTTTTTGTGTAAAAAGAAACAGTGTGGATGTTTCCTTTTTGCACAAAACCCCTGTTTTGCGCAAGATCCTTATGCCTGTCCCAGAGAGACATAAGGGTCTTGTGCAAAACAGGGGTTTTGCGCCCCCCCAAAAAAAGTCTACACTGCTTCTTTTTGCACAAAAACCCCTTGCACAAAAAGAAATGGTAGAAAATATGCTAATGAGATCACAACTTATGCTAATGAGTCTCGCATTAGCATATTTTCTGTGGGGAAAAAAATGACTGTAGATGAAGCCTTACTTTTGTCTCCCCCAAGCCTTTGTACTACTTCTGAGGGGTGTCAGAAATATACATCTGTATTTTAATTTAAATGAATTATTATTCATTTAAGTTCTGTAGTAATATGCCTACTAGGGAATCTGTTTGTCAAACAAAAAAAAATCCTGAATTTTTTTCTGTATTGTTTACAGACCTACTAGCTGACAACAATTTTGAAATAAATTACCAAAATAATTGAAACTGGCATGATTATATTGTGTTATTTTGACACATGAAATATGCAGATTTTAAAATATTGTTTGCAGACTTTTTAATGTGTTTAGCACAGAATTCCCCCAGGATCAAGCTTTACAGATTCCTCTTTTTGGTGCCAACCTGGGAACCAGTTCAGTCCCTGGCACAATTTAGAGCCTTATGAGCGTGCTAAATTGCACCCAGTTGTCAATAGTCCCAAGGGTCCTTTCCACTATGTAAGGATCACCTAGAAGTACTTTGATTCTCTTACTTTCCTCTGGAAATGCCTCCTGTACTGGGAGACAGGAGGTGGGTGGCATAGAGTTCCTATGCTGGCTCTGAACTACCCAGGAATCACTTTGTCTTGAGGGACTGTCCCAGTAATCAATTAATCCATCACTGCACCCTCCTTCACTGCTGAAGTGGCATAAATCCCTATGGTTTTAATCTCTGTTGCCCCAGAAATTAATGTTGTGTCCAAAAGGTGCTGATGATGGACTTTCACATCCATTTTTTGTCTATTTTTATCAATATAATCCATAGGCTTGGTTGAGAGAAATCTGATTTAAACAGTTTTAAATTCAAGAAGAGAATAAGACTATGAAGAGGATGTCTACCCCACACTGGCCCTTTCAGGCTAAATCCCAGCGCTGGGAGAGGGCAGAGCGCAAAACCCACAGCTGAAGCTGATATTGCTAATTGGGACCCAGCTGTTGGCTGTATAAATAAGGGCTATAGGCAGGAGGAAGAGAGAGACTTTTGCTGGAAGTAGGAGGGACCTGGGGCTTCCTGACACAGAGGTGTGCTGGGAAAAGGCAGGTAGGGCTGGGAAGCTCTGACCTGATCTCACTCCCAGGCAGCAGGGCTTGAGGCAAGACCTGAAAGTACTAGGACTGCAGGGGGGCAACTAGGCTAGGAAAAGGCAGCAGGTCCATGCCCCTTTGCCAATGATGAGTGGCCATTTCACACTGCAGTGTGCCCCAAGGCAGGGGCTAGATGAAGACTGGCAGTGGCTCACTGAGGCAAGGTGGGCATAGGGATGGGGTTCCCTGGGAAGGGGTGGACCACAGAGTGCAGAGATGGGACTACTGATAAAACACACTCCCCTGCCCCTTTGAGATACTGGAGTGGCACTGGTGCCAGGGAATGCCCTGAAGGGGACGCCATGGTCTGGGAGTGACATGGGTCTGGAATAGAGAATGTGGAATGAGGACAAGGGGAAATACCAGCCAGAAGGAGGTGCCCTGTGGGCTAATGAGCTAATTCCCAGGGCTGTGCTGTGGTGGTGAGTCTGCCTTGTGACAAAGGCACAAAACTATTTTCTCTTACTAGAGTAGTGGTGAAGAGAATGCATAAAATGACTGAAGCTATGGTTCTATGGTACAGCTTAGGTGGATATAATTTATGCTGTTCTGTAGTATGAATAAATCACACACCTGAGTAACAAGTTACCCTCACCTGAGCACCAGTGTGGATCATGCTGTATCGGTGAGAGAGCTTCTCCTGCTGACATAACCGCTGTGGCTCTTGGGGGTGAATTAAGTTGATGGGAGAGCTCTCCCATCATCTTCGAGCATCTGCGCTAGCAGTGTGACAGAAGAGCAGGTGAAGCTGTGTTTCTGTAAAGTCTCTAGTGGAGTCATAGCCAAACATCACCGAAAGCAGACACAGACCCACCACTGTTAACTGTGATGTACAATTTGTAATTCTCTTCAGTCAAGAAATTGTATCTTCAAGATTTACCTTGACTGCCAATACCTACTGCTTAGCATAGACATATTTTGTGTTGTTTAATTTGTATTTACTTTTAATGTTTCCTCTCTTTCTAATATCCATAAATTGTTATTTATTTATAAATTGTGTTAGTGGCTGTTATGGGGAACAATCAAGGGAGTCCAGGAACAGTCTGTGCAGGAGAGAGGGAGTGGAAGGTACCCAAGATTTGGATAAGACTCCCTGATTCTGAGGGCTGGCTAGCCTCAAGACGTCTTGGAGTTGCTGCTATGTTCTAAATTACACCATTGGTTTAGGATTTATAATGGATCCTATGACAGTAGAAGAGTGATACTGTGGAGCTCTGCAGTACTACACTTTCTTCCTGTTCTCAACTTACCTTTTCCTCCTTTGCCGTGTTCTGTCTCCATCTCCTCCTCCAATAATGAGCAAAGGAGCTAGCTGCATGCAATTATACACAACAAGGGGTTCCCCTCCAGAAAGGGAATTATATGCTGGACACTTGTGGTCAGATTAGGGTCATTGTATGCAGCCTAAGCAGTAATATGGTGAAGGAGTTTGGCATGCAGGTGGTATTCTCTTCAGTCCTTCCTGTCAAATGTAGGGGCCCAGGCAGAGACAGGTGCATCCTGGAGGTGAATGCCTGGCTGTGAAGATGGTGTCATCAGGAGGGCTTTGGCTTCCTCCACCACAGGATGCTATTCCAAGAAGGACTGCTAAGCGGGGATGGGGTTCAAGTTTTGAAGAAGGGGAAGACCATATTTGGATGCAGACTGGTTAACTTAGTGAGGAAGGCTTTACACTAGGTTCGGGGGCAGGTTACCAAAGCCCACAGGTAAGTGAAGAACATGGACACCTGGGAGATAGGTCAGAAATGGGAGGGAGTGTGGGCTATAAAAGCAGAGAAAAAGGAGGGACAAGGCAGAACTGGGAGGCAAAACCAAATCAGTTTCTTAGGTGCCTATGTACAAATGCAAGAAGTATGGTAATAAGCAGGAAGAACTTGAAGTTCTAATAAATAAACACAACTATGACATCGGTGGTATCACAGACTTGGTGGGATAATACACGCAATTGAAATATTAGTATAGGAGGGTACAGCTTATTCAGGAAGGATAGGCAGGGGAAAAAGGAGGAGGTGTTTATATATTAAAAATGTATACACTTGTACTGAGGTGGAGATGAACATAGAAGACAGATGTGTTGAGCATCTCTGGGTTAGGCTAAAAGGTAAAAAACAAGGATGATGTCATGCTAGGGGTCTACTATAAGCCACCTACCCAGATAGAAGTAGATGAGGCTTTTTTAAACAACTAACAAAATTA
>JANRFK010006693.1:41032775-41044597 GCA_030068395.1 Apalone spinifera | reverse complement strand
GGTGTCTGAGTTCTGCCTGGCATTTTGACGCGGGTGGTATGTGCGGAAGGGAAAAGGAGTTCCATTGAAGAAAATTACTTTGCCTTTGCTCAGGCCTTGTTGTATTCTATGAGAACAAATACAATATACTGTCTGTTAAGCCTGGAAATATTTCTTGATTTCAGAGACCTTATCTGATAATACTTGCTCAGTTTTTAATTGATATTTGAGGGAGGGATAGATAAGCTTACAAAATTGCTTTGCATATGTTGCATCAAGCATATACAGCAACAGGCGTATACCACTATTTCGTGTCACATGCTTCTGTCTTGTCCTGATGTCAGAAGATAAACTGAGTTACCCCAAAGGAGTGTATGCAGTGTTTCATGGCAGTATGTCGGACAAGGCAGGACTTAAGTTATTCACTTTTTTCATATTAGATGGTGGCACAAAGATTGTTGCCTGAATATGTACATCCAAATCTCATAATCTCTTCCTAACTAAAAAAACCAAATAGACATTCTAGCTGATGAGTTCCTGTGAATTTGCAGTGCTCAACATCATCTGCCTCGAACTGAAAGGTGTGTCATGAAGCCAAAACAATATAAGTCGTTGGATTTGTTTCTTTAATGTGCATTTCACATAATTTTCTGTAAACTCATAGTAATGACAATGTTTCTGATGTAATAACTGACATAAAAAGAGTGAAATAACTCTGGATGTGAGGTGGATGAAAGGAAATCTGTGTCTTACCTGAATAAGTATATTTGTAAATAGAATGTAGTTGAAAGAGCTACTTTTGTGGGGTCGGAGCAGGAAAGAAAGTAGTCTAAATTTTCTGGTCTTTGATACTGATTTTGTTTTTGTTCTGTGTTGTGGCAGCTACCCAAGTGGCATTTTTGTAGTCCACTTTGAAAGCAACTATCCTGGTTGGCAAAGCAAATGTGCAACTGCTTTGCTACCCAGAAAGCTGAGATTTTATTATATAGACTTGTATGAAAGAATTTGCAAGTAACAGGAAGGTGCTCATTTATAGTACTCATCCAGACTATTTAAAGAGTCTTAAACTGAATAATCACCTTGCCTGTCAATTGTTTTCAAAGTTCCTGTGTCCACCAGAAGTTCCAATGTCCACCATATATACCGATGGCTTTAATTGTAAAAGTATCTGCAAGTAAGGGAAATAAATATGGTATCTTACATCCTTCAGAATTTCCTCCCAGTATAGTTTCTGCTATGTGACTGCCAAAAGTGAACCTATTCAGAGATTTCCTAACTATTGTGATTAGACAATAGGTGATGAGGAAATAGTGTCATTATTAAATTATGCAAGGAAAGCAAGTGGATAAGCTTTGGGATGCTAGTGTAAACCTACAGCTATGGCAATGTATATGAGGTTTCTCTATCTGAATGCTATGATGTGCAAGTTGTCCAGCTTTCTTGGTTTAGCTAACCACTGGAATGTCCAAATGATGATAAATTATGTCCACTGTAGAGCCAAAACATATTTGGTTCATAGCCAATGTGCTCAGCTTCCCATAACAGCCTTTTATAAAAAGACATTTTGTGTCTCCAACCACAGTCTTGTCGCTGATGCCATGGCAACTTTGTGATCTGAGGGTATTATTTTAAAGACATCTGAACAATCTGAACTGAACTTGTATAAATTTTATATTATCAGGATTAATGCTTCCCTTGGCAACAAAATATTAACAACTCTTCAAACTTGCATCTCTGTAAGAATGTGATTGTGTTCTGTTGCTGTGACACCTATTATCACTGCTTGAGTTCAAGAAAAATGAGTAGTCCTGTGTATATGAAATATATAAGTATCATCAGATGAGCAGAGGAAGTGGGTTTTGCCCATGAACGCTCATGATACTATCTCTATCAAATAAATTAAAACTAGGGATGTCAACGTGTAGACAACTACACAATTAACCAATATGCCTAGGTTTATCGGTTAATCCTGTTGATTACACACATTTCTCCTCACCCCCCGCTTTTCTGCTTCTATATCAGAGGCAGTGGGGGTGTGTAGCAGGAGTCAGCTTTCCGCAAGCACTGGATCCACTTGCCCTCCCCACCCCCGTGCTGCTGCCTCTGAAGAGGCAGCAACACGGAAGGTCAAGGGGACAGGTGGGAGCCGATATGCATGAGGAGCTGGCTTCTAAGCTCTCTTTCCGCACGTGCAGGCTCCATGGACATTCCTCCCCTCCCCCCTTGTTGCCTACCCTTCCAGTGCAAATCAGTTCCTGCCTGCTGCTCTGCACTGGTGCCTCTGATGTAGAGGCAACAGCATGAGGTGGCAGGCTGCTCCCGGGGAGGGCACTGGCTGCTGAACCCGCCCCCAGGGACTATTGAATAGTCTTGTAACCACTGAAATTTGATGTAGTTACTTGACTATTCAGTTACATGCTATCTAACATTCCTAATGTCTATCTGAATGATAGATCTTTTGTTAGTCTCTAAGGTGCTACAGGACTACTTGTTTTTAAAGTTAAAGACTAACACAGCTACCCCTCTGAGACTTGAGCTTAAGGTTATAAAGTAAGTGGTAGCATCCTAAACACCTGATTTTGCTTTAAAGGCTTTCTTTTGCCTAAAAGATGATATGCAGAGTGTGTATTTGAGACTTTTTTCTTTAATATTCTAGAAAATGTGGGGAAAAGTCACCTCAAATATTAATTATGAGAGTGTGCTCCACCCCTCCCCCAAAACCCTAAACAGATAATGGATGGATTAGATTGGGGTTTTTTTGTGTATTGCTTGGAGTTCCTTTGTCTTAACATAAAAATTAGGAAGCTAAATATCCTGCAGACTAAAGTAATTGAGTATAAAGTACATGTATGTAGTCTTTTACCTAACAGATGTCTAACTTTTTAATATTTAAAGTAGTGTGCAGATACTAGAGGCATTATCATGCTTCACTCAGAATGTAGGCACTCCAGACTAGGCATTGGGACTTACTCAATCACCAATGTGTAGAAACAATGATTAAATCACACGAATAGATGGATAATTTTTAGAGAGAATTTTATTTTGTAACTATCCTTTTTGAAATGGGGGAATTTAAAATCTATCTAGGTACGAATGAATTTGTAAACTCTCATCTTACCCCTTGCCCTCTCATAAAGAAGGGATGTTGATAGAGTCATCTGTTCCTAATATGCACAATAATCAACATATTCTGTCACACCTGCTAATTAACTTTAGGGTGCCTTCTCTTTATGATATTACTTTTATTGCTCTTTCATATTGTGTTTTAACATAATTGATAGAGATTTTTATCAGTGCAAATCAGATTTTGTAAGGATTTGTACCTGGTTATAATATACAATTCACATTGGGTCAGTGCTGAAACACATATTCAGGGATCTCAGTGCTCTACCAAAACATCAGTAATTTCAGATTTGCAGCTCACCTTTTAGATAACCCTGATTTACATTGGATAAAACCAAGGTACTTAAGCTAAGTGACTTGTACAAGGTCTCTTAGTCTGTGACAAAATCTGAGGTAGAACTCAGATTATCAGAGTAGAAAGGAATTAGGATCACTGCTCTCATTAAACACCTTTTTAGGCTAATTAGAAAATCTCTGCCATGACTGTAAGCTCTTTGGGCCAGGGACTCGCATCATTTTGTGTTTGTATATGGAGTAACATGGTGGAATACTGGTCTATGAATGGGGTTTCTATGTTCCATTGCAATACAAACAGTAGATGAAATAATAAAGTAAACAGGGAAAATAGGGACTTTCCGAATGTAAGTTTCTGTTCTAGTACTCTTTGGCGTTACATGGAACCACAGTGAGTGAAAAATTACAGAAAAGTATGGATTTGTGTCCTCTGTTGTTTTGTATCTCTAAAAGCTTGAACTAATAAATGTATGTAATTCCCGATTCTGTGTTGCACATTTCCACGGGCCAGATTCAGCTCTGAAGTCAGTGGCATTATACCCATTTGCAACAGTGAAATTGTGTTAATTCTGAATTTGGTCTTTAATATATATGTTACTGTGTCACTGGAGACCCATGCATTGTTTCATTGTTTACATCTCTTGGTTTTTTTAAGCCCTTCTTCCATATCAGTGGTAATCCGCCAAAGAAAAGTTTGCAACGTAAGAATAAACAAGTGATATCTATTTGACTATGAATTGTGACGATCCTGTCAGCGGTATTCAGGAGTGCTGCTGTCGAGTCAGTAGAAATCATTTGTATAAGTAGAGGCTGCTCGCATGTTAAGGGCCTGCTCCTTGAAGCCCCTTAAATCATAAGAAACATGAGATAATGACAATGTGTGTCTTTGTGTATGTATGTCACACTGAGAACAATAATAATGCAATAAGCTGATCCCAAGAGGGTAAAATAAGTAGTTCTGATGTCCACTGAGAGTTTCCTTAATTTCAAGTTGGGATGTGTGGCCATGTGCAGGTTGTTAGCATTTCCTTACTGTGTGTATAGCATTTTGGTGTATCTCATAAATCATAATTTTGAAATTCAGGAGGAGAATGATTTATAAAAAAGGTTGTCATTTACTTTAAAAGTGGGTTTTTATGGAAAGCTGCAGAATTAAATAGTGTGTGCAAAAAACACATCAGCATCTAAACATTCTAAGTGAAAGTATGATTATAACACAATCTGAAGACTTGATAAGAATTTTGTTTCCTCCTTCTCTGGCTTACATGGCTCTATTCTTATAGCTCATTTGTTACGGTACTTATGTGCATATATTGGTCACTCGGATTTTGCTTCTATAAAGTTTGTTCATTTATCGTTACATATCTATTTCAATAAAGTGTACAACCTGTACTAGCTGCACATACCAGCATATAAAGCAAAATATCACACAACATTGGGTGGTGATGGAATAACCTTGCTATTTACTGAATCTCTTACAGGGACGTAACTTTAATACACTGAAAAGAAGAAAACAGGGTAGCCAGCAAGATAGGATGTGCATATTGCTGTTGTGGGCACTCTTTTTAATTGACTAAATGTTAGTCTTGGATAAGTTTAGATCTTAAAGGAGAGACGCTGGGGCTTGTTAGTTACACAGGAAATGCCCTGGAAGAAAGTTTGTTTGTTTAGTGTGTGAATGTAAACCCTGCAGCTTTATGGCTGGAGGCAGGCTATAGGGAATCCTGATTACTTCAGGAAAGTTCTGTAACTTCTTGTGTTGTACTAGCTTCCAATAGTTTTGCTTAAGCATATTTAAAGCTCTTAATTTAGCAAACCATATGTATTATATAAATTAAACTGACAGCTAATAGTTCTGAATTTGACTTAGCACTTAAACTGTGAAAGTCTTTAATTGCGAGAACTTAGGTTAGAACGACATCAGTTTTGCTTCATTTGGACGAATTCTATATAGTGAGAACTAATCTAAAAACTTTGAATTGTGCCCCGCCCTTACCTCTTTCAGTCACTTACAGTTAGGCAGATTTGCTTCTTTCATTGCAAGTATGTTTTCTTTTTGCCTCTAGGAAATGGACTTGAGCCAAAACTGTAAATATACCTAACTTTCAGAGAAGTTCTTATCTGAATGTTGATTCTTGAGCCCATCACTACTTTTCCCAAATTGCAGATTTTTTTTTTAAATAGTTGCTTGGAGAAGTTAATGATATGTAGAGCTGGCTGAAACAGGTTAAACTTCTCTGATCTGGGACTCTCTGATCCAGCAACATCCATGGTCCATGGATACTGCTGTATCAGAGAGTCCCAGCTGCAAGGTGGGCGAGAGAGGTTGTGAACTCCTGGGAGTGCAGCTGGTTTGGTGGGCCAGCAGCTGGCAGGGCCAGTGTCTTGGAGGCATGGAGCCTGACTGGCAGCCCAAGTGGGCCCTGGAGACAGGCTGGCAGCCCAAGTGGGCCAGACTGATCACCAAATCTGGTGTCGGCAAGGAATGTTCTCCCAGGCCAAATTCAGTGATGTTGGGGGGTGTTTATAGTTTTCCTATTCAGCATGAGGAGTAGAATACAATCTAGATCATGTGAGGATATCTTGCCTGATGAATTCATTGCCATGGCATGAGCCTCAGGTGTGCATGGCATCTTGATTCAGGGCATGTCCATGTTACTGCTAAAAGGTGTAAAGCTAACTTGAGATATTTCCATATCAACTCTAAATGAGCTAGCTAGCATGCTTAAAAATATAAATTATAGCCATTGTGATATGAACAGTGGGAGGGGCTAGTTATTCAACTATAGTCTTCTCTGCATCCATAGGTAAGTACTTGGGAGTGGCTAGTTCCTTCCATGCTTGTACCATCATCGTTGCACTTAATTTTACATACTAGTTCAGTCAAAGGTAGTGTCTTGAGCTGGAGTTTACAAATTTCATTTCTAATGTAGACTAAGGATGTTAAATATCCTTTAATTGAATAATCGTGTTACCACACCAAATCTTAGCAGTTACATGATTATTCAATGGTCCTTGGGATCAGAGCTGACAGCCAGTGTGCTTCTGGCCCCGCTTCTGGGGAGCCCTCTACCACCCCATGATGCTGCCTCTGATAGCGAGGCAGTAGTGCGCAGCGGCAGCAGCTTGTCTGTGGGGGGGGGTCCAGATTGTCGCAGACAGAGACTGTTCTATGGGATGTATTTTACAGGAGGTCAGACTACCATCGGGGTGCCCAACTTATGACTCACGGGCTGTACATGGACCACTTGGAATATTTCATTAGGCCTGTCGCCTGCTTTGACACTATATTAAAGGCCAATACATTAGTATCTTGTGACCATGTTTACATCATTTTAATTTACACAAGTGTGTAAATAAGCTGTTTCCATTTACATTATTGTCTATGTATAGATTATACAAACGGAACTTAAAATATAAATCAATACAGGCAACTTTAAATCTTCTTAAAATATGTGGAATTAGTTTGGCTTCCTAAAATGGTGATTAGGTTTTGTGTACTTTCTGTGTAATAAAGTTGGGCACCAAAGATTTTTATCCAGTGATCCCTTTTGGCTTCAACTCAATAAAATCTGCTTTGTAGACATGAACTGTTAATTCCTTTAAATCAATCATCCACTTGAAGTTCTTGGACAAATCTAAAACTTAACTAGAAAGCAGGCTTGCCAGATATTCCATTTTCTGATATGTGCATGAGTGTGTTTCTCCTTAAGCTGTTTCTGGACATTACACCTATATTCCTGTTCCCAGTTTGAAATATGTTTCTTACGTTCTGCAGGAGAGGAAAAATAATGGAAGCAGATGTACAGTTTTACTTATGAGTATTTTCAATGACTTCACTTGCTTGTTCATGTGACTAGTGTTACGTACTTAAGTTGTAGGATCACAGATCAGATTTTAAGATCCTTGGGGCTTATATGGTCTCTTCGTAACTGTACAGTTCCTAGTATCCTACAATAGGGCCTCTATCTGTTACCTCATTATACATTAATTTACACAAATTAAGAGAGCTGGAAGGCAAATGAACTAGGAAGAATGGTATGCTGGAATTTTCTTTTGTAGATTGCATTATTAAGAGGAATATTTAAGTCTCACACAAAATATAGTAAAAACTACTACATAGTCTAGTAGCATCCTAAAGACTAACAAAACATATAGATGATGGTTTGAATGTTCGTGGGCAAAACCTACTTCAGATGACCTGAGTATAAGAAGTCCAGATCCAAGAATAAATAAGGGAAAGTGGGGTGGGGGGAAAGAGAAGAAAAGAGAGACAGTGAGTAGATAGTGCAGATAGTTACAACAAAATATAGTTTAACTGGGTGGTAAATGTTTATTCTTCACAAGTACAGGAAGACACAGTTGTCTTTAAAATTGTCTTTGTTTCACCTGACCAAGTGGGTTTTGCCCATGAAAGCTCATGATACTATCTATATATATATTTTTTTGTTTGTCTAAGGAGCTATAGGACCATTCGTTGGTTTTTTTTTAATTGTTTTTAGTGTATGACTTTTAAATTTTACATGTGAATATTTAAATAATCAGACTATTTTGTTCCTTCTCATCTCTTCCCTATTAAAAAAGGTAGTTAACATATAATTAGAACAATAAATCAGTAACAAATGTGAGTACTGTTTCTGAAATATTCCTCATACAAAACTGTTAAAGTGGAATAAAGCCTTTGGTCTCACACAACTACCCTTTGCTTCCCCTACCCTTCTAGAATGTGTAACTACAAACTCATATGAGGGCTCTCAAGAGACTAAAAATATTAATCACAATGAGAAATTGCACACTTAATGGTGCTGTTAAAATAGTATTTACATATTTGTGCATGTCACCAGCATTTTCAAATATACTATTACAATTACAATACCATATACAAAGTGCTCACAAGTACATTACTCACTTTATATCTCTTTTTGATTTTTATTATAAATATTTGCAGTGTAAAAAATAGGGATGTGAAGGACTAGTTAACTATCTGATAAGCAAATGTTTATCAGATAGTTGAAAAGCTTGTTGACTAGTCACTTCCCCCTCCCTTTACCCGCTTTTGCTGCCTCTATCAGAAAGAAGCAGCAAGTGGGAGGAAGGGGAGCAGGAAAAAGGGGGTAATTCAAAATGTCCCGAGGCTGCATGTGGCATTTCAAAGCGGCAGTGCCGCATGCAGCCCAGGGTCAGCAGGGGAGTGTTCCCCCACCCACTGACCTGGGCTCCAACACTTTCGCTTTTAAAGTGAAGCAACAGCCCAAGGGCTGTTTCTACACTTCAAAGGCGGAGGCGCCCTATTGACTCGTGGATGCAAAATGCATTGACTATTCCATTAGTCAATTACTCACAATTTAACATCCCTAGTGGAAAAATATTTTTCACTTATCTTATTGGAAGTACTGTAGTGCAATCTCTTTGTAAGTTTAACTTTCATAATAAATGTAGAATTATGTACAAAAATATCTGCGCTCAAAACCACAAAAAGTGAAATTGTAGTACAATCAGTTCCATTTCTTGTTCAGCCGATCACTCAGACAAACAAGTGTTTTCATATTTATAAGAGATAATGCTGCCCACTTCTTGTTTACAGTGTCACCTGGAAGTCATAACAAGGATTCGTATGACACTGTAGCTAGGATTACAAGCTATTTGTGTGCAAGATGTGCAAAAGATTTGCAGCTTTGGGCAGCATCCCCAGTCCACAGGGTGGCCCAGCTCTGATACAAAGGCAGCAAGGGGCGGGGGTGGGGGGAAGCGAGTAGTCAAGTATTCAACTCGGCTACTTGCTTACATCCCTAGAGAAGAGAAGACCTTCTGTGTTGACTAAGGAGCACAGTGAGCTGATCATTTGAGACCGATCATGCATAGTGCAATACAGCACAGGTTTTTTTCCTGTAAAATGATTTCTTATGTACACTGCTCTGTTCTCCAAGCATTCAGGCTCTGAGAGGGAAGGGGAGAAAGGGGGATGCAGCACAAATCAGAGGATTCAAGGCACTCGAAAGTGCTGGGAGAGGTAAAGAGGAGAAAGATGAAGTGCAGGGCTGTAGTGCCCCACTGCATGAGAGGCATGTGAAAGGGCAGACAGGGTGTGTATGCTGTAGGTGGAATCCCAGTGGGAATCCTGCTGGAGCTCTTGTGCATTTCAAAAGCTCAGGCAAAAGGGAGCCTGGGGCCAGCGGGGAGTCTCCCGCTGGGCCCAGGCTTCTTGCAGAGGGCTTCTGCTTTTAAAATGTATAGGAACCCAGTAGGGCTCTTGCTACAGTTCAAAGGCAGAGATGCTTTTTTAGTCTAATCAAATAGTTGATGGAAATTTGATTAGTTAATCTAAATTTAACATCCCTAGAGGAAACTAATGAGCTATGGGGATGAGAGGGTGTGTTAGCCTTGTCCAGAAACCTGGCTGACTAGAGTTTCTGTTGAATGAAAAATTTCTCTACATTATTCCATGAAAGGACCAAAATTTGAACCTGCAGCAATAGCATAGAACCACCATGAGTGGCTTGCAACCAATGTCCCCTTTAATCTTTTCCGTTCACTTGTGGAGTTTTCCATCCATGTGCAGAATACATTTTGTTATGTCACTGGAGTATGCATAATGTGCACCATCAAGAGAAACATAAACCTAACTATGGGCACTCTGCTAATCAGCTGGGCAGCATTGGAATCTCTCAAGTGGCCACACAAGTGTATAGCTTACAGAGAGTGCTGCTTGCAACTCCTCATCCCACTCTGCGGTGTGAAATGAGGGTCCGTGGTTGGGGCACTTCCAAGAGATCTATTTAATAATGATAAAGGCATGTACTCAGAATATTATTAGACTTGGAGTTGTATGACTTGACCTTTCAGTTAGAACATCTTAATTCCTCTGATTTTAATCTTGGCACTGAGAGTCCATTCAATGGATTTCATGCTCTGCTATCTTTTTCAAATGTCTTAAGACATTTTGAAATTTCAGTTCTTGCTCTCTAAATTGTGGATCCTGGAATTATCAGACCAAAGATCCACCAGTACCTTGATGCTGGCAGCACATTGAGATTATATCTTGTTGAGGACTATCCAAAACAAAAAAACCCAACCACTCCAGTAGTGTGCATTTGTTGTTTAGTACTGTGTGCAAAAGGGAGGAAAGAATTCTGAGGAGGTTTAACTGCTAGGGACGTTTGACCATAAATAACTATATGTTTAACCGTTAACAAATGTTTATCTGTTAACTCTGTCAGTTACACTCAGCGTAGCCTCCTCCCTGGGAGCTGAGTGGGCAAGGGATGTTGGTTCTGTTCGTGGGGAGGAAGCTTTGCTGTAGGCTCTACAGTATAAAGCTAAGCATTATATGACAGAGCTTACAGCACAGGTAAGCATGTTACTGCTGAGATTTTCAGTGGTTGCATGGTTACCCTAATAAACTATTTTTAGCATCCCTACTATTTGCAGTGTTAGGTGACTTCCAGTTAGGAAACAAAATAGGAAAATAGCAAGAAAAGAGCATGGGGACCTTGTGTGTTGTATGACTAGTAGACCTTTTCTCAGTGTGCAGGCAAGCATTGCAATATAGATAAGCAGCTGAAGGAGCCACACTCAAGGGAGCCACACACAAGTGATGGGTTTTTGTGTGTGAATAAAGGATGGGACTGAGAGTGCTTGAGAAATTGTAGGCATTGATGACAAGAAGATATCTAATATCACTCATGGGGGCAATCTTTGTGGATACAAGCCAAAGTGGATAGCCAGCAATAGGATAAAATAGCAGAGTAGAAAACTGGGTTATTGGTAGAGAAAAGTACATAAAATCTGTGAAATCAAATCTGAAACCAAGCTGGAGGGGGGAAAAGTGCTGTTGCAGTGCTTTTTTTCTAGTTAATGTGAGAGAGTCAGATTTTTCTCAGGATTCCTCATCTTTTCCCTCTTTCATTGTATCAGAGTCTAATTCTTCTTCCCAGTAGCTGAAGAGGCATGTTGGAAGTGACTCTCCTTTTTTAATCTGAAGTCAGCAATCCGTTATTGAATTGAATCATAGTTTTCATATGTGTCAGTGAAGTGCTGGGAAGGTGGCAAAACCCATAGGCAATATAGATGGGTTGTTGACTGGGAATTCCAGCATGGGATGTAATTTTAGCATCTGTAAGTATTAGTCAAATTTGATTTTGAGAAACATTTGCAAAATGTAAATATTTGACACTAGTAATTTTTGTTTTTTCCTAAGAAAAAACAACCTGTTAGGTACTAATACCCATTTTACAGCAGTAGGTTTGGTTTGGTTTTGGCAGAATGCAGTCTGTCATGCAGTTCTATGCAGTTATGGAAGTGCATTAGATATTTCTGATCTTTAGTGTGTGGAGGTTTTTTCCTCATGTCTGGAGCAGTTTTAATTCATTGAATGAGGAATGAACGATGCAGCTCTTTAGATCAGAGGTGGGCAATAATTTTTGATG
>JANRFK010006693.1:41016241-41028003 GCA_030068395.1 Apalone spinifera | reverse complement strand
TGAGGGGCCGGAGGCCGAACCCAGAGGCAGCCCCGTAGTCTACCTCCGAGGAGTTTTAAAATCCCGGGCTGTGACGACATGTCACGTCCTGGTGTCCTCCCTGTCCACGTGCAACGCCGTGCATGGGCAGCAGCAGCTGGCGAGGAAGAGCTGTGCATGGCAGGGACGGGCCAGGGTCCACTCCAGGCAGAGCCAGGGGAGAGACCCAGCTCCACATATTGGTGGAACAGGGTCCCCGGCTCTGTAACTCGCCGGCACTTCCGGGTTCAGAGGCGCGGGGCCCAATTCGACCAAATCGGTCGAATCGGCCTAAGGCTGGCCCTGCCAGCAGCCACCAGGCAAGCTGAGGACCGGTATTTTTTTCCCGTGGCCCGGTAGCAGGCCGCGGTCCATAATTTGGGAAATGTTGGTATAGAACATGGACGGAAGCACACAGGCTGGGATGCACCAAGGGTTATTGAGACATGACCCAAGATGCCCAGCAACTCCCTCTCCCCCTGCCTTCCCACAAGCCTCAATGGGAGAAGAAGAGGTCTTCTGTTGGATAGCTACCCAGAGTGCAAAGTGCCGCAAATGTGGTAACACAATAGTGTGGACGACTGACAGTGTGGACACACAACAGTGGTTTCTCTGCACTCTGTGAGCAGCACTGTAACTGCCAGTGTTTCACACACAGGCTGTGTCTATCCTGGCAGATGTAAAGGTAGTGTGGGCCATTACTCCCATTAGATAATTTTGAATTACTTGGATGAATACAAATGTTTTTGTACAGGTGGGATATCCCTGGTTTTGCATGGTAACCTAAGCAATCCTGAACTGCAGAGTTTGCTGGACCAGAGGAGGTCAAAGCTCCTCTCCTGGCTGTTGGGCCTGCTCTCCCAAGTGCAAACCCTGGCTTCTGAGCTCTGCTCCCGGTCCCGGCTGGGGTTGCACTCCCTGCTTCCTCCAGCTCTGCCAGGGCTGTGCTCCCCTGCTGCCTCTGGCTGTGCTCTCTGGTCCAGCAATATTCATGTTGTTGGATCAGATAGTCCCAGATTTTAGAGGTTCAACCTGTATTTGTATTTTAACACATTGTAAAAGCTGAGGAAATATAAACATTTGGGATGAGGCTGTGGAGTAGGCAGCATTGCCTCAGGCCTGGTCTATATTGAAAAGTTATAGCAGTGTTTGAGTGTGTGGCATTTTTGTTTTTGCTATATTACGTACTGATAAAATCCATAATATAGATGCAGTTATGCTGGTGTAAAAGTGCTTTTGTGGTTGCAGCTTATTTTCCTAAGGGAACTAGCGTAAGTTACACGAGAAAATATTCACTAGTGTAAGGCCTACCTTAAGAAGAGAATCAGGAGACTTGAGAGCACATCTACACTGCAATGTAAACACCTGTGACTGATCCGCATCTACTGATTAGTGCTTGAGCTACTAGTCTGTAAAATTGTGGTATATATGTAAGAGGTTGAGATCCTAGTGGTTGGACTCCAGCTGGACCCTCGTTGGGTCCCAGAGCTAGGATCCAGCTGGAGCCCGGATATCTACAGTGTAGTTTCACAACCTAGTAGCTCAAGTCCCAAGAGCTGGAGTTAACTGATGTGGGCCAGCCATTTATGTTTAATTACATTAGAACATTTTTATATTGGGGCTGCTGAAAGTCACTGAACAAATTGTAAACCCTATATATGATGGAAACCACTACAAGTCAGGTGGCGCTGCTGTACTCTTAGTTCCGGCATTTCTGAATAGACATACACCCTGAAGATCTGTTCCCACCTCTTGCTGGCGTTAGGTGAACTGTCAATAAACATCTGTTTCTAGTCCCTTTCTTAAATTTAAATCACAGACCAATTAATGCTTTTTCATATAACTCATGTTCATCATACACTTTAAATGTTGCCTATCTTTGTGCTAATACGTGAGAAGAACCTGCCATAATTGAAAGGTAAGAGAATAACCAGAAGTGAATATTAGTGTGGCATTTCAGCCTTCAGCCACAGCATGTAATATAAATGTCATTATTTAACAAGGCTAAGGAGGCTGTGATCAGCCACAGAGGTTTCAGAAGGAAATCCTTGGCTGAGGAGTTCACAGAAAGCAACTGGGAAAGAGAGGACAATTAGTATCTGTGTGACGTTCTGAAGGAAGCTCAGGAAGTGTGCTGTCCTCTGACTGTATGGCCGAAAGCCACCTAAGCATTTTTACAGGTTGATTTAAAAACTTGCGGGCATACCAAACCAGTTGAGGGGGAAAAGAGAGAGAAATAAGTTCCTGGACTGCAGGCCTGAGTTATGTTGCCAGACTACTGTTAAAGAGAATTGGAACCTGATTACTGAAAGTGACCATTTACCAGGAAGCTGTCCAAAAGAAAACTTGGCTCATACGAGGCACATTTATCTCTGGGATGGTACTTGGTCCTGCTATGAGGACAGGGGACTGGACTCGATGACTTCTCAAGGTCCCTTGCAGTTCCAGTTCCAGTTCTGAGATCGATCGATCCATCTATCTAATATTTATGAAAATACTTATTCTCTGTTGTGACTTTTGTGCAACAATAAACTGCTGCTGCAAACAAAACAGCTTACCTGAAGGACTCTTTTAAATTAAGACTCTCAAACTTCTTTGGGTGGAGAAGGGGGAGAGACATTCTGAAGACTATTTTTATGTGGACACTGCAAAACTTGTAGGGTAAGGAGGGATTCATAGAGAGATGCTGAATATCTTAATTTGGAAAATGAGATGTCATTCTTAATTGTTTATAAGTGGATGCAAAATTTTAGAATTGATGTTTCACATTAAAGGAGATAATGTTGGGGAGGTGAATAAAGAATATGCAAAATATAATCTCTGCATTCAGCTTGATTGTAAACTAATGCAGGTATTCTAAGACTGCATTGAAAAAATGCTACCAACTGTATTAAAGATGCTGTGTCAAATTTTGTTAAAATTAGAGTATAACATCTAGTATATACAGTGTAGTTCTTAAATTCTTTGTGAAAGATTGTTATGCAGATTAAAAGTTCATCAGTCACAAAGTATGACCAAACCATTTTCAATTCATGTTTAATTCATATTTTTTTCATTAAAAGAGGAAATTTTGATCATATTTCGCTAGTTAGAGGTATGTAACGTGAATACTAGGGTATCACTGACTATATTCAACTAGAAGAGGGGTGGGCAATAGTTTTTGGTGGGGGGGCCGCTCCAAGATTTTGGAAAATGGTCATGGGCCTCACTTTTCTGTGGAGGAGATATGGCATTTTAGGATAGAGGTTGGGTGCAGAAGGGTACACAGGGTAAGGGACTGGGGCAAAGGAGATGGTGTGAAGTCTGAGAGGGAGTTTGGGTGAAGGAGGTGGTTGTGGTCAGGGGATTGTAGTGTAGGGTCAGGGAGGGAAAATGGGTGCAGGAGAAGTTTCTGGCCTGGGAGCTGGGCTCTAGAAGGAAGTGTAAAGTTGGGGAGGGAATTGTGACCTGGGAAAAGGGGGGGCAGACTGTAGAGGGTTTGGAAGGTGACCTGGGAGAGGGAGTTGGGGTGCAGCAGACACAGGGGTGCCAGAGGCAGGCTCTGGCTCAGAGGCGCTTAAGTATCTATCTCCTGGCCAGCAGCACCCCCAAGGCAGGTGGGGCTCCCTGACTGCTGTAGCCCCAGATCACTTTAAACTGCAGGCTTTTCTCCATGTGACTCTCCTTTCTGGGAGGGGGAAGAGGCTTGCGCTGTCCCATCACTCATGCCAATCTTACAATTGGTTGTTTCCAGCCACTAGGAGCTGAGGATTGGGCAGGGAGTTCACCCGAAGCTTCCCCCTCCCTGCAGAGCAAATAGCTGCATGGACTGTGCTTTAAACTGTGCCAGCTGTGTGACTGAGGGTCCCGGCAGTGTGGTCCAGGTGCTGGATTTTGCCCTGAACTAGAATAACAATATCCAAGGTTTCTGAGGAACTGTGAGGTTAAAATCTCACAGAGCTTCAACTCCAGCCACAAGCAATAAGAAGGAATTGAAGGGGATCTGGACAGTGCCACCTCATATGGCTAGTGGTGGGGGAGGGACTATGGGTTCTGCTAGACAAAATTCTCCAGTTCTGGTGTGCTGGGTATGCACAGGACTTGTACTTGTACTTGTTACAGGAGTTGGAGTAAGAAGTCCTCCAGCTTGACAGTATTTTGACATTATTTCGAAATAACTGCCTGCTGTTTAGACGTGGACTAAGTTATTTCAAAATAACGTTGCTGTGTAGATGTACCCTCACAGAGATGGGAATTTAACATGGATGTCCTGAGTCCCCATTGAGTGTCTTATACACAAGATCAACCTTCCTGACTCTTTTTTTGTTTGTTTGTTTGATTCTATCATGTCACTTACTGAGTCAGGATTCAACATAGACTACTTCAGTCGGAACTAGCAGAATAAAGGAAGGAAATCTAAATGGCCACCCTGCAACTCAGAAACTAATAATTTTAAACTATGGGCAAGACCCATTAATGCTTTCCATCCACCACAATATTTTATCAGAACGACAAACTATCAAATAGATAAAATAATTGCCTCTTAAAGACTAACAAAACACGTAGATGGTATCATGAGCTTTTGTTGGGCACAACCCACTTCTTCAGATGACTGGAGTATTAAAAATCTAGATCAAAGAATAAATAAGGGGTAGGGAGAGGGGGGGAAAAAAGGGGGGAAGGAGGGCAAAAAGAGAGTGAGTGAGTAGATGGTTCAAATAATTACAAGAGGCTGATAAGAACAGTTAGCACCTCCGTTGGTTGGTTGGTGAAGTCATTAGGATGTGGAAGGCAGTGTGGGAGCCAGCCAATGTCCCTGTTCATACCATTTGCGTAAGAATTAAACTAGTAAATGAAGTTAAGTGCCAATCCTTCCCTATGTATTTGGCTTATGGAATTGGCCTGAAGCAACACGGTGTCTTGGAGATCCGTTAATGAGTGTCCAAAAAAGAGTCAGGAAGGTTGATCTTGTGTATAAGACACTCAATGGGGACTCAGGACATCCATGTTAAATTCCCATCTCTGTGAGGGTACATCTACACAGCAACGTTATTTAATCTTTAATCTGCCTGGACGTCAGCACAATTTTCAGTGCTGTCATGAGTTCAGTTTTTATTGCTTTCTTATGTGCCCAATTTTCTCCTCATTTGTAAGCCTATTTTCAGGGTGCATCTACACTGCACCCACAGCTCAAAATAAGCTACACAATTTGAGCGATGCAAATTGCATAGCTTATTTTGAGAAAATAGCTTATTTCAAAATTTGGCATTGTCTTCACAACACTTATTTTGAAATAAATTGCTATTCTGAAACGTCCCTTACTCCTCGTGGAATGAGGTTTACAGGGTTGTTGGAATAAAGAGCTTGTTATATTTCAAAATAATGGGCATGCTCAGAAGATGTAGAATAGCTATTTGGGAAGACTGGAGCACTGTAGAAATAGTGTCATTGGCTAGCTGTTTGGTCAAGTGTGTCTCACTAAGCTGCTTTCTCTCTTTTTTGTTAGTCTTGCCAGACTCTGTGTCAGGGTGAAATCAAACTTGAGCTTTAAATTCCTCCTATTTTTCCATAAGTGGGAAATTATATTTTACTTCTTTGCATCCTAGACATTACACCCTTCTGTCTTGAATAAGATATGTTTGTTGGTATAACAATAAAGACTTATCTACCTATATAAAATACAGGACCCACATTTTCATAAGTGACTAATGATTTTGGATGCCCAAATTGATATGTTTTAAAGGACCCTTACTTAGAAGAAACTGGTAAATACCTATCTTCTGAAAATCAGACCTCTTGTACATGCTTCTATGTAGGTGCACACAATTGCTAGTTATGTTTGAGAACTTGGGTTTAGTACTTTAAGAACTTAGAACTACTGTAATGTAATACATAAGATTCCTCAAAGGGCACATGAGTCTTGTGGCCTGTACCCCTCATGATGAATAAAGACTTGTCTTCACTACACAGTGGATCAACACTACAGTGATTGATCCACCAGTGGTCTGTTGTTGTGTCTGCTTAGATGTGGGTGGGGGAGTGGTGGGTAGTGTACATTAGGCCTAAGAGTGTGATTCTTTAATGAGAATTTCCATTGACCATTAGATTAGTTTATAAGGACGTGCCTCCCTTGCTACAGTTCAAAAGCAGAAGCTCCACAGTGAGCATGCTAGCAGGGGACTCAGTTGGCCCCGTGTTCCCTGAAGGGCCTTAGCCAGAGAGGATCTTGTACATTTCAAAAGCAGAAGCCTGGCTCCTGGGACTCCCCTGCTGGTCCCATGCTCCTGCAGTGCTTCAGCCTTTGAAATGTACAAGATCCGTGCTGGGACTCTTGTACATTTCAAAAGCAGAAGTGCAGCAGAAGCAGCGCAAGCGGAGACTGCTTGTTGATAGAAGCAGCGGGGGGGGGGGGGGGGGGGGGGGGGGGGAAGCTATAGGTTGCATACTAGTTGACTTGTTGCTTACATCTCTAGATTGGATAACTGGTAGTTAAAAGGTATTTTTGTTTAAATATCACCACTTTAAATACTAAAGAAACCATAAGAAACCATGATTTAAAAAAAGGCTGTCTCTTCTCTTCCTGTGTGACTAGATATGGTCTGGGAGTACTATGAAAACATCATTCTGAGTCTTTGCACGTGAAAGTGGGACTGTCATGTTGATTGACAGTAATCACTGCAACCTATTAAGAAGTGGTACTGACAACTTTTTTTTAAGCGATCTTCTGGTGAAAGGATTGTGGCCATAACATGGTATTTCAGGAGTGAAGATTATGGAAGCATTGGTGGAAACGGTTGTGATATATGGTCATTAAGGTTTCACAGAAGAATTAAGGGGACACTGGGGACTGGGCAGAAGTAATAGGCTCAGATAATGCAGAACGTTTTTGCAACTGACTTTTTATCTAAGGGAGTCACTCCTTAACAATTCCATTGCCCTCAATACCTCCATTGTACCATAGTGGATTTGGAGCAGTTTTGTGTTGTCTTGCAATAATTAAACCAATATGTGGACAAAGTTGAAACTAACTCAGAATATCCTGGTTTAAACTAGAAGTTGTCCATAATGAAAGCTGTGGGTTCAAACGGTCTTTGTGGTTCAGGCCAGTTTACAGTATGTTGAGCTAATTCAGGGAGAGGAGAACATCTTGCAAAGTATTACTTAAGTGTGTACCCTTATAAGGTGCTCAAAGAGAAAATAGATGCACCTCTCAGGATGCTACTAAGAAAGCCTGAAAGGTCTATTAAAAACTATTAGTGAACTAGGAAGCTGTCCAGTGCTTGTCGATGTAAAGGGTAATCGTTTATTTTCCTGAAAAATGGAATTGATTCTTATCCTCATTCAGAAGATGGCATGATCTTATTGGAAATCCCCAAATGCTAAGCTTCATGTAATATTTGACTAAATGTTGGAAAGACTTAAAAGGTAACCACAGAGTATAATTCCTTGTGGCTGAAACTCCCAAGACTTGACTTCACAGTTAACAGCCTATGCTAAGTTCTCCTCTCATCCCCTGAACTCCAGTGTCTTGCCCAAAGATTTATTGTACCAGAAAAGAGACTAAACTCTGAGGCACAAAAATAAGTTAGCAACCACTTAGTTGTGTCCTGAACACTAACTACTTTTATATTTTTCTAGAGTGGAAAGGGAACTTTCAGACAGATGACATAGCATCTGCCCCATTACCCAGATAAGTCATGATTTCCCCACATTCCTTATTAACCTTTGTCATAATGGTAGCAGCAATCAGAGCGAGGATCTCTAGTCTCCTATTTCACTTAACTGGCTTGTCCAGCCTCTATGAGCAGTGATCATCAAAGAACTCCAGGGGTCACTGATTTCAAAGCCCCATGCCTGAAACATATTCAGTCCACAAAAATTATTTCGGAAACTGGACTCCTATGTACTGAAGGGAGAGGATACCCAACTTTCATAGGTTAAGTATTTGATTCTGTGGAACGTGACATTAACTGTCAACACAAGAACTCAGATAAGGATTCAGTCATTCACCTAAATAAGGGATGCACTTAGTAGCTACTCTGGGGATGTCTACCCTGCCAAAACAAACAGACTCCCCTGATTTGTCCCCTTAACAATCCGCAAAACCCCAACCTGTGTCAGGGAGAGAGAACTGAATGAAAGTCTTAATGTTGGCACAGCCAAGCAGGCGAAATCCCTGGAACGTGAAATCCCTGGAACGTGCTATGGGATCTGGGATGAATGTGTCAACTTCCAAATGCTAGCTGGAGAATTCAACAGGGGCACCAGGATTGCACATACAAATATGTTGTAGGTAGTGATGAAAAGGAGCCAGCACCTTTTCAGTTGGACTAATGATGTTAAGTAATGATTAATTTCCTAGTCAAGTAGTCAGTATAATTTCCATCAACTACTCGACTAGTCAATAGGCTCTTCTGCATTCCTCCTTTGAAATCTACAAGAGCCCCCACTGGGGAAGTCCCACAGAACTCCGGGCTTCATGCAGCCAAGGTGGTGTTTGAAAGGGACAGTGCTGAGATGGGGATCAGCTGTGTGGTGCTGCCCCTTTGAAGTATTCCTTCCCCCATCTCCTTTGCTGCCTCTATCTGATAGAATAGTGATAGAAGTGTATCCGTGTTAGTCTGGTGTAGCTGAAACAAAAAACAGGACTATTAGTCTTTAAAGTGCTACATAGTCCTGTTTTTTGTTCTATCTGATAGAGGCAGTAAGGGGAGGGAAGGACACAATGGAATCAACTAGTTGATTAGTCAGCTAGTCCTTAACATCCCTAAGTTGGACAGTTGTGTTTTCTGTATATAGTGGCACACAAAGAACAGAATGGTGACCCAAGCCCAACTGTCCTCTTTGGTGGGTAGAAAGAAGTCTAAACTCTATATCAATAATACTCAATTAGATCTACCTGTAGGCTGGTTTAAGAATTTTATGATGAGATGGGCCATTTGCACAGAAGGCTGACCAAAAGAAAGAATCAGCTGCCAATAAAGACCTTAATTGTACCATATATATTAGTGTTTCTATCTTTTAGCCAATTTTATAAATCAACATTATTGCCTGCATTATTTGTTAATGCAGGCAATAATGTTAATGTAACAAACATTATTTGTTACAATCTCTGATGACAGCAGTGGTGACATTGATGATCTCTGGCAAGTTTTGTGAATAGTAATTTTTAAGAGGTCAGGGCAAGGCACACGCATTGGTGAGGATGCTCATCTGTCAGGTGATTGCAGTATTGTGTTCTAATAATGTTCATGGTAGAAAATCATAACATTTATCCAAACATTATTAAAATGTAGCTAGCTTCTGGCTGTTCTGAAACTGGTCAGCACATTGACTCCAGAAGTCACAGAAAGTCCCACTTCTCTGAATTTTGCCTTCAAGACATCTGAGCTCTGAGGCCTTACAATTTCTAATTGAAAGGCATCTTCATCAGTTGAATCAAGAATATCCTTTGCTTCAGAACTGCAAAGTCCGTTGGCAGAAACAGTAAACAAAAGCAAATTCTTTGTAATTTTCAAATCACACTTCGAAATTTTTCATCAGATAGTTTAGGAATTTATGTATCATGTTCTTAGAAGTTTCATCTGTAGCAACGTGGTGTGGGAAAGTGCAACATCTTTTTTGTTTAATCTGTCTGAAAGATTTCAAGATTCTTTTCAAAGGCATGTTCTTTTTTCAAAGAGATCACAAACATTGCTTGTACAGCCTTGGAGGTGCAAAGTTGAGGGAATTGAAGTGACAAGTAATATTGCACACAAGAGCTATCTGACATACAGGGGATATCATTTAATAAATTCTAGAAACTTGCAAGCCTTATTGGTTTTAAAGAAGTTCTATATCTTTTTGAAGCACATAAAACCTCTCTAACATATGGCTCATACTTAACCAGCAAACTCCACTATGCTGGAAGAGGTTACTGTTTTTAGCTGAAATGTCTTGTAAAAGAGTTTTAAAAAGATGATGTGAGCCAGAGTGTATGTAGTTTACTAATTTCATCACAGTGCCAATTTAATTTTCCCCCCCAAATCCCTAGACACTTTTAACACACAGGGTAGTATAGTGTATGATGCAGTGACAGCTATTTAATGAAGGATGTATTGCTGCTGAAAAAGGGGCAGCAAAGCCCTTCTTGTTCCCTGTAAAGGCGGGACCTCTCTCTGTAAGAAGTAAGTTTACTTTCTGTGATTGTTTCAAACTTAATTTCTCTTTTTGTGTAAATTTCTAATGGTATTAAGCAAAAACATCATCTTTGAAAATTTCACCTTTGTAAAATTTAAAAGCAGTGATAAGTGGTCAGTGTCACTTAAATCGCTTAATTTGTTCACAGCAGAGAGACACGTATTTGCTGGTTTTCAAATAAAAAAGCAGTGTTGACAAACAGTTCTTGTAAATTACCTTCAATCTTTGCACTGGTATGGAATCAGATGTGAACTTGATTCACAATGTCATCTTTGTTTTTTATCTCCGGCAAAAAGCTGCCTCAGCATTTCTAACATGCACTCCTTCATAAACTCAACATCCAGGAAAGGTTATTTCTTTTTTAGCTAGTACCAACATTATCCTATGAGAAGCAGCTGTTGCTTTTTTTCTGTGAAATCACTGATGTTGTGAGAGTGACATTTTGAATTTTGTTATGAAATCTGTAGATTTTCAATTTTATCATGTTTTCCAATACTGTCAGGATGATAGGCTGCATTGAAGTTACTATGCTCATGTGTAGTAACTTCAAATTCAAATTGTGCCTCATGTTGATGACCTTACAGATGGATACAGTGGTTTGGCATATTTAAAGGTTTTGCATTTAAATGAGTTAACATAATACAAAGAAAATCTGCTGTCCAATATGGATTTAAAGCATTTTCCTTTTCAATTTTGCAATGTTTAATCCCATTCACATTAATTTTTGGCTCAATTGCCATCAGAAATAGAAAAAAGGGCAGCGTCTTAGCTCAAATACAGCCAATGCTATCGTGAAAGTTTAGGCTCCAGTAAGCAGTGCTTAATTTGTGCTGTAGCTGAGCTGAGGTCTGGCAGCTCTCAGCTTGAAAGTTCATAGCCCTGGCACCCTTCTGTCCAGCAACTTCTGCTTTCTAGCTGCCCAACTCTGAAAACAGTGCTACTGCCAGCAGCAAGCAGAAGTAATGACAGTACACCTTACTGTGCAACCCTTCTATACTGCTGCTGGTAGCAGTGCTGTCTTTAGAGCTAGGAACCCAACCAGGAGCTACTCGCCAGCCAGGAGCTACTCGTCAGCCAGTGCTTAATCTGAGCCATGACTTGCTGGGTCTGAGCACTAGCACCACTACTATTTCAAATTCAGCCTTCCAGTAAGTTACTTACTAAGGAATTCATTACGAATTACAGGCGACATGTTGCTATTTGTAAATTTAATTACAAACTTCTTTAAGGTGAGCTGGGGGCTCACACAGAAAAACTTGACGTGCCACATTTGACTTGAGAGAATGAAGGTGCTTTTCTTGTGCTACATGAAAGCCTGCTCCAAATCCAGATATGATGCAGTTAAAGGGATGTGAATGTTAATCAAGTCCTTTTGAATTAGGCCTCATTCTTTGGGGGGGAGCATCAGTAAACTTGAGGGCTACCTCAGTTAGGGTATGTCTACACAGCAAAGTTATTTCAAAATAACAGCCCTTATTTCAAAATAACTTTCTTAATGTCTACACAGCCAAACCGCTATTTCAAAATAAATTTGAAATAGCGGAGCGCTAATTTCAAATTTGGTAAACTTCATTCCACAAGGAATA
>JANRFK010006693.1:40986674-41000512 GCA_030068395.1 Apalone spinifera | reverse complement strand
CCCACTGGCACTCTGTCCCCTGCTCAGAACCCTGTCTTCTGCCCTCCCAGCACCTTGTTCCCTCTCCTCTGCCACCAGCCGCAGAACTCTGTCCCCACGAAATGTATAATTATAAATATTTTAGATTTAAATAGCATGAATAAAAAACAGACTATTTATTTC
This sequence comes from Apalone spinifera, assembly GCA_030068395.1. Taxonomy (NCBI): domain Eukaryota; kingdom Metazoa; phylum Chordata; order Testudines; family Trionychidae; genus Apalone; species Apalone spinifera. The sequence continues at coordinate 41,000,350 of JANRFK010006693.1, read as the reverse complement.
ATAACTATAAACACATGATTTTAATTTCTATATCGCATAATTTAAAAATAAACTGTTTATCAGAGTGTGTAAGTAAGGGCTTGGGATAGCAAGTGATGGACAGGAGGAGAATAGAGAGGGCAGGGCTTCAAGGAAGGGGCAGGGCTTCAAGGAAGAGGCGGGGCAGTAGGTCTTCGCCTGTTCTGAGATTTAAAAAGTGATCTTGGGTGTAAAAAGCTTGGAGACCACTGATGTAGGTCCTCTGAGAGGAACATGTTTAATGAGGATGAAATCTTTGGAGAGTATAGCTGTTAAACTGTAGTAAGGCTCTAAACTCTAGTGCAGGGGCATAGAACCCTTTTTGGCTCAGGGGCCGCTGGCCCACAGAAAAATCAGTCGTGGGTCGTACACATGTGAGAAGCTGAAATCCAAAAACCAAATCCTCACTGAAATGGGTCCCGACTGAGAAGGAGAAAGACACTCCACACATTCCCCTCACATACCAGAGCCTAATGGGGTTTAGGCTAGTAGATTGTGTGTGCTTCAGCCCCACTGGGAGACAGCGGGGGATAATGGGGGGAATGCCAGCAATATTGCAGTCCTGAACCTTGGGGGCCAGATCCAGGCAAGCTGGGGGCCGCATCTGGTCCCTGGGCCATAGGTTCCCCATGCCTGCTCTAGTGAGTATCTAAACTTGGGGGTAGTAAAAGGCATATCCCTGACACAAAGGCCACCCTCTGTCAAATTCAATGTCTGTGTTCCAAAACATTGGTCCTCTAGAGCTTGCCATAGATACGGTCACTAGAATATTTTTAATATTTGAAGAACAATGTATTTTGTTCTTGCTGCCTTCTTTTTTTTGAAACATTTTGGCTGAAATTTTCCAAACACCCTTTCAACCCCCATAACCACAAAAATGCAACAAACCCATCCTCAGACACATAGCATGGATGATCATTTCACCTCAAAAGGGTTAAAATTAGGCAACGTTAGAAGCAAATGAAACAGATTTGTATAATGGAGAGAGCCAGGCACCTTTATTGTCTGTGCAGCCAGCCCCACCTAGAATACTGTAATTGTTAGCTGTACAGGCCAGTGCAAAATTTACAGTTTTAATCTAATCAGTGAGCTTTTTTTAGACACATACTTTGCCTATTACTGCATACATTTCATTCTCATGGCTAGATGGTATGATGCATTTTAAATTATGCAACTCTGTGTTGTAGTAAAATGTTGAGGTTCTTAGTAGTTTCACCATCTGCTTAACACTTTTATAATCAACAGAAAATATCAGTGAGATTTATATCAGGTCATCCTACTTGCTCAGTCTTTCCTCAGAGGTTTAATTTTTATCCTGATACAAGCAGAAAGTCTTCCAATAGATGTGACACATGTAGAGTGTGTATTTGTTTGTGTAACCATAGTGATTTCACTAGCTCTACCCAGCAACAGTTCAAGACAGGAGGTGAAGAATGTGAACTGCAGGAAGTTAGTTAGGCAGAATATAATTATATATGATTTCACCAGAGCACAGTGATTAATGCCACTACCCTTGCAAATGGTTTTACATCATCTCTTCAAAGAAGTAGTTATTAAATCATAAACCTGTACCTTTCAACTCCCCAGTGCCATACCAGAGCATTGCTTAAATAGTCATCAGAAGAAAGATTGTTACCTATCCTTTTTTTGATATGCTAGAAATTTTAAAACTTCTGCATTGGCATAATATAGTTCTTCTTCAAGTGCTGTCCCTGTGGGTGCTTCACTTTAGGTGTCTGGAGACTTTTGGTAGCAGTGCCAGGTTGGGTCACATATGCATGGTCCCTGACTCGCACTATTCTAGGCAGTTAGCTGTGCAGTTTGGCCAACTCCCACTCAGTTCTTTCTCTCCCACTCTAGGCTAGGAATCAGATTATTCAGCAGGACCTCATTACTTTGTAGTTTTGTTTACAGGTAGTTACATAATTCCTTCCCTGGTTCCTTTCTCACTGTTGAAAACAAAACAAAACTGTTTTCTCCCTTGCAATGTGGGCTGCTGCCTATGAAAAACTATCCCTCAACATACAGAGCCTTCCTGAGGTTAAAAGTCCTTGACAGGAATGCCCAGTTTGTCGGATTTTAAATGTTGTCTCCCCTGCAAGCTCGTGATTCCTGTTTCAGATGGTCAGGATCAATGTGTTGACTGCCTATGTGAAGCACACATCCCACAGAAATGTCAACACTGCCTCAGGCTCATGGTTAGAATAAGATGGGTGTGACGGGGCTGGCCTGCTCCACACTGAACAGAGGGGAGGAGAGCCCGTCTATTGGGTAGAATATGCCCCTTCCCCATAGCCCTGCCGGGCATGCTCGCAGTGCAGCCTCAGTATAAAAGGCTGCTGGGCTGCTCAGTTGGGGCTGACCTCCAGGGAGGAAGGAGCTCCGGCCCAGAGCCGCTGCTGGACCTGATGCCGGAACCAGAGCCGTTGGGATCGCTGCCGTTGCTGCTACCGTCCCTGGGTTGAGTACACCCACAACACCGACTCCGGGGGGCCGCCCGCCCCGCTGCAGTGGACAATCCCTTCGCTACTGCCCCAGACACGGGACCTGCTGATATTGCTGCCACCGCTGGCCCAGCTTCCGCAGGTGGAGTCTCCGTCGGCCACAGGGTGGTGGTTGGAAGCAACCCAGGGCAAGGGGCAGGGAACCCCTCAGTGGGTTCGGCGCGTTTCGGGGAGAACTCCCTGCCGAGTCAGTGATGGGAACCACCCACCACTAATAGGGCCCTGGGTTGGGGTCCGGTGGAGAGGGAGGGCCCGGACCCCCCTACCCCATCCCCTCAGGGCACCAACTAGGCCTCAGGGCCTGCTTGAACCTCAGGCTAGGCCTCTGGGCCTGTGACTTTGTGCTGAACTAGGCCTCAGGGCCTGCTTGAACCTTATGGAGAAGAAGGCGAGGCTGGGGACCCCACCACAATGGGCTAAAGACTTGCGGCTCAAAATTGTCCTTGTGAAGAAGTCTCTTATCAGACCCACATTGGAGCCTGAAACTCGGGACTCCCAGATTTACCTCACCATCCACAGCTTCTGACAAGGGTCTTTCTTTCACCTCACAGCAACCTGCCAAACATTATCTGAAGAGGCAGACACCTGAGTCCCCACTGCAGGACTTGGTCAAAAAGAGCTGTTTCACAATCAGGCACCTGACACTTTGACAGGTGTTGACAGCAGTAACAGCAAAACTCACTGCCACCAGGAATGAAGAAGCCAGGGCTACCACAAGCTCTGACAGAAGCTTATGGTGAAATCAAAATCCCATGCCTCTGCACCACCAAGAAAGAAACTGTGACACGCAAGAACTGTGGTGCTGCTTCAAGAAGTATAGTATTCAAAGGTGTGGCCATCACTCACAGAGATTCAGATGATAGTGCTGCACAGTGCTCTGCAGCCCCTGTCACTGACAAGCATGCAGCCACAGGGCCCATTCAAGTCCCTCTGCATAGAAGCAGTTCCTTCTGCAGAGGGACTTGACAGTGGGCTCCGCCACTAATTTCCCTATCCTCCAGTGGGGACAGGACACCATTAACACCGAGTCTCCTGATGTCCCCGACATCACCCACATCTTATTTGTGTAAGGAAGACGAGAAGAGTGCCTTATTTGTGTAAGAGAGACTCAGACAGTCCCCTGCTGGTCTCGTGCTCCTGGCAGCATTTCAAAACGGCAGCACTGCATGGAGCCTGAAGTCTGGCCCCAGGACCCACATGGCACTGCTGCTTTGAAGCACCCCCACTTCCCCCTCCCCCCCTTGCTGCCTCTTTCTGATAGCGGTAGCATGGGTGGGGAAGCAAATAGTCAATTAGTCGTTTATATCCCTAGTTTAGGAATGTGGCGGCAACAACAGCCCAGAAACACAACTCATGATTAGTATGGGAAAGATTTGGTTTCTTTGGCCATAAGCTTACTCCTCGGTGACACTTCACCTCCACATAGGCAGTTATGATGAGGAGTCCTGTGGCACCTTATAGACTAACAGATGTATTGGAGCATAAGCTTTTGTGGGCAAAGATCCATTTTGTCAGATGAATCTGAGGAAGTGGGTCTTTGCCCACGAAAGCTTATGTGCTAATAAATCTGTTAGTCTATAAGATGCCACAGGACTCCTCATCGCCGTTGCAGATTCTGACTAACACGTCTACCCCTCTGATAATAGGCAATTATGTGGCATTACTAGTGAAAGTCAACTTTATGAACTGTACAAAAATATCTGAATTGATTAATTTTATTGCTGAGTTAGAGAGAACAATTCGCTGCCTTTGTATCAGAGGGCCAACTTATCTCTAAAACATCCCTCCAAGCTGCACTTGATTCTGAGAACACAGCTGTAAGAGCTGTGGTGATGGCTGTAATAATGTGAAGGGCCTCATGGCTCTATCTTTCTGGCTTTCCCAAAGAGGTACAATCCACTCTGGAAGACTTGCCATTTGAGGGGTCCAAATTATCTGCCTTAAAGACAGACGAATCTTTCCAATTGCTCAGGAAATTAGGGATGTTAGAAATAGTTTATTTTGGTATTCGTGTACCTGCAACAATTCTTAGCAGTTACACGTGTAGTCCCCTTACTAAAGGGGCCTCTGTTTTAGTCTGAAAAGACCCTGTGTGCTACAATCCAGACTACAATTCCCATGAGCCCTTGGGGAAAAAGAGGAAGGAAGGACCCTGAGGGAGAGAGGACTCTCTCTCCAGATATGCCTGAAGAAAAGAGGCCTAGCAGTCTGGGACTCTGCCTTGGAGTTTGGAACCGAAGGGGGAGCCAGGTTGCTGCTAAGGACATTGATCCAGTCCAGGGGCTGTTGGAGTGCAGCTATAGACCAGGACTAGATGCCTGCTGGAACTGGGATTTAGTAGGCTGCTTCCAATAAGCACAGCATGAGGCAGTAAGTTTTGGGCCTTGTTGAAAAAGTGCTGCCTGGGAAAAAGTGCAACATCAGCGCGCCCACGCAAGCAAGCGTCTGGGACTGTCAGCCCAGGGGTGTGCACACTTTGGGGTGGGATCACTGATAGTACAAATGTTAGCTATATAGACTTCAATTATTATGTGTTTTGTTAATGCTGTTCATTGCTAAATCTGTTAATCCCTTTTATTTAAGTTAAGTAAAAAATTGTTTATTTTAAAATATTCTATTAGATGTATATGATTTGTAGTTGTTCTGGAATTAGATCCAGATTTATGTTGGGATGAGTATGTTCCAGGAGGCTCTCAAGGCACACCAGTGAGTGTGTACAAGGCCAGCCAGGTGGAGGCACCGCCATTTTACATTCATTACAAGCAAGGGGGTGGATAGGGTTTTCCCCAACTAAACACCATCACCACTGGGGTGCTCAGGATCTCTTTTGGGGTTAAAACATCAGGCGCCCAGGCACACCTGTGAGTGTGACCTGCTCCCCAGTAACCCGGGGAGGAAAAAGGGGGGTTACACATGGTTACTAAAATACTCCCTCTGGGAGTGGAACTGGCAGCTAGTGCACTCAAGGTCCCACTTTCAGGGAGTCTCCTGCCACCCCATGCTGCCGCCGCTGTACCAGGGCAGGTGGGAGCTGGTCCCTGAGGGGAGCCGATTTAAAAATAGTCTCCCTGCACAGAGCAGCTTCCGCCTGCTGCCCCTGTCCACAGGGGTCCAAGTTCCAGAATCCCATGGAGCATCCTCTGTCCGTGGGAAGCTTGGGCCCCCTGTGGACCTGAGCTAGAGGCAGCAGTGCGGAGTCGTTTTTTTAAACTGGCTCCCAACACAAACTGGCTCTCATCTGTCACCCAGCACTGCTGCCTTTGTGTAAGGCAGGCAGCTCCCCTGAGTGCTCTTCATTTGAAACTTGGACTGGTGGGCTGGGACTGAGCCAGCCTCCTGGTCCAAGTTTTAAATGCAGAGCACACTGTGTGGGTGGTGGTGGTGGTGGGAGTGGGGGGTGGTTAACCAGGACAGTTAACCGATAAGCAGTCATCAGTTAAATGATTAGCCAGCTAGCTGCTAACATCCCTAGAAGGAATCACAAGCGACTTTCCAATCTTTGGGAATCTACAATACCAAACCCGAGAAAAACAGTTATTACTACAAGCCTGCCAGTCGATGTACTCACAAAAAGAGCAATGGTAATTGGATCAATAGGGTTGCAGAAACAGGCACTGCAGGTGACGACAAGGGGACTTTAGTGGCTGCATCTCAACCTTCAACCCTCCAAAAAATTTGAAGCCGTAGTTGAAGGGCTGAAACCTCTGTCTCTCTCTGTGCTGACACCATCTTTCTCCTGTCTATTCAGAGATCACCTAGCCCCGTTCTATTTGCATTAGAAGACCATCGCATCTGACAAAATGGGTGTTAGAAATTGGACAGAATGGTTACTCCATCTCCTTTCTCTCCAAGCTTCTTACCTACTCTCCCTTCCTTCAGGGATCCTTCCCACAAGTACCTGCTGTGCCAAGAGGTTAACGTGGAGCACTATAACCCATGCCAGCACAGCACAGAGGATGAGGGTTTTATTTCCACTACTTTTTCATGAAAAAGAAGTCCTGCGAATGGAGGCCAGTACTTGACCATCAACTAAAGTTAATCAAAATACAACGATTCAGGATAGTAACACTGAGCACCATAATCTCAGCACTAGAAAAAGGGGATTGGTTCTCATCTCTTGACATCAATGATGCTTATTTTAATGTAACAATTTCACCTCTCCCTTTGCAAATTTCTCAGACTTATTATTGGACAGGACCGTTTTCAGTATAAGGTACTCACTTTCATTTCTCTGCTTACCATTGCGTGTTCTTGAAAGTGCTCGCTGTAGGGGCAGCCTACTTATCCTGGAACATGATTATGACATTTCCGTGCCTGGATGACTGCCTGCTAGAAGCACCAACAAGGCAGGCAGCATTGCAAGCCATCAAACAGAGGGTAACCCTCTTCACAAACCTGGGCCTCCAAATAAATACGAAGTCCACTCTAATGCCAGTGGAGGAACTGGACTTCATAAGGGCCCACCTCAGTTTGATCAAGGCCATAGACTCACTGTCCAAACAATGTTTTCTTGCATTAACAAGTCTTGTATCCACAGCATGAAACAGCCCACAAGTATCTGCGAGGAGTTCCCTTCAATTCCTTGGCCACATGGCAATCAAAACCTTTGTTGTCAGACACACAGGATTAAACATTCATTGCCTACATGGAACGCTCTGCATGAAATATGTTCCACACAGACACTGTATAAACAAGCACTTTACAATACTGAACAAAATAAAGGAATCTCTTCTTTGGTGGACACACCCAACCAGTGTATCCAGAAGGGTGCCTTTCACTCAAAACATGCCGGCTCTGACCATCACCACAGGTGCTTCATTCCTGGGTTGGGCATATACTTGCACATACATTCTGTATGGAGCCACCGTTCTCTTACAAAATCCCTGCTCCACATAAACCTATTGGAACTCTGTGCTGTCTGGAATGCTTGCTCCGACTTCATTCCTTTCATCAAGGACAAGACTATTCAAATCTTATGGACAATATAACCTCCATGTGCTATATAAATAGACAAGGGGGAGCATGCTCTCACTCCCACTGTGTGAAAGCCATATAATTCTGGCAGTGGTACATCAGTCACAATAGCCACATCACTATAGTGTTCATACCTGGCTGTCAACAACGTCACAGCGGATTCCCTCGGCAGAACATTTTCTCAGGACCACGAGTGGGAGCTTAACACCAGAGTTCTACACATTTTTCAACAGTGGGGTTTCTCCATGATAGACCTTTTTGCTATTGCTCAAAATACCAAATGCCTGCAGTTTCGTTCAGGAGCAGGACTCGGTGTCCAGTTAGGTGACACATTCCTCCTCGAGTGATATGCTTCCCTTCTTTATACATTTCCTTCATCCCTCTTTTGAGCTGTATGATCCACAAGATCAGGCTGGATAGGGTCACAGTAGTTTTAATAGCCCCAGCATGGTCTTGCTAAACCTGGTCCACACACTCACACTTCAGTCTCATCTGCTGTCCCAGGGCTCAAGTTGTGTCCTGTACCCAGATACATGAAAACTCCATCTCAGAGCCTGGCTCCTCTATAGCTCAGGATAAGTGCTGACCTGCTTAGAGGAGATTAAAAATATACTTTCCACAGTTGCAGAGAAAAGGCCCATTATACATACATGCTAAAATGGACACGATTTAAATCATGGTGCCAACTAAAACAGAAGACATCCATCCCTGTGATGCTACCCTCTATACTGGATTACTTATTAGAACTCTAATGGTCAGGCCTGTGCATGAGCTCAATAAAAGTCCATCTATCTACTATCACAGCATTCCACCCCAAGGTGGATCACCACTCTGTCTTTACTCATCTGTTATTGAGTCCTTTGAAGAAACGTTTTACTAATGCATACACCGAACTCCATGAACCCACTATACCATGAGACCTCAGCCTGGTCCTTTGGGCTGTCACCTTTCTCCTATTCGAACCCATGGCAACTTGCTCAGTTCTACACCTTTCCATTAAAGTAGCTTTCCTCATGGTAAGTACATTGACATAGGAGAACTGGGAGCTCTTATGGCAGACCCTGCACACACGATCGTCTTTAAGGATAAAGTGTCACTCAGACTGCACCCCAAGTTTCTGCTGAAAAGTCTCTACTTTCCATCTTAACCAACCCATATATCTGCTAAAGTTTTACCATAAACCCCACACAGTGAGAACACATTACACACTTTATACTCCTGATGTTTGGTGGGCAATGATTTATTACATAGACTGGCCTGGACTGTTTTGCAAATCACCCAGACTCTTCATAGCCATCCCAGAATGCTACAAAGGGTGTGCCATCTCTAAACAAAGACTTTAAGTGGATCTCCAGTTGCATAAAACTCTGCTATTGTCAGTGCAGCCTCTAACCCCACACTCCGAGGATTCACTCTCATTCCACTAGAACCCTATCAGCCTTCCCTGATTTCCTCCATAATGTCCATATCAAGGACATCTGAAGAGCTGCTATTTGGGTATCAACCCCTACTTTTATATAGCACTATGCGTTAAAGCAACAGGCATCATCTGAAATCTCCCTCAGACACTCTATATTATCATTGGTCATGATTCAAACTCTGAAGCCCCCTCCTTCCATTGAAGGGCACTGCTCTGAAATCATCTACCAGTGGAGTACCCACAGGGACAGTACTTGAAAAAGAAGAGGGATTACTCATCTTGTGCATTTACTGAAGTTCTTTGAGATGTGTTCCCTTGTGGTTGCTCCACTATCCTTCCTCCTTCCCTCTGCGTTGGAATTTCTTAATCAGTCTCTTCAGTAGAAAAGAAATGGAGTGGGGTTTGGTTACACAGTGTCAGTTAACTGCCTGCAGCAGCATGAGATGGGGACCATTCACATACGACCCAACTGGGCACTGCTACCAAAAGTTTCTGACTACGAGTGCAGGGACAGAAAGACAGCTAAAGTGGAGCATGCATGGGGGGGACACCTCTCAAAAAATACAGATACAATAAATATAGGCCTGTTGTATAAGTGGTACAATAAATATAGGCATATTGTGTTCCTTGAGTCCACTCACTCAGTTGAGTTTGCTTCTCTTTTACAAGGTTAGGCAGACTGAAGTACCTCGTAGAATTTTCAAAATTTCATGTAACAGCAACCATGGTCTCATTCTATTTAATTGTGAGACCTCTGTTCTGTATAGCTTATATTCTTGTATGTATTCCTCATTTAAAGTAATATCTTATTACTAGGAGGGAAGAATAATTTTTGCTTGTGTTGTTTCTAAGACTCTTGATAGTGGTTGAAGAAGGGAGTGAACTTTGAGACTATGTTCTCTACCTATCTAAGCTACTTTCGAGTAAAAAAAAAAAAAAAAAAAAAGCAGTGTCCAAGGAAATAGGCCAACTATATCATTTAAGTATTCTACATTTCTGAATTTATCAACCTTGTGAATCATCCACCAACATGCACATACATGTCAGAGATGTAAAAATTAAAACCAAACAAACACTAAATGTGTAACTGATTGAAATTCAGTCAGTTACATGGTTAAATGCTCTGCGGACTGCTAGCGCTGGCCAGGAGTTTGATTGTCAGTTAACTGGTTAAACTCTTACATCCCTAAAATGCGTACATATACACTATCCTGTTTTTATTCAATAAATTATATAAAATGCTACTGCTTCAATCAATTTGAGTTTTTTAGAATAATATTTTGTTGCCAGTCACTTTCATAGATGATTTTAAAAACTGTACTAATTTAAGAACTAAGCAATTTCTTTGACCTCAAAAGAGACTACTTTAAAAAAATCATCTTGTGCAAGAAAAAAAAATCCATCCATTTGGTGGGCAGTATATTCCAATATATTCTTATATTCTCTCTGAACTAAAGAAAATTCTTGTGACCTTTGTTAAAATCATGAAATCTGTGTTCTCCAATGTGGTCTCATTCTAAATGACATAATAGCAGGAGCTGTATTGGACTAGAATAAAAATCTGATAGCTGGATCAAGGACATCAACAAATGGTCCCAGTGCAAAACCAAAGACATCCTGTCATCTATGTGTGTGGTGGTGTTGCTGCTAACATGAAGACAACAGCTGGCTTTGTTTAAATATAGTGGCTTACAGATTCCTGTGGGAGGCCCTGATTAGTGGATTTTCCAACTGCCCTAAATCCAATTTCCGTCTCAATATTTTAAAGAAAAATTATGCTCTTTGGAATGGAGACTAGACCAGGCTGTGATAAATGCTGAGGCTTGAGATGCATTCCTCCTTTAAGTATGTTAGAAAAAAATATCTTGCTACCTTATGACGTCTCTCTGGATTGGTGTATGCAGAATACAGATTTCATTTCTTTACAAACACAGTGCTACTTCTCTCCTGAATGTTGGTCTCTTATGAGAAACCCAAGAGCTCTATTTTTAGCAGTGCAGAGTGATCAGAGTCATAAGCTGGATAGAGTCTGCTAATGAAAGTCTAGACCCTTTCCTCTGATCTCTTTTTTTTTTTTTAAGAGAGGATTACAGCAACTGCAGCTTCATTAGGAAATATTTAATTTGCACAGTGAGTTTAGCTGCTGCTGGCACAGTTGGTTGCTAAAGCTCACATCTTTTATACTTGGAGCAGGTTACAGGTGGATATTGTATTTCAAGAATGAACATGTGCATTCTTTTTTGTATTGCATCCAGCACCCACTTGTCAAAGTGAATTTAATACTGTGCATATTTTGTTCTAAAAACGCTCTCTAATTCTGTCAATTATCCAGAGGACCATTAGTCATTTTTTTCTCCTTAGGAATAACTAAAAAGGGAGAAAAATGTGCCCACTTGAGGCCAGTTATGTCCATTTTTATTTTATTTTCAGCCCTGAATAGTAACAAACATAGTCTTCAAGTTTTACGGAATAGGTAAGGCAACAGCAGGAATGCTTTCAGACTTCAATACTGGCTGTAATTGTACAGCATCCTTTAAAAAGTGGAAGTTAAATTCTAGTGAGGGAAGTAGGAGCATTAACTGACAAGTGAAGTGAAAAAATAGAATTAGGAAGGTTAAAAAAAAGAAAGAGAAGACTCAGAAATAAAAGCAAACATATTTTAAGTATATCAGAAGCAGGAAGTCTGCTAAAAAGATGATCAAGATACTAATGGAGCACTCAATTGTGGAGAAACAAAATGAATTTTTTGCATTGGTCTTCAGGGTTGAGTATGTGAGGGAGATTCCCAAACCTGAGCCCTTCTTGTTAAGTGGCAGATCTGAGGGACTGTCTCAGATTGTGACATTAGAGGTGATTTTTGGAACAAATTGATAAACAGTAATAAATCACCAAGACCATAAGGTATTCACTCAAGCGTTCTAAAGGAATACAAATGTGAAATTGCGGAACTGGTAACTGTGGATTGTAACATATCGTTTAATTCCGCTTCTGTACCAAATGACTGGTAGATAACCAATGTAGTAATAGCTCCAGAGATGACCATGGCATCAAGCTATGTAAACCTGATTTCTGTACTGGGGCATAGTCCTGAATTTAAGAGGGTAGGGGCTATGGATCACCACTGGCCACATCTGACCAGAAGATATTTAGTTTCTTGACCCAATTCAGGTTACAGATAGAGAACCCAGAGAACTCTATCTCAGAAGGGGAGTATCAGGATCAGTGTCAAGGGCATTCAAATTGAGGACAATCCAAATTACTTAATATCTTTATTAAATAAATAAAAGAGTTAACAAACATCAAAAGTATAAAGTTATCAGAACATTATAAATTCTAGAACTCCCTCTGGTAACATTACTGAATTACTTAGATAAGAATTACTTAGCCTAGTATACTCATACTTCTTCCTGAAGACCTGGTATTAGGAGACGTAGGACCAACCTCGCCCCTGGCATACCCAATGAAATTAAAGGTCCAAACAGGTTTGTGGAGTAGTTAAGCTATACTATAAAGCTATTAATAGTTAATAGCGAGTAGATAAGCGAAGAAGACCAACCAGTGAACACTGAACAGAAAAGATTTTTCTGAAGAAGAACTCTGAAACAACCCAAGCACAGATATTTTATAGGGCCTTAGCATTGCTTGATTCTTGTCCAACCTACCATTTCCAAATTTTATTTCCTCACCATAAGAAATTTATGGGTACATTTAACTCTTTGTTAGGATACTTTTCACTACTTATTAATGAGGATTATCTTATTCCTGAAACCGTTACTTTCTATCAGCAGGTACTCTTGAGACATTATGATTTCAATTCCTCTGACTCTATGCAAAAATTTAAGAAGGTGCTGCCTCAGAAGTCAAGATGAGTTTGCAGCTCTTTTAGAGGAAGGCAAGTCTGCGGCAAAGGAATCACTAAAGGCAGTCCTGAATGTGGCTGTGTCTGCAGCCTGATCCATAGCTTCAGGGTATTTTGCTTTTTTCTGAGCAGATGGACTCAAAGCTTCATGGTGTAATGGACTCAAGGACCATACATAAATCCTTAGCACTTAATATTCTGGTCCTCATGAGGAAGCACCATAGGCCACAGCTGATGCCTGGCTGCTTCTCCATTTGCTCAATAGGAGTATAGTAGGAGAAGCAGGATCTACAGGAGGAAACTCTCCCACAGTCTTCGTTTGAGCCTGCATTTCTCAGACACACAGGGCATGTCTACACAGCAGGGCTAAAGCTGAAATTAGAAATAGCTTATTTCAGCTTTTGGCGCTGTCTGCCCAGCAGGAACTCTGAGGCAGAGCACTCTTCCTCCAACTTCCCTTACTCCTCGTAAAATGAGGGTTACAGACGTTGCAATAAGAAGTCCTCTAGTTCAACATTATTTTGACATTATGTTAAAATATCTGCTTGTAGTGTAGACACAGACGGTGTTATTTGGGAATAATGTTAGTTATTCTGAAATAACACGGCCGTGTAGATGTACCCTCAGTAAGGTAGGTCAGAACAGGTTTTTTAATGGGACTCTTGGGGTGACATTCATGGGAGATACGTTCCAGAGGTAGCCGCAAATGCTGAATTCTGTGAATATAGGGACGAGGGGGTGTTTGGGACACAAAAACGTTACATTGTCCAAAATGAGCATTTTATTGCCTGCTATTCTACAGTCGTCAAATAATTTCAACTGCAAAATGAATAACTCAAAACAGTTATTTGAACTCACTTCCTGAGAATCTTACTGTTCCTGTGGGAAGGGGGGGGGGGGG
>JANRFK010006693.1:40953900-40986657 GCA_030068395.1 Apalone spinifera | reverse complement strand
TGGCTGCGCAAAGGAACATTGCGATGGGAAGTTGTTTAATCTTGTTCTTTAACTCCTTTAAAATGTCTTGGTATGGCATCATTGCAGCTTCAATTTCTCCTTTAACTTTCAGGCGCAGTTCCATCAAGGGATCATACTCAAACATTTTGTAAGTGAGCTGTTTCCTGCATTTAAAGAAAGAAGCCAGTGTTTCTAAATTTAAATTGGGTTTTTCTGTTTCATTTTCCCTTTCCTCTTTGTCTTCACTGTTTGTCATAAGTCCTGCAAGTTCCTCATCAGTCATTTTCTCTGAACGTGACTTAGTCAGTTTTTCAACCTCTGATTTCCTCCATGTTCTCAAAACCTTCCCTTCCAACGTCATGGACCATTCTGACAATGCTCTTGATCTCTTCATCAGCAGTTGGGAGGTCAGTGATATCATTGACAGCTTCCTTCCATATGGTTCCCCTATCTATACTACCTCTTGAGCCATCAACTGATAACTCTATCAATCACTCCCAACCTTCTGCCCCAACATCAAGGACAAATTTGCCACACTAATCCACAGGCTCTCAGACTCACTACATGGTTCCTACATGATTTCAGCATGAAGAACTTCCTTGTTCCAAGAGGGTAAAACAGGTCCTGTTGAATAGCTGCTGCCCCTCTACGCAATACACTTACCAGAATAAATGGCCATGATTCCAGGGGTGGTGCCAACAACATCAGTTACAGCTTACCACCACTGCTATTCCGACCATCCTGCCGTCCTCGAGTATCTCATGGAACTTAATGAGGCTGGGTTGTTCATCAGTCTATAAAAGTTCACTTAGCGACCATTGTAGTCTTTCATCACTTAGTCGATGACTCTTCCATTTTTGCTCACCCTACTATGAAGCACTTCCTTTTGTAGCCTGGGAAGGAGTTTTAGTAAAATTTGGGTGGGTTAGGCTCGCTGATCTGACCAGAAAAAAAATCTAGGGTTGTCCTCTGTCCCACGTTACAGTTCAGTGGAACCATAAGAGTTCCTCTCTTGAGGACTGGCAGGATGGAGATCACACTTTAACACAGGAAATGAAACAGAAAACAATTTTATTGCTAAAGGAACAATTATGATCACTATGACAAAAACATTGGCAAGAATGCAAATCACTTGAATTCCTTCCCAAGATGTCATTAACACAAACAAATTAAAACTTATCCAAGTACATAAAGAGTAATAATAATCCTTCCTGCACACAAGGACCCTAAGGTTGGATAGAGAAGGGTGGCTTCCCTTCCTCTGGAAGACCTGGGAGCAAGTGGTAGTAAGATTCCTAAAAGCAAACTTAAGCAAAATTAAGGAAGCAAGAAAGCAGTTATAGATATAAGTATTTAGTTTCTGACCTGAAAGGATGAAACACTCTGGAGTGGACTGTGTCAACAACAGCTGGGACAGCAGCCCCAAGTTCCCAAATCCCTAGGCCTAAATACCCCTTTTTGTGACAAAATGTTCTGGATGCACAACCCCTTTTCCATAGTTGGGCTTAGCACCCTAAGATTTCTGAGGGTACCATCTCTGGTTGGAAGAAATATTCAGGGACCTTATGAATATTTATTAAGAATGACTGGTGTTTTCTTGGTTGATCTCCTAAAACCACTTGAAACACGCGGGAGGCTGTGGTTTTAGAACTTGACATCTGGACTGATTGCGCAGGAGATTCAAAATGTCAGTTATCACTAAGTTAGCAGATTTTCTTGGCAAATTCCGAGCAGAATTAAAAAATAGACTGTTGTGCCAGCCACAAACTCTTGCTTCACCCATTTTATGGAAAAATACAGAAAAAAACAAGTATTAACTCACTACCTACTACTATCAGCCATCTCATAGAAAATTAATTCTGCAGGCAGCAACTTGCATTACCAGCCTATTCAAATCTATATAAAGGAAAACCAAAATAAAATAAAACAGCTATCAGTTAACTAAAATAAAGCAAATATAGGTTAGTAGGTTACACTTTCTGGCCTATGCAAGATGCGCCCCGACCTATGTCCAGCAGTACCAACATGGGACCTACCACTTGTCCTGCATACCCTGACACGGCCTTTCTTTGAGTCTTTAGTGACCTGCTCTTTCCACCATATAGCTGTGAAGGTGGCATTTTTAGTTGCAGTTACATTGGCCAGATGGGTAGGAGAGACTGCAACCTTGCAGACGTGCCTTACATGGTCTTTTCTAAGGATAAAATTACCCTACTTCCACATCCAAAATTCCTATCGAAGGTAGTCTTCTCCTTCCATGTTAATAAACCCATATACTTACCCAAGTTCTATCCAAAGCCTCATAACTCCAACGGGGATTCGATTCTGCACACCCTAGACTAGACGTATGTTGAGCTGTGAAGTTCTATTTGGACAGAACAAGACAATTCCGAACATCTACTAGATTTTTTTCATCTACCTCTGGACCCTCTAAGGGAGCAGCTATGTCTACACAATGAATATCTAAGTAGATATCTTGTCTCCACACCTGTTATAAGCTCCACAATCAGTGCCCCTTATAAGGGTATACCCTTATAAAGGTATCACTGTTCATTCGACCCGGGCAATGGCAACATCTACTGCTTTTCTTCACAATGTGCCCCTTGTTGACATCTGCTGGGTAGCTACCTGGTCCTCCCATCATACCTTTGTGCAGCACTACACGTTACAACAGGGCCCAATTCCAACTGCCTCTGTGGGCCTTGCTGTCCTTGCTACTTCTCACATGTGACTCCAAAGCTCACCATTGCCTAACACGGATACTGCTCTGTAGTCACCTGAGTAGAGCACCCACAGGACCACCACTCAAAGGAGAAGTAGTTACTCATCTTGTGCTCCAATACCCTCCCTTCCTCACCTCTAGTTTGGAATCTGTTAAATGTCGTGCCGTGAGGGCAGGGGACTGGACTTGATGAAGTCCCTTCCAGTTCTATGAGATAAGTATTCTTTGATAGAAAAGCAATGGACGGACTTGTGCCACGCACACAGCTAGCAGACAAAACACCATGGGATGGCAACTGCACATGTGTAGTGCAGGAAGGCACTGCTAGGATAACAGTCTCCGATCACTGGTGCAAGAACTTACTGACACTTGAGTGGAGCACCCACCGGGGGATACATCTTGCAGAACCATTGTTACTGCACAAGGCGAGTAATTTCTTCCTAATCCAGAAAGCCAGTGGTGGTCTCAGACTACTTCTGCACTTGTGAAACCTCATCAAATTCATGAAGAAGTTCTAAATAGTCTCCTTGTTATCCATCACTTCCTTCTTGGATCCATGGGACCGGAGGCTTATTTCCCCAATGCCATTTTTCTCGGACTCAGAATGTTCCTAAGTTTTGTTGTGAACCATATGCACCACCAATTTATGGTGTTCCATTCTGTTTGTCGGTGGCCTCTTGGGTGTACAGAGTGCATGTTCGTCACCAAAACTTTCCCTAAAGAAACAAAGGATTCAGGTTTATACATCCTCAACTATTGGGTGGTCTAGACTTCGGGTAGTGACAGATGTGAAACTAATGCAGTTGGACATTCCAGAATTAATATCTGTTCATGCAGATGTGAAACGAATGCAGTTGGATATTCCAAAATTAAGGTCTGCTCCAGAGCCACATGGCCTCTTATAGCTATGTGGTTCAGCACAAGAGACTTTGGATCCATCCTCTCCATGTGCAAGCAGGGCTGGCCTTACCATGAGGCAAACTGAGGGGGACGCCACTAGAACATAGAAAATTGTAGAAAATTGTGTCTGCTGCTGGTGAATATGTATTCTCTCTGCAGTACCACAAGAGGAGTAGAACAGAAAGAAGGCAGAATTGGGACCTTTCAAAGTTTTGGCCTAAGCGAGTGGTCATGGGGGCATCATTTGAGCTCTCTGCCTCAGGTGCCAAGCTGGCATTGCTATATTCATTGCTATATTCATGAAGGCTCATCATCAAGACTCAGTCATTACAGCTTCTCCACTGGTGATTATTTCCCTCTGTTTTGTGTGTAGATGCGTTATTTCAAAATAGCTTATTTCAAAATAAGATATTTTGAAATAACACTGTAGTGTAGACGTACGCTTTGAGAGATGCTGATCTCTGTTCTATGCATTTTCACCTATTCCTCTCATACTCAAGATCTTGCTGAGGACCAGACTCGATAGAGGACAAATTATCCTGATAGCACTAGTTAACGACATTCATGAACCTGTCAGATTGGTGTCCCTCTGACTACCTCAAGTGTGAAAGACCTGATGTCCCAGGACCATCGCTATGTGTCACCTGAACCCTGAATCTCTTCATCTCATGGCCTGGAAGCTGCATGGCTGAACCCCTTGGAGTTAGCATGCTTTAGACCAGTTAAATATGTTATTTTAGGAAGCAGAAAGTTGTCCTCTGGAGCTGTGTCTGCTTGGAACAGAAAGTTGTCTTAGTCATGCAGTCATCAGTACCATTCATTGTGAACTACTTGCTATGTCGGCAGTAATAGGAGCAATTGCTGTCGTTGATTAGAGTCCAACTAGCTGCAGTTTTGGTGTTTCTTCTGTGGGTTAATTTTTGCAAACTCAGTTTGCAGTTGGATTCTCAAGGGGATTGACAGACTGTACTCCCAGATATGTGAACCAATCCTGACCTTGTGTCTCAACCTGGTTTTGTTAAGGCTCAAAGGATTCCCATTAGAGCCTCTGTCATTGTGTTCTCTACTCTACTTATTCTGGAAGGTAATCTTCCTGGTGGCCGTTACTTTGGTCAGAAAAGTCTCAAGGGATTAGAGCCTTTCCATCAGGCCCTCCATACGCTGTATTCTTTGAGAACTAGATCCAGCCATATCTTCATCCAGCCTTCTTTCCAAAGATGGTTTTACAATTCCAATTCCTTCTGGTGTTCTGTCCAAAACCACATGCCATCAACAGGAGCAGAAGCTATACTCACTACATGTTAGATGCATGCTGACCTCCTACATAGAAAGAACTAAATCATTTGAACAATCTCAACTTTTCACACCCCTTTAAACAGGGTAAAGGATCTCCCAATCTCAGCCCAGAGAATTTCATTGTGGATCACATCTTGTGTCTGCATGTGCTACCACTTGGCAAAAGTCCCTTCAGCTGCATTTGAGGCATAGATTCCTATCTATAGTTGTATATAAACATTGTATATTTATAATGGGGTCTTTGGTTACTTTTGAGTCTCACTATGCCATCACTAAGCAAGCTAGAAATGATGCTGGGTTTGGGAGAGTGGTTCTATAATTTGGTTGTCGAACTCCAAACCCTGCCTTACATGTGATAGTAATGGACAAGAACAGATGTTCAAAGAAGAAGAAAAGGTTACTAACCTTCCCTTGTTGTTGTTTTTTAAGATAGGTTGCTCGTGTCCATTCCAAAATCTGCCTTCCTACCCTTTTGTCACAGTTAGTAAGCAAGAAAGAACTGGTGGGTTGGCAGAATTGTTTATACCAGAACAATGAGTGTACAACTCCAGGGAGCATCAGAGCAATTCAGTAGATACTGAGGGGAAAAAACTTTTCAGCACTGTTTTGGACGAGCAAATACTTGAAATGGGCGTGAGCCACATATCTCAGAGAAGATTATTTATGAGAGAGAGAGGGGGAGAAGAGAGATTATTGAAATACCAAAATGCTCTTTTGACTTATGTCAAATTTTGACTTAAACATCCCCATTTTTTAAAAATGTTACAGCTAATATGGACCCTCCAAAACAAAATAACACATACCATCCTGGGAAGTGTTTATCCAAAAGTCATTAGGGAATATTTTTAATATAATGGTACTCTTGGGCTTGAATAGCTTAAGAACATCAGAATGGCCATACTGGCTCAAAGGGCCTGTAGGCCTTTCCTAAGGGTTTTTTTTTTCTTTGTGGATTTTAATAAAAAAGAAGGCTCCAGTACTGCTTCAGGGATTAGCTGACCTTTGGTGGTGTTTGCTTTCCTTGGGCTTTCAGCTTCTTTAGTCCTTGGTGGCAAGAGTCTGCATTCACCCTCTCCAAATGGTGCAGCTATAGTATAGGGCACAACCTCCCAATCTGTGGAGTGTTGCTCCCTAAGGGGGGGCACAGAAGACTTATTCAAGGGGACATGGACCAGCCTTCATAGAGAGCAAGGAGGGAGCACCACCTCGCTACATTTCTGGCCCCGGCCCTGTGGCCTAGTGCTCAGTGGCAACTGTGGCCTCAGCCTCTGTTTCTTTACCCTGTCTGTGCCCCCTTTCCCAGAGCTATAGCTGGAGATGCACAGATAGAGGTAAAGGGGAGTGTGGAGTAAAAAGTTGGGGGATCACTGGTATAGAGGAACCCACTGCCTGTCCCTAACTGGGGCTTCAATCCTGGACTGTACAGAGTGGAATGCCGTCTGGTATGACTGCCAGGTTCCAGGCCCCCCCACTTTGGGGACTACTTCCTCCTTTATCATCAAGGCTCTTTCCACAATCCCTCACTTCTATCCTCAAGCCTTTCTCCTCACAATTCCCCTTGCACACCAGTACCTAGGGAGGCCCAGGCTAGTAGATTTTGTGTGTGCTAGCCCTGCAGAGGAAACGGTGGGGAGGCTGGAGCACCCCAATACTGGGGGGAGGCCTGAGCATTGGGGGCCATATCCAGGCAAGCCCAGGCCTGAGGTTCCTCACCCCTGCTTTAGTTGGTGACTAACTGTGTCTAAACTCAGACCTTAAACAGGCCTCCCTAGAGAAAACATGCTGGTTGTGCCCATGCTTAAATACTGGCACTCTGTTACAAACTTAATGTTCAGAGGTTTAAACAAAAATAAACATTTAATTATGGAGATTGATGTTTTTATAGAATTTTGGATAGTAAGTTTATTTAAAAATTCTTTTACAATGTTAGATTTCCATTGGTATTTCGTTTTGGTCTCCTATAATATTGCTGCTTCTTAGCTAGTGTATATTTTGTTTGTTTTACTTAAGAATGCTACACTGTTGTTTCATGGAAGCACAGTAGGCTATATTTAGCAAAACTCAAGGTTTTTTATTATAATTATCCAAATGAATAACATCACTGGATGTCAAATATAGTTATATAGGACAGAAGCTTGACCAATAAATAGGTCAAAAGAAGGGTGACTTCTTTTAAAAATTTCACACAGAGATGCATCAATTATTTTATTAGTTTCTGTAATGTGAGTATTGTTGTGCTGTTGACCTCTGTATCAGGCCTGAAGGAACAAGAATAATGGAAGTATTATGCTTAGTGTGCACTGTTCTTCCTGAAGAAAATCTCATCAAAATACTGAACAAAGCATGCATGTAAACTTCATTGGTTTTAGTGAAAATTGGTGTAGTTTGTGGGTTTTGGTTTTTGCATTTAATTTGTTTCTTTGAAGTTTCATATTGTGCCAAAAGCAACCAAGATATGCCCTTGAAAAGTTATTACAATATGTTTTCTAATAAATTTCTCAAAGGAATGGAATATGAAAAAAATATTAATCACATTGAAGTTTTTGGATGTTTTGAATTGACAGTATTTAGTAGGACACACTGTAAAACCAGTGATTTGAGTCTTTTTTTTTTTTAAACAAATGTGCTGTATCTCTAAATCTATCAAAGATCCTTTAGTATATGTTTTGACCTTATTTGTCTGTTTCACTTGTCTTACCTTTCTGTTTCCTCATATCCTGGTCTCTTTATATTAGTCATATTTAAGTCAAAGATGTTTAAGTATTCTGGGTATGCAGAATCTGAGTAACTCTGTTACTCAGTAGTAAATTCTGTTATGCATTAAATATTCAAAGACCATGCTGTTTTCTGAAAAGATAAATCAAGTAAAAAGTGTATTTTGTTGAAAATTATCTTCTGTTGAGGAAATGTTATGTAAGGTTGGAAAGTAGATTTTTAATTAAGAAAATTGGACACAGCTCTCATTTAATACCTTTTTTAAAAATATCAGTGACTGTTGTGCTTTTTAGGAATTTGCTTTGGAGCCCTGAGTTTTGATTACTAGAATAATGTCCAGTCATACTGTTTTGCTTCCTCCCCTCCCTTTAGAATTGTTTTATTCTGGGCCACAATTAAAAGTGTGCCCTACAGTATAGGCATAGCATTTAAATACAAAACACAAATATACTTAAATTTACTGTCATGAGAATTTTGTTTAATTGTAGCTAAATTGCCACTTTCCATTTTGCTTTTATTATAATTTAGTTGTTTGGCAAGCAAAAATAAATTTAGGCCACCTGCATAACCCTTTAAATAAAAAAAGTTACACTTTTTGAGAAGTCTCTGTAACAGTAAAGATTTGTGTCTCAGCTGAAGCTGTTTATTTAGAATGTGTGTTTGACCCTCACTGTCTCTCCATGATCTCATTAAACACTGGTATTTGACTAACGCTTGTAACTAAGCCAACAGTAAGTAGGGTTTCAGATACCCTTTCATCAGGTTCAGGATTTGCAAAATCATCTAGTTTGCTTTTTAGTATGTAAACCTGGTATGATAGACTTTGAATTTTAAGTGAAAAGGGTCTGTCTTATGCATGAAGTTCTGATCCATGAATGGAATGTTGAACTTGACCTGAAATCCTTTCAAGTTTTAGTGTGACTTTTGGTCAGTCTTCTACAGATGTCTCACAACAGAAGATGCTTTGTTTCATCCTAAAAATATGGATCTGTTTTTGATTATTCTGTGATGCTTTGCCCATTTTCTGTGGCTGTTGGCTATTATTTAAGAGTTTAGTACAGTGACTTCTTTTGCTGAGTAAGTAGGTATTTTGTGTGGTGAAGCAATTCTTTTTTTCCAGAAACTAACTCCAAAGAGATCATTCAAATACCAAAACTTGCTTTGGTATTTAGGTTTATTCACAAGCAATAATTATTTCAACTGCCCTACTTTATATTTTTATCCTTAATTTACTTTTTAAAAGTTGTCTTTAACAGTAACACTGTAAAGGAAACAATTTTTGCTAACTAAAAAACCTCAGTTGTTTTTAGGGGTTCAGATTTGGGGCCATTGGAGAAGTACTGAGTGGGTGGAAAGTATATATTTAGGATGAACAATTGGGCTATGATAAAAACAGACTATTACAGATTTTCATCCAGCCATTGAACTTTTGTTTTAAGGTGTACCCTGGGTTTGATTTAATATATTTTTACTGCAATCCCATGCCTGACTCGTCACGGGCTAGGTCATCTTCATCGTAGCCCTCCATATTTGGTATGACAGGAAAATACATTGGTACAAGATTTCCCCACCCTGCCCCTCAGAGATGTGTCTTTAGGTGACAGAAGTTAATTTCCTTTTCCTAGGGCCAGGGAAACCAAGGCTAGTGAGTGGGCTTCATGAGTGGCCTTCCTTCATCTCAGAGTAGGCTGCAGAATTATCATGATCAAAGCAGTTTCCTGGAATAGGGTAGGATAGTTTTGCTAACTGCGCTTGAATACCTAATATTTGTGCAGTGTGCTGATTAAATCATAGCAGTGCTTTGACTGGCAGTAGAAAGAGCATACAGCTCTCGCAATCAATGTTGTGTTGTGTCAACATACACCTCACTTCATGTGCCTTGCTTTATGTGTGTGTAACTTTAGTAATACCAATAGGAAAAAAACTTTGCAGATGGAAACCACCAGGATCTAGCAACCCTGCTCCCGTGCCACACGCAGAACCCTGATGGGTCTCATGCGGCCCTTGAGCCATACGTTGCCCACCACTGTTCTGGCCTCTAGTATCTTGGCAGTGTTTCTGGGGTAACTTCTCCTCCAGTTCCCTGTTGGTAGTTTTGTTAGTGGGAGTGGGTATCCTGTTCAGAGGTCGTAAAATCCAGTCCCCGGCACTCTGGATCATCCCTGACATGTGTTTGATGAACCAGCTCTTAAAAATATCCAGTGAAGGAGATTCCACAATCTGTCTTCGCTTTCCCAGATTAAACAGTTTTTTTTTTCAATCTTCCCTCATAGATCATGCTTTCTAGATCTTTAATTACTTTTGTTGCTCTTTGTACTTGTTTCATTTTGTTCACATCTTTCCTGAAATATGGCATCCAGAACTGGACACAACACTCCAGTTGAGGCCTAATCAGTACAGAGTAGAGCAGAAGAATGACTTCTTGTGTCTTGTTCACAACACTTCTGTTAATGCATCCCAGAATCATGTTTGCTTTTTCAAGAAGTGTGGAGTAGAGGGGAGGAATGAATTTTGTCTTGTTTACTACATTCCTGCTAATACATCCCAGAATGGTGTTTGCTTTTATTGCAGCAGTGTTATACTGTTGATTCATATTCAGCTTGTGGTCCGTTATGACCCCTACATCCATTATTGCAGTACATCTTCCTAGGCAATCATTTTCTATTTTGTATGCATGGAACTGATTGTTCCTTCCTAAATGGAGTGCTGTGCATGTGTCCTTATTGATTTGATTTAATTTACTTCTATTTACCTCAGACCATTCCTCCAGTTTGTCCAGATCATTTGAATTTTAATCATGTCCTCCAAAGCACTTGCAACCCCTTCCAGCGTGCTGTAATCTGCAAACTTTATAAGCATACTCTCTCTTCCATTATCTAAATAGTTGATGAAGATATTCAACAGACCTGGATCCGGAACTGATCCCTGTGGAACCCCACTAGTTCCCCATTAGAGAACCCCATCCTCTAATGGCTGTTTTGGGGTGAGTCCCTTGGTCCTGGTGAGTGTCTTGGTCCAGAGGACAAAGGCCTGATAGCCTGTTTTCTTCTGTCCCAGGCAAAATTCTTACCTGCTTTGAATTGCCTGGCTTTAATTAAAAAAAAAAGATGAAATCTCCTTAAGAAACACTTGTGGACTCATTATCAGCCCATAGAGATAAAAACATAGACTTGTGGAGAACAGATGGACCATGCATTCCTACCCCATATATTGTCACCTGTTCAATCCCTGGAATTAAAAAATCAGGGTGGGAGTGAAATGTGAAGGTTTAAAAAAAATCACTTTGAACCTTTAGTAATCTTTTCTGGCACCTGATGTTTAGAAATTATGATGGCATACTCTGAGTTTTTATATAGGATCTGACAGTGGCATGTTATCAGGAAAATCCTTTTTTTTTTTTCTGCAGCACTCAAGATTCTCCACTAATCTATAGATTCCCTTTTCTCCCCTACGTGAACCCAATAGTGAGTGCTTATATATAGTCTTGTATATATAGGTTATGCCTCCAAAAACGGTACACTCTGGTCTGGCAACATCTGTCATCCTGCAGAACCATGGATGCTCCTGGAATACAGAGCCCAGGAGAGTAAGGGCAGGAGGGCCAGCTGGGGCAACAGAATTGGCAGCCTGGTTGGGGGCAGCGCGAGATTGGGGGTGGAATCCCTGGCAGCAGTGGTCAGCATGGGGCAGCCCTCTGGAGCTCAGGGCTGAGGCTGGAGCCTCGCGGCAGTGTGGGGCCAGAGTTCTCCTGTCACCCCCCCAGAAGTGTGAGAACAGGAAACCAAAGCAAACCCCCAGGAGCATGGGACTGGAGTTGTGCCCCCTGGAGTGTGGGGCTGGGACCGGAGCTTTACAGCTGCCCTTGGATGCACGGCGCTTGTGCCCTGCGGCAGGAGCTGGAGCCTGTGCTGCCTAGGGAGCTAGCAACATCTGGGCAAGCAGTCCAGCTAGGTTGGGGGT
This sequence comes from Apalone spinifera, assembly GCA_030068395.1. Lineage (NCBI taxonomy): Eukaryota > Metazoa > Chordata > Testudines > Trionychidae > Apalone > Apalone spinifera. Next base: position 40,975,064 of record JANRFK010006693.1, on the reverse strand, counting down.
AGGAGAGGGCAAGGCAGGGTGCCTGCTGGGGCAGCCTGCCAACAGTAGATGATGGGTTTGGGGACCGGTGGCAGGAGACCTCTCCTGGTGTGGCAAATTCTCTCGTTCGGGACCAGTCAGGTCCCCATGGCGCCAGACCAGTGAGGTCAACCTGTATCATGAAGAATCTCATTCAGCTGCATGAGGCAGTTTTTAGCAAAGTAGAAAGTACTTTACAATGTGGGATAATTCTGTCGTCTTAGGTAGTATTGATCAATAGTATATGGACACACAACCTGTTAGCTTGTTGATTTCTGGGACTTGTCTTTACTGCTCACTTTTACAAAAATGTGATTGTACTGTGGTAGCAAGAGAATAGGAACCATATGCAGAGAAGGCTAAATTAACTGTTTTTATGTTCACAATCATACTCTCTCCTGCTTTCTCAAATATAATGTTGTCCATCTCAACAAAACCCATCTATCAATGCTTCCTCCCAAACAGCAAGGTAATTATGAGGTCTAAAGGTCTGGAATCATGACATGAAAATATGGGTTCCAGGCTATTTAAGATACTATAAACCAACATCTTAAAATTAACCCAGAAGCTAGTAAATTACCATTGTGGACCATAGAACATAGGTTTAATGTGCTCTTGAAAACAAATGCCACTTACCATGGAAAAGATTCAGTATCAGAGGAAAAGTAGACCATGTCATTCTACTTGTTCCATTCCTCTTCAGTAGTGGACTTTACATTATCTATAGTTTGGGTGTTTGAGCTCAGGAAAATGATAGGTTCTTGCTGCAAAGATCTTACAGTATAAGGCAGTAGTCTTGCAAACACTATGGGATATACCATTTTCTACCATGAGTTGTTCCATTGGCCTGTGCTTAGTATTTAATGTTTGCAAGATTAGGTTCTAAACTACCTTAAGCATAAGGGAAAGGGATTAGAAATAAAGGAAGGGAGATATGAAAAGTTGAGCATTTCAACTGTGAATAACAGAAGAGATCAAAGAGTAATTGTCGCTCTTTCCTAGCTTATTTGGGGGCATTTCTCATGTTAATGCAGGTATGTTTATAAAGTGGTTTGTTAAATGTACTGGTCCTATTTAAAATAAAAAGGTTATCCTTTATTGAATATCATCATAGATCAAAAGAGGTTTACAGAAAGGTCTTCTATAATTCACTTGGTAAAATGGATGCTTAAAATTTCTCATCCTCAGTCTAGATTTTGTTATTAAATGTTTGTCCATATAAGGACTGTGGGCTACAATTTGGAAGGTTGCAAAGTTTCTTCCCCCAGTCCTTTTGGATACTTTTGGGTGTGCTGGTTTTTTCCCCCAAATATTTGTTTTGTCTCCTAGCAAGAGACCCTGTCATTGTACATTAGAAAGGTGACCAGCTAAATGAGTAATTCTCTGTGTACTAAGATGCAATATCCCGTTTAATCAATTAACTGGTTAAACATTACATTTAACTGATTAATAGATTAACTGGGATCCCACAGGTGGGGGACTGCTCCAGCTTGGCTGGGCTGCAGTGGCTCCCCACCCGCAGTGTGATATGGTAGATCGTTCTGGGCTGGAGTGGTCTGTGGGTGATTGATCAGGTCTGCTGCACCATAGGCGGGGGGCTGGTTGGGCAGTGCCTGCCACGCTGCATTGCGGGTGTGGGGCTGCTCGAGCTGGGGCTGCTGCGCTAAGGGTGAGGGGCTGTTCTAGTCTGGCTGGGTCACCATTTAACAGGTTACTGGTAAGCATCACCTGGTTAGGGTGATGCTTACTGGTTAACCAGTTATATTCCTGCTGTGCACTATGCCAAAACATTTAAAAACAATGAAGGCTTGTTAAAAGAACAGACCTACTAGTAATACTTTTTTTTTTAAGGGGAACAGTATCAGTATTTCTATTGGTACACCTCATTTTTACATCCTTTCCATATGGCAAGATTTTTTTTTTCTTCTCTGGCCTATGAATCTGTCTCATTTCAGCAAATGTGTAGAGCCCTGCAAATCTGCAGCTATCTCTTTATATCTACAAGTATCCACATTCACACATGTGGATGTATATATTTGCAGCTCACTTTTGCGGATGAGAATACCAATTTTGTATCTAGAATCTTGTAAATTTGCAGATATCCATTTTATATCTGTAGGTATCCGCATCTGCAGATGTGGATGCAGATATCCCTGGGCTCATTTTTGTGAATACAGATTCAGAGCTTTACAAATGTTACTGATTTTGCTTTTCCCTTGATGCCTCAAAAATATATGTACAAAAGAGTCCATGAGATATTTATTGTCCTTGATAATCAGACTTACTTGAAGTATAGTCAGAGTTTGTATTTTCATTAACTTAACCTTCTGTGTTTGAAACTAGGATTCTCTTCTTGAATGTTATAGTAATTAGAATTCCAAAGTTTGTCTCATACTCCAGGTTACTTACATATGTTCAAGTAAAGTAGTTTACAGTGTTTCAGTTTTTAGTAAGTATCTATAGCGTGAATATAGAAAGGGGAAATAAAATAGTTTTTATTATGCTTTATCTTCGAAATATATACTAAAAAAGCCTGTAAAGGTTTTCATTCCTGTTATCTTCTGTTGCCAGTAGGATTAGATAAAACATTTTGTTTTAGGTCTGTTAAAATTCAAGATCTGCATTATGTAAGACTTTTACTGTTCTTAATCATTACATTGTGTGTAGTCAGCTATCCTCATCTCTCCTTTTTTGTCTATTAAAATTGTTAAACTTAGTAAATCTTTTCATTGTATGAAAAGATGTCAACAAGACTGGAATTTCATTTTCAATACTTTTTTTTTTTTAAACTGTGGCAGTTTCTATGGTTATTTTGACTACTGAATAGGATCTCCTAGTCCCTTTTGATAATTCCATGGGCAGTGTTGGCCAGGGACATGTTGGCAGTGGAACTGTATACAAAGAAAAGGTTTATAAAATAGAGGATATGATTTCACAGGGCTACTTTTCCTTGTTTAGTTTGATGATGTTAGAAAACTTGTAGGCAGTCACCTTCCTATTATTCCAGGGATGATGTGTAGACACTGGGGTGGAGACTAATAATATCTAAAACTGGGACAACATGTGCCAGAGCACAGTGACTATATGCTGTTCCAAAAGGAAGCCCGCTTTAAGATGGTATGTTGGTTGGCATGGGGTAATTGTTTAAGAATAATCAAATAGCTATATGGCATTTGGTAGAAATGAGTAAGATATCGCAGAACTAAAATATAGCTATTTTAACTTTTAAAAAGGATCAAAACTGTTAATCGGGGTGTTAGCAGAATTTTCATACCCAGTTCTCTGTCTTATCTTCCCTTTGGCTTCAAACATGCCAATTTGAAAATGCTACGTGACATTTGTACCTTTCCTGAATCTGACCATTCCAGAGGTTCTTGTACTGTTTAAAGGGACTCATAAGGGATACAAGGCATTCAGAAATGTCATTTTCCACTGCATTAGAGTTCCTTACGAGCTTCCCTGATGCAAGAGGAAGTTTGGATTTGCTCTGTTCAAGCTGTGTCTGACTGGGGCTGAGTTTAGGAGGCCTGAATTGATGAGATCTGTTGGGCGGCTGTCTCTGATAGGATCATACCTTCTTGAAAAACTATTAGCTGAAATACTTGCATTAGGTAATGTAGCTTTTCAAAATTGGATTTTTGGAGAGGTCCTTCCGTGGGCAGCCAGAAGGCTGATTCTTTCCTGGAGTGGATTGCTCTATTCTTGACTACCCTTCCCAATTGTTCCTAATTGTGTACCCTTTTAGCTTAGCCTGTCTTAGCTTATAAATAGTTGCTTTCTCCCCTGGGTACTAGCATTTGCTAATCAAATGCATTCATCCATAGTGTCAGCAGTGACATAGAGTGAGGGAAGAGAAATTATTTTATTTTCCTTTTATCCCTGTAAAGCATAACAGGTTATTTCATTATGGCAACAATGTACTTACTCAGTGTCTTTAGCCAGGTCCATGCTAAAGGGGAAGGTCAAATTAAGATACACAATTCCAGCTATGTTAATTACATAGCTGGAGTTAACATACCTTAATTCTAGTTTCCATACGGTCTCTACAGAGGGAGGCTGATGCGGGCACCGTCTGAGTTTGATTTAGCAGGTCCTTACTAGACCTGCCTACTTGAACTCCGGAAAATCAATCATGGCAGCATTGATCTTCCCTGTAGTGAAGACAAGGCCTTAATAAACAAAGATCTGTGAATGAACAAGAGAATTTGCTGTCAAGTTGAGAGAACTTGAACATTGGCAGAAGGGTTTCTGTATTTTAATTTTGTGTCGCTACTAAAATCCAGCAAATAGAAATTTGGTCTGTGCTTCTATCTCAACAGACAAGATCATTGGTGTAATGAAACGAAATAGCAGCAGTATGCTGCAAAAATAAAACTTGTTGAGATGGAATTGTCTATGTACAAATGTTACAAAGTGATTTGTCATGGAATTTTAATTGAAGAAGGTCTTAGTCCCCTCCCCCCGAATTTGCCCTGTTGCTGTAGTGTTCATTTAACAACATAATCTTTCAAAGAGATAGCAGGCAGCAAAGGCAGACTAATATAATTTATCTTTTTATAGTGTGACTATAAAACACTGCTAATTTGTGTCACAGAAATAAACTAGAAATCTGTTTTTGTTCCTCTTGTTGTTGTCTTTTTTTTTTTTTGCACGCACACCCACCCATCCACCCACACCCCTCCCCCCACCATCAGAGCTGGAATCTTGCACAAATTCCAGCCTCTATAACATGTCTAGTAAAAAATCTTAGCAACCATGTCAATATTTTCTAAATGTGGTTAGCTAAATTAGCATATTGCTTGCTTGCTTGCTTTTTTTCCTTTGTCCAAAGACACAAATGGAATGTGAGCTTTTGCTTCTCTGTGCATCCCATACATACGTCATTCAAGAAACTCTAATTTTGTATTCACTGGTTTGGACTTTAAGGTTACAAATGAATCAGTCACATCTAATCTAAATCTGCGTTTATAGTGTACCAGTCATCAAGGTTGACATACGATAGGTGCAGAGGTTGATATTAAAAGTTTGAGTTGGGTTTTCAAAAGTGCTTAAGGGAGCTATCTGCTCTAGCTTCCATTGAAAGTTAATAGAAATTAATCATCTAGTCCCTTTAGGTGCTTTTGAAAATCTCACCCTGTGAAGTTATAAATCTGTAAATTAAAATCACTAGTGTGGTGTTTCATTATTTTTTGGAAATATCTTTTTTTATACACAGTGAGTTGGAACTTGCTATACATTGAAGTGTCTCTTCTAGTTCATAGGGGGTTTTGAGCCAAAGTGGAGCTTTGCCAAAAATCATGAAAAGCACTTCAGATAAATGAAATTGTGTATTTTCCTTAGTTTTTACAATTTCTATTCTTACTTGTAGTTGAACTGAAACGCAGTTCCTAAAAAGTATACCCCACTAACAAGGAGTTGTAATTTGGTTGGGAGCGAGAATTGAGAGAGGTGCTGAAGTTAAACTCTAACATGAGGAAGGTGGTATGTTGGCCTGCTCTATTGTGTATTAGCTGTGTTTCAGGACTTACAACTCAGAGATAAGTATCAGAGGGGTAGTCGTGTTAGTCTGAATCTGCAAAAGCGACGAGGAGTCCTGTGGCACCTTATAGAAGACTAACCGAAGTGTTGGAGCATAAGCTTTCGTGGGCAAAGACCTACTTCGTCAGATGCATCTGACGAAGTAGGTCTTTGCCCACGAAAGCTTATGCTCCAACACTTTGGTTAGTCTATAAGGTGCCACAGGACTCCTCGCTGCTTTTACAACTCAGAGACAACTTTGGAATCCAAAGTAAAGTTCTTTCATTTCATTCATTCTGCAAAAAGAAAGAATATCTCATTGTATCATTTCTGGAAAAAAAGTTTGAGACCAGGGTAAAATCTAGAAGAATCAGATTACTCGAGACACAGTTATTTTTGGAAATAGAAAGTCAGTGTGCATTTAGTGTTGCCTGTTAACTGCTTTTTAACGCAATCATTTAACTTCCATGTATGCTGTTTCAAAACTTGATAGTTAAATTGACAAATGAATCCCATTTTGTTCTCCAAATCTGTGAAGATTGCGTACTCTCTGGAATCTTGTAATTAAAAATGGTAAAAGGTTTTCTCATGGTACAGTATGTAAATACAAGAGGAAGCTTTAAGGATTGTATTAATAGACAGCTTCTCATGGAAAATGCTGAGGAACAGCTGCCAAAAAAAGTTGTAGGCCTTGATGGCTACCAAATGAACAAGAAACTTTACCATAAAAGATCTGAATCTAAATGAAATATTATCTTATTGTAAGTAAAAAAAACTTGATATGAGGAATTGGTAACTCTCAGTCTGTTTTCTTTATGGCTACGTCTACGCTGCAGTGCTATTTCGGAATACCGGAGTGTCCCAGAATACCTATTCCGCATCTTCACAGCAAGTCTGTTATTCCGGGCTCGCTATTCCGACGTCTCTGTAAACCTCATTCCATGAGGAGTAAGGGACATTTTAGAATTGTAGGTTATTTCAAAATTTGGCGCTATGTAGACAGTGCCAAATTACAAAATAAGCTATTTCGAAATAAGATATGCAATTTGCATAGTTCATATTGCATATCTTATTTCGACCTATGGTGCAGTGTAGTCACATCCTATAATTCTAATTGTGGTAGCAAGGTGCCTTGAGTAGGAGAGCTGTGAACATGGGCTAAACTTTAGTCTTGACTTTTCTTTCTTATTTGTCAGGCTTCAAGTAACATTTTTGTTTTATTTTTGTGATGCTAGTTTTGAGTTTAAAATTATAATTTTTTTATTCTCAATTTCAATAATTCATAATGTCTGCACTAGGAAATAAAATATAAGATTCTGTAGTATAAAGCTTTGCTTTTCAGTTCTGTTGATTTCTGTGCAAGACATTGAGGTTTGCAAAACTCATATGGCCAAACCCATCAGTTTTGTCTGTCTTGCCTTCTATTTTTCTTGCTTCATTATGAGCAGTCAGACTTTTGAAATATATAGCAATCCTGTCTGCTGTTGGACTAAAATGTTTTTCCTTGTTAGGTTTCCCTCTGTTAGATATGTACACTAGTTTGTCACTGCATTGTGAAAAGAAGTAAAAAAAAAAAAAAAAAAAATGTACAGCCTCTCTTCGACTTACGAACTGGTTACGGACCAAGCAGTTAGTCGTAACTCGGTTCGTTCGTAAGTCGGACCCCATTGAGTTACATGCGACCGCGCTGTTCGTAAGCGCGGATTGCGTTCGTAACTTGGGGTCCACCATTTATGACAGCTCTGGTCGTAACTGCGAATGGTCATAAGTCAACCGTTCGCAACTCGGGGACCGGCTGTATTTATTACGGGTCATGTCTTGAATTTTACAGGTATAAGCAGAAAAACAGTACAAGTTAGTGATACAAAAACATGAAGTTTAACCGGTTAACCAATTAAGGAAGGGTGGAGTTCTCCAGCCTAGCTAGACTTGAGCCCGTCCCCACCCACCGCCGGCTTGCCAGATTTGAGTGTCCCTTCCTCTGGACTTTCTTTCAAAATGTTATTCCTGGCATAGGCTGAACACACTTCCATATTTTCACTAGGGATGTTAAAGGTAGACCGGTAATAATCACCCTTAATGGGTGATGCTTACCTGATCCAGTTAATTGGTAGTGGTTGGAGCAGCTCTCTGCCTGCTGTGGGCAGGGGGCTACTCCAGCCCCACAGGGGCTGCTGTGTCCAGGGGCTCCTCTGAGTGTTCGGAGAAGCCCCTGCCTGCAGTGGGGAGCTGCTGCAGCCTGGCTACATCGGGGATGGGGAGGAGGTGCTCCAGTCCAGTTGAGCTGGAGCACCCCACCCTTCCTTAATTTGTTAACTAGTTAAACTTCATGTTTTTTACATCCCTGATTTCCACTATAGTTATGAATTTTACTGATAAGCATGGTTTTCAGAGCATCACAGCAGTTCTAAAATACCTTTTCAGCTGTTGAAATGTTGGTCTTATTGTGATGATGTGGTTTGACTGAGAGGGTAAAATCTAAAAGACAGTAATCGTATCTAAAAGTTTTTCTAAATGATGTTGTAGCATGAAACAAAAATGTGCTTATTTGCTCTATATTTTGTGTGTTTGCTAGGCTTTTGTTGATGCGTAAGGCCTTGTCAACACTGGCAAGTTTTGTCGCCAAAAAAGCTTTGTTAGTGACCAAACCCAGAGAGCATTCACGTTACAACATGACAAAAGTTGCAACAAAACACCCAGCTTTGGCAATAAAATCTTCCGTGTACAAGGGATTTTTGTGTCTCCACCTCCCTTTTAATTTTAATCATGTATCGTGTACTACAGTAGGTTTTTGGTTTGCGTTTATTAAATGCTTGCATGTTTCCCACAGTGCCCGATTAGCCACTCTGGCCAGGGCTCTGAACTCTGCTGCTCTGCCACCATATAAACAGGTAAATAGATGTGCTCCTCCCACCTGCAAACCTTGGGAACTTTAAAATCAATTTCCTGGTGTCTGGCTCATTGTGTAGTGGTCCTCATGGTGTCTTCTCAGGGAAATGGGTGGCTATCACTCAAGACGCTCTCCTGAGTGGAGCACTGCAGAGCTTTTGAATTTTATCAGTGTGTGGGATGAAGAACTGGTGCAATTACAGCTGTGAGTGACCCATAGAAACTGGGAGTCATCCCACAATGCAGAGCCTGGAATTATGGCAGCCATACCAGAAGGCAAAGGAAGCAAATAGCCGGTCTGGTGCTTTACCCAAAACATGCTGTTTTTATAAAGAATTGGATGCAATCCCAGATGGGGACCTCGCATGTACACCCAAAGAGAGAGTGGATACTTTCCATAGCACAGAGTCAGAAACAGGAATTATCCAAGACACAGAAATTACTGATGAAGAGATAGAAATGGATGAGGAGGTGAGGCTCAATCTGGTGATAACCTGTGCACCAGGCAGCAAGGAATTGTTTTCAAGTCCTGTTGTTTGTGGGCATACTCAGCAACTGTATGTGGACCATGAAGCAAAGGAAGAGACTCAGGTTCATGAAGCAAGGGAAGAGATGCAGGGTAAGTTGCTGTGTAGGCGGGAGGGGAAGTGGTGTGGGTGGCAGCTGCATGGAGCAATATGTTGCTCTAGTGCAGCTAGGGGAGGGCGCGGGGCGAAAAGTTGCTGTGTATTGGGGTGAAGGTGGGGCAGGCAGCAGCAGTGGAAGGGTGGTGGCGGTGGCACAAGGCAACCAGAGGCTGTAGTTCTGTGAGCTGACTAAGCCCTACCTGGGTCTGCATTATGTCCAAAGAGAGCATGGATGTACATAGAGATATCAAATCTTGCTGGGAGATGGAGTCCCTGATATACTTACTAATTTTTTCACTGAGATTCCATGGCAGGACTAACTACTCTCCCAAACCATTCCTCATACTGTGCTGCTGGAACCAAGGCGGCACAGAGTTTGGCTGCATAAGCAGCGGGGCTCTCCCTGCTCGCATCCAGAAGTTGAGCCTGGGTTTGCCTGTTAACATTTAGCAGGGCTATATCAGCCAGAGTAATGGCATCCTATGGACAAGTGTAGGATTATTACAGATTGTTTCCATGTCCATCTGCTGCACAAGCGCAGACTGTAATTGCTTGGGGAGCCATGCCCAGGCCTCCGCCCCCCTTTTCTCCTCACCTTTAAAACTCAGCATGTCTGTGTCATGAAAAATACAGTCACTCTATTGTGGATGGTTACTTTTCCAGACAAGACTTTGAGAAATCATGAACATTCACCATCAATTAAAGAAAAAAAAACCTCAGAGGACAAGGCGGATCTGTACAAGGATGTGGTGTGACATTCAACGCTACAAATGGAGAAAAGGGAGCAAAGAAGAGCTAGGGAGATGCAAGTCAGAACAGAAGCCACTGTGTGCATACTAAAACTCATGGAAGACCAAAATGAGATGCTGAAGTGTCTTATCAAGTTACAGAGCAAAAAAGGCCTTCCTGTCAGCACATGCAGAACTCTTTTCATAGCAACTGTCTCTGCACCCACACATCAGCTTCCATGGCCGCATGTTCAAAATTCTTTATCCAGCAACCCTCCCTCTACATCCACACACTCATTTACACACTCAAGTAATATTTTTTTCCCAGCACACTTCACTCCCTGTGAAAGCAGCTGTGACTTTGACAGCTTTACGTTAACGCCATAGTAAGGTTTTCCAAAAACCCTTACCACTGAGTATCCTGATTGAAAGACATGAATAAAGATGAATGTGATGCAGGTTTCGATGAGTTTATTTTGTGTGACACACAACCCATACCAATTCCTCTGGCCCCTGTAGAAGCCTATAATATTCCTTGGTTTAATGGAAATGCCTCACTCGGGATGAGGCAGGGGAGCAATCTTAACACAGAGAAATGTAAGCCCTCTTCATTGTCAGAGTCGTTCCTCAGAGCCTCCTTGATATTGATGGCCACCCTCTGGTTTCTTTGGACAGTACCAGTATCTGGTTGTTCAAATTGTGCATCCAGTTGCTGTGTCTCATTGTTCCACCTATGGGCAAACACTTCACCTTTACTTTCATGCAAATTATGTAAGCAACACATTTGGCCACCACCTTGGGGATATGATCTTCCAAAAGATCCAGCCTGACGCAGACATCCCTGCATCTCCCTTTCAATCTGCCAAAGGCACATTCAACAATCATGTGACATCAGCTTAGTTTGTTGTTGAACCGCTATCTAGGTGCCTGTGTAAGGCTTCATGAGCCAGGGCTTTAAGAGGATCACTATATGCATTTCCACATTCCCCACTGTAACTTTCTGGTCTGGAAAGAAAGTGCTAGCATGCAACTTTCTTTACAGGCCACTATTCCTGAAGATATATGTATCATGCACCTTTCCAGATCACTCTTCATTTATATCTGTGAAACGCCAACAAATGCCTATAGCACCCTGGGAAAGTACCCCTTATGATTGATGCACTCTGAGGCAAGCCCAGCCACAGTTTGGAAAGCCCATTTCAGCAAAGTCAGTCACTGTGTCATCTACTTTTCTCAGAGTCCCAGTCCTACACAGAAAAATGTGATTTATTGCCCTGCACACTTGCATGAGTGCTGACCCAGTGGTAGACTTCCCTTTCCAAACTGAGAACAGTAGCAATTGGGAGTCACCAGCTTCCACAAAGCAATCACAACATGCTTCTCTACCAAGTGAGGAGCTCTTGTGCAGGTATCCTTGTGCTCAGCATACAGCTCCAAGAAAGTTGCTTTATGTATCCAAAAGTTAGACACTGATCTTCATCCCACACCTTCATAAAATGTGATCTCACTACTCCAGTGCTAGTTTTCCTAGAACAAAAACGATGCTCTACTGTACACAGCTGCTATGTGACAGCCCAATGCAATACTACATCTCTGCTGTCCCTGTGACTCATGTTGTCGACTGCATCCGAGTCTTTGTCCTCTGCTATTAAGTGCATAAGTAGCTCTGCTGCAGTGCGTGATGTTCTAAGCATGTTGAACACAATGGGAAAGAATTGTGGGATCCATGATTTCTCACAGCAGATGCTGGAGTTCGCAGCAAGGACTGTCATTCAAGTGGCGCAAAAGTAAACTGGAAGCCCTGACAGGTCTGGGCAGCAATGAGGTGGTTGACAGGATGTTTTTCATGTTCCCAAAATGCCTATCACTACAGTGCGTGTTCCCATGGTGCTTAGCGACTAAGAGTGATACCAGGTGCAGTGGGATGCTTAACCTCATTGCTTTGCTCTTTCTGTCAACGGGAGCTAACAGTGTGGCCATGATATGTCAACAAAGGGTGGCATAAAACCAGGTTTGGCAAGTTTTCAGCTTTGGTGATTTTTGCATGTTAATAGCACTTTCATTGCCATATCTTACCAATGTAGACATATCATAAGATACTATAGTGATAGGAATATTAGAGAGAGGGTTTTTTCTCCCTTCCATGGCAAGAATGGTCTTTGTTTGTGGATGGTGCATGTTCATATCAATATTGAAGGCTGCATTTCAGTATAATTGCCTCACCTTTATTTTGGTGCATTTGGTAAATCACAAACCACATTTTATTTTCAGCAGGTGACTCCTACCAAGAGAATGCACTGCACATCATTGCGACATCTGGCTGCGGTGCAGATTCTCCCATTTGTAATCAGCTTATCCCTGAGGATATGTATAGACTAAACTTGACTAAAGGAGTCTCAATGTCTTTGCCATCATCACCTTTGCTGCCACGTCAGTCTTACTTGATGCAAACAAGATCAAACAAAAAGTCCCCAGGTAAAATTTAATCGGTAAACTAAAATCTCTTTGTAATATTTCATATGAAGTACATTGTAAAGTTTTTTTTTTTCCTTTTCACAATGGTGATAATAAAGCTACTGTAATGAAATCAGGAGGAACTGATGAAATCGGGAGGAATGGATGTGTGCTTGTACGGACCTTGAATAGCCAAGAAAAAATTGTGTTCAAATAGAGTAGTTCCCCCTTTTGAAATCACAGAATTGTTCTAGCTGGTTATATTTTAATATAAAATCTATTTGTTTTAAAATGTTGTCTGAATATTTTTAAAAATGTAATTATTAGAGATTGAAATTGTATGATATGTAGAGGTAGCTATGAGGCATGTGAAAGTGTAACTGTACAGGCTCCTGGTACGCGTGGGGAGTTGGCTTAAAATTTTTAGTGGTTACACGCATTTTAACATCCCTAGTAGCTATAAATTTGCATTCTGTTTTTGCTTGATTTTCAAGTGTGATAATGAGTACATAATGTTTTTTTGATGTGGATTTAGTGATGGCTATAGATGTGTGTTTAATTTCAGAATAATCTTTACAGTTTATAGCTACTATTAATTTTCCAAAATAAATAAATGGATGTCTGTCGAAATCATGGCAACTAACTCGTTACTACTAATATAAGTTTTGAGAAGTAATGCCCATGTATATGTCTCTTACTAAATTTGTTTCACCTTCCGATTTCCTTTTTATCTGCATTCTGTGCATTTTAATCATTCCAACAAACTAACATCAGCTGCAGCTTTCCAAACTACTGGAACAATTATTTTGAAGTTCTGTTGTCTTAATATCTGAATCTACGAGCTTGACTATCATGGCAAAAATAGTTTTATTAGTACGATAGGTTTTTTTAATAAGCTATGATATATAAAAATAAGAGAAACATTCGTTAAAAAGAAACACTTGTTACTTCAGACAAGTATTCCAAAATATTGTTAGGCTTTTATACAAATATTCTTAGAGGATTTACTTACATTATCTAAAATTCTTTATCATCCAAATCCTTCTTGTAATCTCTTTTTGATACTTATGTTTAAAGAATTTGTTTCTAAAAGTTCATGTAAATTTACTGAACCAGAGAATAGTATATTTCAGTTCTGTATGATTTTATAAATTATTGCATAAAAAGGTAAAATCTCTGTCCCACTGAAGTCAGTGGGTAGAACACTGCAAAATTTGCCATTATCAGCGGATCATCTTTGCATGTGCGGATGTGGATACCAATTTTGTATCTGTGCAGGACTCTATCCATGGGAGTTTTGCCATAAGTTTCAATTAATCAGAATTGTATGTCCTACTCTTGCACTGTTGGGAAGAGTTATATTTTAGAAAGATCCAATGTTTTAAGATGTCTCAAAATTGTATGGGTAGTGTAATAGACCTTATTGTTTTGTTGACCCGGTGACTTTCACATACACATACTTTCACATGATGTTGTGAAGACCAGGACTTCAACAGGAGTAAAAAAAAAAAAAAACCTAGATAAATTATTGGAGGTTAAGTCTATCAATACTTATTAGCCAGGATGGGTAGGAATGGTGTCCCTAGTGTCTTTGTCAGGGGCTGAAAATGGATGACAGGAGAGGGATCACTTGATGATAACCTGTTCCTGTTCACTCCCTCTGGGGCATCTGGCATTGACCACTGTTGGAAGACAGGATACTGGGCTTGATGGACCTTTGGTCTGACCCAGTATGGCTGTTCTTATGTACAAGTGTTAATTCAGTCAAAATATTTAGAAATCCTAACAAATCCTCTTGTCTTGTGCTTTTGTTTGTTGACTATATCACAGTGGAGTAATTTTTGAAGTTAGTGAGAATACTACCCACCGTTTAAAAGTTAGCAGCTGTTAAAACATTTGTTAATTCCATAGGAATATACCAGATGCATACATAATCCTGTGGGTATTGGAGACCCAGTATAGTATTCCGTTTGAATGTTGAAGAATTTGAACTGGCAAAAGAGGAAGATTATGTATAAATGATGTGTCAACTGGAATGGGATAAGAAGAAATTAAAAGGAATCCAGTAGTATTGCTTTCACAGCCATTTTAATTGTTGCATCAGCTGTGTATGCATGGTGATGCTACCCAGATCAAAATGTGGTTGACTGAAAAGGGAGATAGAAATGAGGAACACATAGAAAAAGGTTTTTCTTAAATGTTGAGGGAGAGGGTGGAAGCAAATTGTAATGAAATAAAATACTTATTCCACTTTACTGGGGGATAGATATGACAAAACTGCCAAACGGTTTGTTTATATTTTGTTTGTGATTTTTGTTATCAAATTTGAGACATGACCCTGTAGTCCTATAATTGGTGATATGTCTGTCTTCTAAACTAGAGCTTATATGTGGAATTCTTAAATTGAAACTCTATTAAGTGTCTGGCTAAAATAACATACTTATCTGAGTCTTGAAATTCTTCATTTACATTAGTTCAAGGAATAGAATAGCTGTATTCTACTCAGCATTTTATGGACTGACTTTCTTAACTTGTATCATGTTTATATACATTAATAGTATAAAACCCATAGAGTAAAAATGTATATTTGAGTTACCCAGGATGTAAAACAGATATATCCTATTGTTCTATGTGCCCCTGCCAGTACACTTCTAATGTAAAACTTTCAGCAACATTGGTAGCTTTCCTTTCTATGTAGAAAATTTGGCTTGTGCTTATGATGAAGAAAATGACAGTATTTCTTGCCCCTTTTATTTAAAGTAAATGTGCACATTTTATTTTAGCAAAATAAAATGTTTGTACTTTATTTCAGTCATTTTGCAGTCCTATTGCTATATTTATTGATAAAATAACATTTAGTT
This sequence comes from Apalone spinifera, assembly GCA_030068395.1. Taxonomy (NCBI): domain Eukaryota; kingdom Metazoa; phylum Chordata; order Testudines; family Trionychidae; genus Apalone; species Apalone spinifera. The sequence continues at coordinate 40,959,971 of JANRFK010006693.1, read as the reverse complement.
TACTAACAACAGGTTTGGTTTTGTGAGTAAAATCAGCTTCATCAGATGAGTTGGAGTATATCTTGGATTCTGTTGTTTTCACTCCAGCTCATCTGACAAAGTATTACCCACGAAAAGCTCATGATCCTATATATTTTTGTTAGTCTCTAAGGTGCCACAGGACTACTTGGGATTTTTTTAAGTTACAGACTAGCGTGGCAACCCCCTGAGACTTTTTATTTATTTTACTGTTTAAGAACCTTACAGATATTTTATGCATACAAGTACTTGCATAGTTAAATTGTAAAATAATGTATATTTAACTTGCATAGTTAAATAAATTGTAAAAACCAATTTGTCCTAGAATGTTTTCTATATAGTAATGATACATCTAATGATACATCCTTATATCATTTAAAGTAATTTCAGTCACATAAAAGAACTCCAGTTTGAGACATCTGAAACAGAGAAAAGTTTCAATGTAAAATAGCTTGGCTGAATTTCTCGCCTTCCTTTCCAATTTCTCATCTCTTTCCTTTTCTATGCTGTCTCCTTTCTTTTGTGGCTTTTTTGGGTATTTCCCAACACCTGTTAATATAATTTGTGACTTAGGTTTTTTTGATGGTGCACTTAATGCTAGAGTCAGATATCTGTCTGAACAGGCACTGAATCAAGCATCCTTTGTTTAAAACATCTCCAGTTTGAATGGAGATGGAAAGAACATTTCCTTTTTCCCTCGTGTTAGTACTAAATTGCTGCCACCATCAGAGAAATGTGGGAAAATGAGGGTCTCAGTTATTATAGTTTGAACATTGTCTCATTAAACAGGAGGAAATAAAGCTTGCATTTCGGAAAAAGAGAAAAGAAAGAAAACAAGACAGTGATGTGTCTTATAGACTTTAAGGTCAGAAGGGATCATTGTGATCATCTAGTCCAGTGATAGGCAACCTAGGCTAATCAGTGGGCCACCCGAGTGGCCCTCCATCTCAGTGGGCTGCAAGATTGTTGTAACCAAAATAATTTCCCATAATAGGGTAGTTTTGCTAGCTGCACGTGCATACCTAGAATTCGTGGGGTGTGCTGATTGAACCATAGGAGCGCCTGGTTAACTGGATGCAGGAGCATGCAGCTCTCACAATCAATATTGTGTGCTATCAGCATGCTCCTCACTTCAGTGCCCTTGCTTTCTGTGCATGTTACTTTTGTAATATCAGTAGGGAAAAAAATTATGTGTATGGAAACCAGCAGAATCTGGCGACCCAGTGCCTGGGCAACAGTAGATAAAATGTCTTTTGGGCCACATATAGAATCCTGATGGGCTGCATGTGGCCCTTGGGCTGCAGGTTGCACTTGCACACTACTGATCTAATCTGACCTGTACATTGTGGGCCACAGAGCCTCAGTAAGCCACTTCTAAAACAGATGCCTAACTGCTTGGTTGAATTACTGAAGTCCTCAAATCATGGTTTAATCCCTTAAAATTACAGAGAATTAACTATTTACACTACAGTTTGAACCTCCTAAATCCCTCTGGTCCAGTAACATCTGTGGTCTGGCAGGATCACGGATGTTGCTGGACCAAAAAGCCCCAGTGCCTGGGAGTGCAAGCCAGTTGGGAGTCTAGTGGCAGGGAGCCCCACCATCAGGACTGGCAAGCCCCACCCCGGGGAGCCCCAGCTGGGTGTGCGGTACAGCAGGGCAGCCGCAGAGCTCTGACCCAGCACAGCAGCAGCGGGGCAGCTGTGGAGCCCCATCCATGGGAAGCCCCGCCTGCATGCAGCAGCAGCAGAATAGCCATGGAGCCCTGACCCTGGGAAGCCCCAGCTGGGTGGGACAGAAGCTGGGCAACCATGGAGCCCCATCCCCAGAAAGCCCCAGTCACTTGCAATAGAAGTGGGACACCCATAGGCCCCTGTCCCCGAAAACCCCAGCCAGGTGGGACAGAAGCAGGACCACAGCAGCCAGGAAGCTCTGTCCCCAGAAAGCTCCACCCAGCTGGTAGAAGCAGGCCAGAGCCAATTCGAAGACCTGTAGCAGCAGGGCTGGAGCAGAGCCAAGCCTGAGGGAGGGGCAATGTCCTGGAAGGCTGATGGTAGGGGACCTCCTCTGATCTGGCAGATTTCCTCATTCGGGACTGGTCAGGTCCCAAGGGAGCAGGACCAGGGAGGTCCAACCTGTAGTACCAATTACAGATCTCACCTGTGCCCATTGCTAGTTAGTGGTTTACATCATCAGCCCTGTTCATGCCAAGTTCTGTTAGCAGGGGCCTGTTTCTTGCTCACAGCTTAGCTTAGCTTTGCTAATATAAAGTCTTGGCCATTGTTGTCTAGACCTCAGGCCTGTGATACATGGGCTTATGTTTCAGGCCCTTATGTTACGATACCACCTACCATAGCTGGCCTTTCACTGAGGTCTGTGTCTATGCACCAGAACAGATGGTTGCAACTGGATTCATCCACTGGCACAGTGAGAATAGGCCTGATGTTGTTCAATGTCACTGCTTCAGTTAGCTCAAAGTAGGGTTGCTGGCTGTCCGGTATTGACCTGGACAATTCAGTATTTTTGCCTCTTGTCCAGTAAAAAAAAAATTCAGAAAATACCAGACACCTAAAATGTCCGGTATTTTCTGATTTTTTTTTTTCCCGCCCAAGATGTGAAAATACAGGGTGCTTTCCAAGTTCCACGGGGAATCTGTCTGGCCCAGAGCAGGGAGACAAAATGGCGGATGGCCGCCAGCAGCCTGTTAGGACCAAAATGCTCTCCTCTCCCCCTCCCCCCAAACAACTCTTGGGGTCCTTTTTTGGTTTTGTGCTCAACAACTTTGGTCTCCCGCCTCCTTTTTTTTTCTCTCTCAAAATAATTTTTTCCCCTGTTTTTTTGGGGGGGTGGGGTGGTATTCAGTATTTTTGGTTAAACCATCTGGCAACTCTAGCTCAGAGGCTGGGATCCTGATGATGTCCCTGTGGATGAGCACCGGAAACACTCTGCTCACTGTTCTTTTCTCTCCTTGTGTGAGAGCCATGTTGACCTGACACTGCAGGAGTTCCTGAAACTGGACAAGGGACAGATGAGAAATGTGATTCAATAGCAGATCTCTCAGAAAGTGATGGAATTTAAAAAAGAATTAAAGCGTTCATATTGGGATATTGAGAAGCTGGTCTCTTAGACCTCTGTGACTTGCATGTGTGTGGTTTTTGACTTGTATATATGCTTTCTGGAGCCTGGGTCATGCTAGTAGTTCAGGTCCCTTTCTTGCAAGGTTCAAAGGGATGTATGCATATAAATAAAGGGGGAGATTTGCGGAATCACTTATGGGATTTAGGACCACAATTACCATTGATTTGAAATGCTTCATCTTGACTTACAATGGGGTTTTTGTTCCTAAATCTTACATAACTCTGAAAACCCCCTTTTGAAATGGCTTTTCGTCTCAAGTTGACACTTCTCTCCCCTAAGCCTTTTTTCAGTTAAACATGCTAAGCTCTTTGAGTCTCCTCTCATAAAGTAGGTTTTCCATTCCATGGATGATCCTAATGGCCCTTCTCTAAGGATCTAATTTAAGCCTACAAAAAGAAGGTGCTTCAGAGAAAGCTAGCATTTGATGATTCTGTTGTGTAAAAGATACTGCAAAATTATCAAATATCAGTGAGTTTAGATAATCTGTTGTCACATGCAGCTATAGTGCAGCATTTGTAAGCAAAACAGTTAAAACCAAAAGGTAGGGTTTATTTACAAAACTATATACCAGGAAATAAATAAAATATTTCAGTTGAAATTACCACATTAATGGAGAAAAAATTACCACAAAAATATTAGCCTCACTATGATGAACACTTTTCTAATTCATATGGGATATTTGGCTTCAAGGCAGTTTTGTTTTAATTTATCTAGCTGTTTTTGAATTGACTTGCTCCCCATTACTACTAAATGACATTTTGGTGGTCTTTTTCAGTTTATGTATTCTGCTCTGCATCTGCCGTTCTGTTCTACGTATTCCGTTGTGAAGAGCCAGGGTTAATCTCTCTAATGTGGAAGGATTAATTAAAAGATGTGAAGTATATGTTGCTTCAAAGGATTAAAGAATTCTACTGCATCATATGTATCGTTTTGGTGCCTGTAATGTAAATTAACAATTCTGTTTCTGGACCAATATGCTAAGGACGGGATGAGATGTTAGTCATGTTACTTAGTGTACTACTGGAAGATGCTTGGGTATCATTGTGAAAACCTATATAGAATGTGCTGGCCTTTTAAACCAGAATTTGCCAGTAGCTGTTTAGACTGTGGTTCTAACTAAGTGAGATGTGGATCTACAAGTAAGGCAAGGCTACTTAGAGTGTTCAAGTTATACGTAAGGGCTGTTTAAAAACATGTGCACATTCAAAAATACCATTGTTCCTTAGCACCGTTGGAACCCCGGTATATACAGGTTTCTTGGGGTGAGGCAAAGAAATTACTGTTTTTAAACAAGTTCACTTCTACAATTTGAATATACAGAAAGCCTAACAATGTTTGTTTAATAAATATCAGGCACTGTCTAGTCAAGTACATGATGTTCCTTTTGTGTTTGATTGTGGAAGACTATATTATTCTATTTGAGGGACATGTGAAAATCCTATTAGTGTTAAGCGTACATCAAGAGGAGATTATATACTGACATCTGTTAGTGAAACTGTATGCCTGCCTTTGGCCTGATTTTCTAATCTTGGTATTAGATTTGATTTGTGTGTACATGAGGGTTACACTAAGGTCACTAGTACAATAGGGCTTTACTTTTTTTGTTTTAATATTTGTGGGTATGAATTTAGAGTTTGTGACAGATTTTATGTTGATAACCATGGGGATGAAGACTTCTCCTTCTCCCCACTCCCTAACAGCATAAGAAGGAAATGACGGTGCAAGTTTCTTTTTACTCTGCCGCATCCCTACTTTGGAGGTTTGAAAGTGCATTAGTGCCAGTCATGTCTTTTGGTGATGAGATGACATGCTGGGACCTGGATTGAGATCAAACTCATTTCATGTAAGGTGCCAACTAACATGCAATAATAATGCAGGATTCAGCAAAATATGATCTCCCAGACTTTACACCTCACTCGGCTATCCCTGGTCACAGCCCAAATCCCTGCACCCACTCCTGCCTCAGGTTACGACCCCCTCCCAGACCCTGCACTCCCTCCTTCTACACCCCTCTCCCAGGCCAGAATCCTCTCCTGCACCCATATCCCTCCTAGACCCTGAACCCCAATCCCGTGTTCCATGTCACAATACAAGCCCCTGCACCCTTACCGCAGGTCACACTCCCTTCCCAGACCCTGTACCCCCAGTTGTACCCCATTTCGCTGCCCCAGGTCACAATCCCCTCCTTCACCCAAACTTGCTCTAAGATCCCACAGACCAATCCCTTGCCCCAAGCCTCTTCTGCACCCAACCTCCACCCCAGAATCCTCATTAATATAATTGAAGAGTGCGACCCTCGACCATTTACCAGTTCTTATCCCATCAAAATTATTGTCCAACACTTCATTAATGTTTATTTTCTAGACTTGGGGTGAATTTGTATCAGAAACTGGGATATTAAAAACTAATTACAGTAGTTTAGAAAGTGCACTGTTAAGAGACCTGCATATTCCCTTCAAATTCTCCCACTGTACAAACACTATAGGTGTGTCTACTAGTGATGTTATATATTGTTTAATTGAATAGTCTGTAACCACATGAAATTTTAGCGGTTTCACGACTATTCGATAGTCCCCGGGGGCGGGGCCAGCATCCAGTACGCTCCCAGCCCCACTCCTGGGGAGCCCCCTGCCACTATGCACTGCTAACTCTGTATCCGAGGCAACGGTGAGGGTGGCAGGTGGGAGCTGGTCTGTGAGGGGAGCCAGTTTAAAACCAGCTCTCCTCACAGACTGGCTGCCTTGAAACAGAGGCAGCAGCACGGGGTGGCAGCAGCCCCTGTCCACCGGGGGTCCTAGCTCCCCGCAGACAGAAACTGCTCCCTGAGGACAGAGGCTGCTTTGCGGCAGCCTTCCTTGCCTCCCTTCCCTCATGCTGCTGCCTCTGATAGAGGCAATTCTGGGGGGGGGGGGGGG
>JANRFK010006693.1:40898233-40942140 GCA_030068395.1 Apalone spinifera | reverse complement strand
GGTAGATCTTCGCCTGTTCTGAGATTTAAAAAGTGATCTTGGGTGTAAAAAGGTGGGAGACCACTGTGGGAGACTTATCTTGATTGTGTGCAGGCTGTAGCTTCCCTCCCACAACAGAGATTCCAGTCTATAAAGGACCTTATTACACTGGTTCAAACCAGCCCACAAATTCCAGCAAGGGCCTGTCTTCACTTACTAGGACACATGGCAGCAGCCACATCTGTGGTGCTCCTTGACAAACTACACACGAGACCCATGCAGCAGTGGTTGAGGACTGAATACAGACCACGTTACAACAGTATCAACAAACTAGTCTCAATTCCAAACAGAATCAAGCAGTCACTGAACTGGTGGGCAGACCCAAGGTGCATTGGGGTACCTTTTCACAAACACTGACCATGTCCATTATGACGGATACTCCTGTCCTCAGTTCGGGTGTGCGCGTGTGCGTGCACTCAGGCCTTCTCAGAGTGTACCCTACGCATAAACATACTAGAACTCAAGGCGGTGTTCTACACATGCCAACGTTTCCTTCAACAATGTACTACATCCACAAGCAGAGTGAAGCCAGGCCGCACCACCTCTGTAGGGAGGCTGTCTGCCTCTGGACATGGTGCACTGCACATGGCATTTGAACATAAGCCTCTTACCTTCCAGGTAAGTACAGTCTATTGACAGACAACCTCAGCACAAATGGGAAATAGACCCCAAGATTCTGCAACAGTTTTTCAGTCACTGGAGGTTTCCAACAGTGGACTTGTTTGCTATTAGTGCCAACAAGAAGTGTCCACGTTAATTGTTCTTCTATGGCCATTGGCTTACACTCTCTGGGGGAACGTGTTCACAATACCCTGAAATGCATCTCTCCTATATGCATTTCCTCCAATCCAGGTCCTCCATTGAGTAGTCAACTAAATAAGGTCACATGCAGCCTCAGTAATTCTTATTGCTCCAGCCTGGCCAAGACAGACTTGGTACACTTACCTGCTACAGATGTCCAGGCAGACTCCATGGCATCTTCCGCTGTTTTCTCATTTTCTGACACAGGAAGGCAGTCAGGTTCCCCACCCATGCCTTTGAATTCTTCACTTCTAGGCATGGTTTCTCATTGGTGCACCTCAATAGAAACAATATGCTATGATCAGGTCAAACAAATTCTACTGAACAACGTAGACTAAAAATCAGGAAATCTTACCTTCATAAGTGGTGCAGATTCTCACTTAGATCTGCACAAAAACATGGGAATCCATTGGTGATGCTGCTTTCAGATGTTTTAGAATACCTTCTAGAACTGAAACACTCAAGTGTTTTGTTTAGTTTATTAAAAGTTCATCTTGCAACTATAACTGCTTTTCATCTGCCCATTGACAGCAAATCTGTCTTCGCCCATCCAACAACCAAGCACTTGCTTAAGGGAATTCAGAATACTTTCCCCTCCGTCAAACCTTTTCACCCAGCCGAGGACCTCAGTTTGGTTGTCCAGGTCCTTACCTATTGGCCATTCAAACCCCACGGCGACATGCTCCACCTTTCTATGAAGGTGGCTTTATTGGTGGCTGTGACATTGGCGCATTTATGGCAGACTCCTCCTCCTCCTACATCATGGTATTCCATAAGGATAAAGTTGTCTGGAGCCCTCATCGGAAGTTTGTACCAAAGGTAGCCATCTCATTTCATTGCAATGAAACTATAATCATATCTGTTTTTTTCCCAAAGCCTCATGCTCACATAAGAGGCAATATGACACACGCTGATGTATGCAGAGCGATTGTCTTTTACTTGGCTAGGATGAGCAAAATCCATAAAACACCTAGACTGTTCATATCCTCTACAGAGAGATTGGGCTTGTCAGTTTTAACCCAGAGGCTGTCCAGATGGAGAGTGGACTGCATCCAGTTGTCCAGGTCCGTCTTGACCAAGATCCTCCATGGCGGCTTCTACAGCTTACCTCATTAACATATCTCTTATAGGTATCTGCAGATCCACTACGTCGGGTGGGCAATCATTTTTTACAAGGGTCACTTCAGAAACTTTGAAGTGGCCCTGGGCTGCCCTGCAAGTGGCAGGTCCTCAGGCAGAAGGGGTGGGGGAAGGACACTTCCCTGCTTCCGCACAGACCCTGATTGGTTTGGGGGTATGCACAAAGTCTTTGCCTCCCCCAAGAAACCCACCAGCTGTTCTGAACATCTAGCGGTTCCCGCTAGGTGCCCATGCCCTGGTGGTGGGAAGAGACTTTGTGCCACCCTCTGTCCCCAGATCAGTCAGGGTCTTGGGGAGGATGAGCACGCAAAGTCTCTTGTTCCCTGCCCTTGTCTTGCAAGGGTGCTTAGAGTATCTGATTGGCCTGGGGGTGGGGGAAAATGAGAAGTCTCTTAAGCCCTGTTCCCGACTTGCAAGGAGTGTGAGGTGCTTAGAAGTGCTGCGCCTCCAGCAGGGTGGGAAGAGACTTCGTGTGCTCCCCCACTCCCAGGCCAATCAGGGCTTGGGGCGAGGGGAGTGTGCTAAGTCTCCTCCTGCCCTGCCAGGAGCACACCGTACTTCTAACAGCCGCACACTCCTTTCAGGACGGGGTAAGGTGGGAAGAAACTTTGCCACCCTACCTCTGCCCCCAGGCCCTCTCACTCCCTGCCCTCCAGTGTGAGTGCTTAGAGTCAACCACCAGGATTGACTCTAAGCACCATGTGCTCCCCCATCCCTAGGCCCTGATTGGCCTGGGGGTAGGGGATTATCAGGACCACCAGGGGCTGGATCAGCCTGCTTGGCGGACCGGATCCAGCACACGGAGCCCCTTTTGCCCACCCCTGCACTAGGTGGTCCTCCTCCCATACATTCGCCATACATTATGCCCTTGATAGTTACCTCTCCCAGGGTACTTGTTTGGGCACATCATTCTGGATACTGTCCAGGATACTGACTAGCCAAAGCACCCATCTCCAGTTACTTGCACTGCACTATAGTTACCTAAGGTGGAGCCCCCACAGGGACACTCCTCGAAGGAGGAGGAGCAGGAGCCACAGAGGTACTCACCTTGTGCAGTAATGGTGGTTCTTCAAGATGGTTGTCCCTGTAGGTGATCCACCACCTGCCTTTTCTCCCCTCTCCTTTGAACATAGTTAATTCCTTCTGGTGCAGAAAAGGAATGGAGGAGACGGTTGGCTGTGCATGTGTAGTAGCAGCACCATATGTGACGTCTGTTCTGCTTGCACAGCCTACCGTAGGGCATTGCTACCAAAAAACCCTCTAACTAGGCATGCAGTGGCACCCAAACACCTAAGGTGCAGGTCCCATAGGGACAACCATCTCGAAGAACCTCTGTTACTGCACAAGGTGAGTAATCCTCTCTTATCTTGAGTATAGTAGTGAATTTCACTAGAACTTGACCACAAGCCTGAAACAAAATACTATTTTAAAAAATAATCATGAAAAATTTTTATTCCTTTGCACAGAAAGCAAAGGAATAAAAGATCATCATTAGACACTTTGTGATTGTTCTACGTTTTTTTGTAGAACAAAGTAAATTCTTAGTACACTTAATCTGAGAACAATGGAAATGTAACAAAAAGGAATCACTGTAAACATGGATTGGTTGTAGTCCAACACAATTAAATATTAAGTGACAATTGATTATAGCCAATGCATTTTGAAGTCCAAATGGTATCTTTAACATTTCTGTAGGGTTAATTAGTTCTACTTTGTAAGCTAAGTATCTAAATCTGACAAAGGTAGAAATAATTGGAACAGTTGTAATAAATTTGGATATAACATGTGGAAATCAAGAAGTTAATAGAAAGCTCCTGATTAACAAGAGATCTATTTCTTCTTGTTGTTGTTTTAAGTGTGGTTCTACTCTGTAAAATGACTTATTTTACATGAAGTACGTAAAATATGAAGTATTTGGAAGTTACATATTTCTCTCAGAGAAATGGCTGTTACAACTACCTGAGCTGAAAATTTAATCTTTAGGTTGTGTTCCTTCCTGTCAGTCATCAGCACTTATTGAAAAAGTTCTTGAGGCAAAAACCCTAGAATCATAGAACCATAGAGATGGAATAGACCTTAGAAGGCCATCAAGTCCAGCCCCCTGCCCAAGGCAGGATCAATCCCAATTAAATCAACCCAGCTAGGGCTTTGCCGAGACTTAAACACCTCTAGGGATGGAGACTCCACTACTTCCCTAGGTAACCCATTCCAGTGCTTCACCACCCTCTTAGTGAAATAGTTTTTCCTAATATCCAACCTGGTCCTCTCCCACCACAACTTGAGACCATTGCTCCTTGTTCTGCTATCCATCACTACTGTGAACAGCCTCTCTCCATCCTCTTTGGAACCTCCCTTCAGGAAGTTGAAGGCTGCTATCAAATTCCCCCTCTCTCTTCTCTTCCGTAGACTAAATAGACCCAACTCCCTCAGCCTCTCCTCGTAGGTCATATGCTCAAGCCCCCTAATCATTTTGGTTGTCCTCTGCTGGACCCTCTCCAATGTGTCCACATCCTTTCTGTAGTGGGGGGCCCAGAACTGGACACAATACTCCAGATGTAGCCTCACTAGAGCCAAGAAAAGAGGAATAATCACATCTCTGGATTGACTGGCAATGCTCCTCTTAATGCAACCTAATATGCCGTTAGCCTTCTTGGCTACAAGGGCACATTGTTGACTCATGTCCAGCTTCTCATCCACTGTAACCCCCAGGTCCTTTTCTACAGAATTGTTACTTAGCTAGTCGGTCCCCAGCCTGTAACAATGCTTGGGATTCGTCCATCTCAAGTGCAGGACTCTACACTTGTCCTTGTTGAACTTCCTCAGATTTCTTGTGGCCCAATCCTCCAATTTGTCTAAATCACTCTGGACACTCTCCCTGCCCTCCAGCATATCTATCTCTCCCCCTAGCTTAGTGTCATCCGCAAACTTGCTGAGGGTGCAATCCATCCTCTTATCCAGGTCATTAATAAAGATGTTGAAAAAAAACCGGTCCCAGAACCGAACCTTGGGGCACTCCGCTAGAAACTGACCGCCATCCTGACATCGAGCTGTTGATCACTACCCGCTGGGCCCAACCTTCTAGCCAGCTTTCTATCCATCTTACAGTCTGTTTATCCAATCCATATTCCCTTAACTTGCTGGCAAGAATATTGTAGGAGACCGTATCAAAAGCCTTGCTAAAGTCAAGGTATATGACATCCACTGACTCTCCGATATCCACAGAGCCAGTTACCTCATCATAGAAGCTAATCAGATTGGTCAGGCACGACTTGCCCTTCATGAATCCATGCTGTCTATTCTTGATCACCTTCCCCTCTTCCAAGTGCTTTAAAATGGATTCCTTGAGGATCCCCTCCATGATTTTTCCAGGGACTGAGGTAAGACTGAGTGGACTATAATTCCCTTGATCGTCCTTCTTCCCTTTCTTAAAGATGGGCACTACATCCTTTTTCCAATCACCTTTTTCCAATCACCCGGAATCTCTCCTGATCTCCACGACTTTTCAAAGATAATGGCCAAAGGTTCTCAATGACATTTGCCAACTCCCTCTGTACCCTCGGATGTATTAAGTCTGGACGTATGGATTTATGTAGTTTTAGCTTTTTGTAAATAGTTCCTAACCTGTTCTTTCCCCACCAAGGGCTGTCCACCTTTGTCCCATATTGCGTCACTTAGTGCATTAGTCTGGGAGCTGACCTTGTCTGTGAAGACAGAGGCAAAGAAAGTATTAAGTACTTCAGCTTTCCCCACATCATCTGTCACTGAGTTACTGCTCTCATCCAGTAGGGGCCCCACACCCCCTCTGATCACCTCCTTGCTAACATGCGTGTAGAAACCTTTCTTGTTATCTTTCATATCCCTTGCGAGTCGCAATTCCAGTTGCGCTTTCGCCTCCCTGATAACTCCCTGCGTTCTCGAGCTATACATTTATACCTCTCCTTAGTCATCTGTTCAAGTTTCCACTTTTTGTAAGCTCCCTTTTTGTGCTTAAGTTCGCCAAGGATTTCTCCGGTAAGCCAATCCGGTCTCCTATCATATTTACTTCTCTTGCTACTCATTGGAATGGTTTCTTTCTGTGCCCTCTATAAGGATTCTTTAAAATACTGCCAGTTCTCCTGGGCTCCTTTCCCCTGCTCTTCTACACCATGGCTTTAAGTTCCAGTTGAAAAACAAAAAAGAATAGCTTTTTGACTCACCCTCTTGGGCTAACTTCTGTTTGTCACTAAAGCATCGGCAAACATGACTCTGAATACACACAGGAAATCATTCTTTTTAACATAGTCATTTTTCATATTAGAACGTTGCCTACAATAACTAATGGTTAAAGTGATTTTTAAAGACTTAAACAATAGCAATTTATATACGTTGAATTGAGATTTTCTTGTCAATACCAAATTTAATACATTGACATAGTGGCCAAATTAGTTATGTATTTAGTAGAGCTCGTATCTTGACATATGAAGGAGGTGACTTGAAAAATTAATTCACCACATGCCATTTATAAGGGAGTTTCCCTGAGCACCGCTAACTCCACCCATGGTAGGCCGTGCCAGAGACCATTCTGCTTCTGTCTCTTTCTAAGGGCTTTCACCTCACTATGACACTTTCACAATAACTTCTAAAGTGGCTAGTGACAAAACCTAGGGAGCATCCCCCAGGCACCTCTCCTTTGTTGGCTGATATCCATTCAAAATTGTATATATTATGCTTTCATGCATATCCGCATCTACCAATTTATGTACATTTATTCAGTGCTCAAGTCCACTTCTGTGCCATCTTAGCAATGTTGCAGAACTCCCAGCAAATTTCTTGACCATAAATACTAAATAGGGCTGCCATGTTCTGTTCTGTTGTAATTTGGAGAACAGCAATTGCAGGAGTTTAGAGGGAATGGTACCCAAATACTTACACCTTTGCAAATCTCAGTTGGATGGTTCAATGCAACTTAAGACAAAGTAACATTTAGTTACTTTATTCAAAACTGCTAGGCTGCACTTTATGTTGTTGGGTGTTTACTGGTGCATCTAATTTGAAACTGGAAATCAAAACTAACTTTGTACTGTTTGTGTAAATACCACTGAATGTCATGTATGTTTTATCTCAAAGAGCATGTTGAGGTGCATTTGCTGCTGAGAAGACAGGACGAGGAAGTAGTCTGAGGTTGTGGAATTAGTGCATCAGCTAGATACTTTTTCCTTAGCAGTGAAGTAATTAACAATTTGAATATTTTAAAAGTGCCTTTTTTAGATTTTGGCATTGACACCCTATTTAGAGGAAAGCTAGCTGTTCCAGTCCATCTGTAGATTTGGGAAGACAAGACAAACTGAATGTAAATCAGTGCATAAGTCTTCTTTGTAGTCATAAGGTCTAACAGTTTTGAAAATTTAAAGTTAGATTTTGGAGTGCAATTATGCAATAAAATATTCTCCAACAAATTGCACATACACTTAATGTAATAAAGCATTACAAAAAATGTATGTTGCAGTTATGTCTACAGTTAAGATTGTAAAATCGTTTCATTATACACACAATTTTCCAGAATACTGCTATTAAAATTATTGAAATAGTCAACATTTTACATGAACACAAGATTTTTTAACTATTTTTGGAAATGATGTTGACTTCATCTTGTATTTTACTAAGACAGTGTCAAACACATTAGATAGTAAACATGAACTGTTGTGTTTTAAAAATGATTTCAGCTAGTTGTGGATAATACTAGGTTATTGATTACTGAACATATCTTACAAATCAGATAAAAATGCAAATGAACTTAAGACAAATCTATCTTTTAAAGCTTATTACACAAAAAAGTAGGATACTGTATTTGTCTACTGCACATATAGTCTGTTAATTAAACCTTGAACATAGAAAAAAATTAGTGTTGGGAATACAAATTCTTTAAATTGTTTATTAAATATTAAATTTACCTTTTGGAAACAGTTTCCAAATATAATACTATAATTCTTCATTAAGGTTAAATCTTTTATTTTGGTACAGACAGACAGCCTGATAAAGAATCAAACTGTTCACCTGCAGCACAAGAACTGATGACAAGATTGGGATTTTTATTGGGAGAAGGGATACCAACCTCTGGCCACATAATTGTAGAAGAAAAAAATGAAATGATGGTATGATAAAAGAACATTGTTACTTCTCATTTTTACTCTGAGATAAGAACTATTTTCCTATGAGTCAATTTTAAGAATGATTTGTTAGAGGAATATGTTAGTAAATGGTTAAAATAGCAGATCTTCTGAGTAGTACACTTGTGACACCCCCTCATCCCCCCCCCCCCCCCCCCCCCCCCCCCCCCTTGAGCCCTGTTTCACTTCTGCTTTGTGATGTCTGTATTTGGAAGCAGTGAGGGGAGAGAAATGAGAGGCTGATGTGTTATCTTTCTACAAGAATGTCATGTGTTGACTGAGACCCACTCAATACCACCAGTCTTTATCCTTCTCCAGGCCTCATAAATCTTACAGCATTAACTTAAATTTCAATGGTGCTTAAGTGTGAACAAGACCAGGATCTCAGAGTTTAAACAGAGAGAATGAATAAAGCATTTGTTTTCAGCAAAATGTCTAAAAGAAAGAAAGTCTGCCTAGCAGCAAATGTTTCCTAGAACTATGTGTTTCTCCTTTATTTCTTCAAATTCATCACATTTGAAAGAGTAGTTCACGAACATGCCATTGATCTTCCCAAATCACTGAAAATAAAATGTAAGAATTAAGGTTCTGCTCAGAAATGGGTTCAAGTTTGTCATCCTTCTATTTCATCCCAGTAATTTTAATGTTCAAGAAATGATGTGGTGTCTTCTGTGCTGTAATTGTTTGTTCCATTTATGTTGTAGTGCACAGTAGCCAGTCAAGGAGTCAGCCCTTGCTCTACACTAACAAGCAGCACTACATCACCCGGTACTGATAGTCCCTGCTCAACTCTGAATAGCTGTATTAGCAAAACAGCAGCTAATAAAAGTAGTCCCTGTGGGACCATTAGCAGCCCTAACTCTACACTGGAAAGCAAGGACAGTGGAATTATAGGTAAGCAACGAATTATCAGTAATACAAAAACTTAATAGATATCTTTTATGGTTGTTTTGTGTTTATATAGAGAAAGGTACCTGACAACAAGATGTTCTCTGATCTAATTCCACTTAATAGTATGCCTCTTGTTCCTATGCTTGAATTTAAAATTGCTGCTCTTTCTCTAACAGCATTGTCATTTCAAATGTGCATTTTGACCTTTTCCTGCCCATGGTTCCGATACCCATTATTTCTTTTTCTTTACCCCTCTTGTTAGGTTTCTCTTCAGTTCTTTCTCTGTTTTTTAATATTTGCCTGCACTTCTACCCGTTCCTTGTCACCTTCTTTTTGGCATGTTCTTCTGCACAGTAGTATTTTCTCATGATGATGCCCACAGTTGTTTGAAATGAGTCTTAGCTTCCAACTAAATAGTATTTAGGATAGCTGTTGCAGGGAAGTGCTACTGTACTGTTTATGAACACAGTCAGATCATGCAAATTTAAAAACAATTCAGGTTTTTCCAGTGTGAATACGGGTGGAAGGAGGATTTAAACAAGGAGAAGAGACTAGTGAAATTTTGCTGATCCCTCATAAAATCAATAACTTTGGGCAGGAGTAAACGTAGAGGCCTCACAGTTATTCATATCATGGAAGGAGCCTCTCTGGATTGAAAGCTAACACCATAGTAAAAATCAAGAGTTAACTTCTTTTCCATTGCTAAATACCTTAATATTTAAACAACAGTATCTATACTAAGTGAAAATTCAAAACTCTGCATTTTTGTGTCTTCCATCTTCTCTTTCTGTCCTCTCTCCTGAACAGCGTAGTCTTATTTTTGTGTCTTTTGTAGCACTGATCATACTAATGCTTGATAGAAACACACAATACAAAAAGTCTTGGGAAGTATTTGTCATGATGTCAGTACCTTCATTTAGAGAATTGGCTGGTGAATCCCTGAGAACAGGCTGTTGTCTTACTGTTATTTCCCAGCAGGATCCCAGAATAAAATGGAAAGATCATGTTTCCTGTTTAAACCAAGCTTGAATTGAGTTATGTCTGTATATAGCGATTAGAACATTTTATTATAATAATAGTATGATGCTGGCAGACCAGGTGCCAGGCTAATTCATTTGGGTGTATATTCTTCAAAGTGATTGTTAAATATATGAGAGCATTTCTCATTTAAGCTTCATGAAAACTAGTGAGATGTTACTTGTATTGCTTTCATTTATCGGTATCCTGTTATAATATAGTAGCAAACATTTATATTATGTATGCCTCGGTAACTCTAATAGTCCATCAAACTAGAAAGAAGCCATGGGGAATGCAAATGAAGAATTTTCACAGAAAATTGCTAATTTCAAAGCAAGTGATATAATTGTGTGTAATGATCAGAGGTTAAAGATTCAAAATGCATTCCTCACCCCTGTCATCAAAGAAAAAACCTACATGATAGTAACCCTGTCAGCTTGTTTTCTGTGAGAAGAAGCTATAAATATGGATTCAAAGAAAGATCCCTCATCTCTGGATTGTTTAGACTCTTAGAGGGGAGAGTGCCATATGCAAAGCAGAGATCTTGAAGGAAACTTGAAAAGACTTTTGAGAAACTGACAGTTTATTACATCACTGCCACCATTTGAAATTACAGACTGTGACTCCCCTGTGCATATGTTTTACTTGCTTTAACTTCTCAATAATGCTAATTACTTTTATTAGCTAATAACCCATTAGTTAGTTTATTATAGAATTGGCTACCAGTGTTGCCTTTAGAATAAGATCTAGAGTGCCTATTGATCTGAGGCACGTGACTGGACTCTTGGGACTGGAAACAACCTGATGTGGTGTGATTTTTGTGTGTGTAAGTAATCTTTTATCACAAAGCTTAGTTTGTCCAGATAGCAAGATAAACTGGAGGGTGTTAGTAGACTGTCTCTGACTTTATGATAAGCCTAATATAGTGACCCAGGAGTTCACATTTATTACTGGCTTGGTGAAATCTAATTGTAGAACAACCACTGCCAATTTGGGGAGTCTTCCCTGTTTTCTGATAGTGTGCCCTGAGGTAGGCACTCACAATCATAAGCCGCTCCAGACAGCATGACAGATTGGCAAAGTTGTAACAGGATTCGTGTGCTATAGGTCAGCTAACCTTAAAGATAGTAACTCAACACTGTTAAAAGTTTAAATTTGATATTGAGAGTTTTAAGGGTTAAAGTTAAGTTACAGTGCGTGAATCACAATCATATGAGAGCCTTGACACACAAGAGCTCTTAAAAAAGTTTAAAAATATGGGAATATCCCATAAAAGACCCTCAGAACAGGAACCGAGTGCTTTGCTTTTATAGACTTTGACCACAAAACAGGGTCTGAGCATCCCCATACTCAAGATGCTACAGAGACCATTGCAAGAGAACCAGTTTGACTGAGGCATCTGGAAGCCAAGAGAGAATGTGAGTACGAAATAAGGATGAGGGAACTTTGGATCAAAGAAATTAAAGAAATGGAGGAAGCTCAAGAAAGATGCAAAGCTGATGCTGACATTGAGTTGGAAGCCCACCAAGGACATATGGAGCAGCTAGTGAAAGAGAGCAAAGCTCGTGCCCTGCACATTCAAATGCAGGGAGTGGGAGGAAGCCTGTCTGCTTTATCAAGAGACTGACTGTTTTGAGCCGTTCCTGTCCATCTTCAAGAAACTGTAATGGATCTGTAAGATACCAGAGGATAAAAGGATGTCTATCCTCTTAATCCAGTTGATTGGGAAAGCCAGATAAGTTTTAAATTACCTGTAGGAGACCAATGCTAAGATTCAGAAGATATTTAAAAAAATGTATTGAAGAGGTTAAAAAACTCCTGTGTCTTATCAGTTCAAGCAAATGGCTTAAGTATTCCAAAATGTGCAGTTAGTCTGAAATTCAGTGGCATGCAGTGTACTAAAGAGGGCTACATTCACCACCTTTTCAGATTAAATTGTGTCGTCATACATTTTGGGCTAATTACCACTTTGGGATCTAGCAGGTGGTGGTGAGAGTATGCTTTTCTATAGCACATTTCACTTTGTTGTTTGGCCATACAGCTATTTTAGCATTTCATAGTAAAATGGAGGAGTAAAAAGTGGTAATCATGCCTTAGTAATCTATTTCAGTATAGTTATCTCAGAAAGAATCTCTCTGAAAACCCTGTTGACTTAAAATGGTTAATAAATTTTTCCTTCAATCCTTTATCATGTGTCGAGTGACATGCATTTCTAGGAAGAGAGATTTTGTATTTGCTGTCATGTAAGTTAAAAGAAGGAAAAGAATGCATTAATAATTGTATTCTCCCTTTCTCTGGCTTTTTCAGAATTGTGACTTCTACTTTGGAGATAGGTCAACTTTGAAATAAATCTGGGGCTCACATTTTCTAAGACTCAAGCATCTGCAACTAATAAAAACGAAACTCCACTGTGACTCTTAAATACTACTTACTGTAAACATTACATGGATTATTTTTTACTTCTCGCTTAGCACATTATTTTTATGAACTTATTTCACAACTGAAAACTGTAACATATTAGTAGAGGTCATGATTAGCCAGAAGTTTAATTGATTAAGCTTTCGGATATCCCTATGAGAAAATACTTTTCTCCTTACCTATCTGTTGAACTGAGTCAGAGAGATTGTCACTTGCCTACAGGAAGTCTTTAGCAAAGCTGACAGTATGACCCAAGAGTCTTAGGACTTGTGTACAATTACAAGTTTTGCCACTCTAACTATAATGGGATAGTTAGACCAGGAAAACAAAACAAACAAATAAACAAAAAAAACGAGACCAAAAAAACCCACCCCATATTACCCAGGCAGTTTTGTCAGTATAGACAAAAATATATTTTTGTGCTTATTGCACAAAATATATTTTAGTGCTTATTGCAATATAGCTAATTCAGGAACGGTTGTAAGCTACATCAATATATTGCATCTTTGTGCCAGTGTAACTACTTGGGTTTAAAAACAACTCTTCTCTCCCCTCTCCCCCTTCCAATTCCCAGCTTGAAAAAGCTTGATTGGTAAAACTTAAGTGTAAACCAAGTCTTATGCTCTTCTGCTAGATACTCCTCGCCAAAGTCTGAAAAATTTTATAATTTCTGTAAGATCATGATAAATGTCCAATTGTTAAAAAGTCATTTTGACTTGGAATTTTCAGTTGACTAGGGTTCTCAAATAAATGAATGCTCTGCTCACTGAATGCTCAGCATTTTGGATGTATTTTATTGAAAATAAATAGATTTTGCAAATTGAGCTATGCACTATATGAATTGACTAAAAATGTAAGAGCTATTTAAGTCTGTGAATGACACTCATTTGAGGGCAAAATTTGGCCCTAACAGTGGACTTAAACTGCACTAAATATGGGTCCAGCATGAGCTCTTAATCCCTCCTTAATCCCTGGCATAATTTCCTTTCTTTTAAAAGGCACCTCTTCCAGTTACAACTCATTTCATTGAAGCAGTTGTGTCTATTTTTAAGTGGCATGAGGGAACACACCTCAAACAGAAGTTTTGAGACCACTTCCTATTAGGGATGTAAAATCTGGTTTTTAATTGTTAGCAGGTTAAACTTTATGTTTAACCCATTAACAGGTTAAAGAGAGGCTGGGCGAGCTGCAGACAGGGGCTGCTTTGGTTGATCGGAACATCATTAAGGGTTAGGCTTGCCAGTTAACCTTTCACATACCTAGTTCCTATAAACATTTTGAAGAGGTAATTAATTCTATTTAAGTTTCTGGTGAACTCCACTATAATTGAAGTTTATGCTGTCAAAATTAGCTTAATTATGCCCTTACTTATGTCTTTTCTTTCTGTTTATTATTGTGGTTTTACATTTATTTGCTGAGAAAATGGAGCTCTCCTTTTTAGCTTAGAACATGCTTTTTGCATTGGAGTATTGCTATATATAGCTGTGCAGTCTAGTAGTCTATATTCATACTGTATGTCTGTAGCTTTATTTTTAAATGGTTGAGCCTCTTACAATATGTGCTCAGTATTGTACATAATATAAATATTAACTCAAACTAGGCACGTTATAGTTCTTGCTGGTGATGAGGAAGGTCTTGTTGAATAATTGAATATGGAATATAGGGGTGGGAAGAGCAGTGTTCGAATGTAGTGGCAATATCCAGCTGGAGGATTGGAACGAGTGTAGGGGGAAACTGGAGCAGACATAAGCAGGGAAGTATTGGATAGCGTCTTGAATTTTGTGTGTGTGGTTCCCGATCCTGACATCCTTACAAAAATGATTTGTTACACTTCATGATGGACATATTCTACTGGGCTTAATGATTGATTTAAAATATAGCATTCCATTTCTCAAATCTTCTCCCAAATCCATGAAAAATTCCTTGAGATTTTATTTGTAGACTGATTAAGATTTGTAGAGCCCAGACCTGAGCTCCATAGATGATATGGGCAGAAAAATAGGGAGTGTAAATTACTCCTCCAAAAAATTCTCCATGTCCTCCTTGCATTACCAGCCTATGAATCTGTACGGAGCAGTAGTGTCAAGAAGTGAAGTGGGGGGACACCTTTCCCATAAATAAACTTTATTTTAGTTTTGTATAAAAATGTGTATACTTGTGCATTCAGATGTGTTAATAGCATTAAATGTGCATTTTGAATAACGTTTAGCAAGTATATCTTTTGTAAGGTTTTCAGCATTGTTCACCCAACCATGAAAATAGCTTGTTCTTCCATGCTACTTAAGAAAGCTTCTATTGTATTTCCATTCCCACTTGGTTATTCTGGGCCAGCAAGCCCTTTGATGGGAGAGTTTCCCTCTCCTCCCCCTACTGCTGGCGCAGGCTTCTTTTAGTCTTCTAATGCTTTACTGAAATCATCTCTGTTTCCATTGAGTTTGACATAATGGAGGGTAGAGGAAGGTTTTCATCTTGAGCAGTTAGCTAAATAGGAGAAAAGACTGGGCTACTCTCCAAAACATAAGCTTTCCTGGAAACATGCTATCCTTTCAGTATGGAAGGCTTGTGTAGAACTCTTCCCTGGCTTTATTTTGTTTAAATCTGAGGGGAATCCTTATTTATAATATTTCAGAAGGGTCAAGCAGTTTAGATAAAAGAATTAAAATGCAATAATTCTGTCCTACAGAAATATGCTGAGGGATAGTGATTACTAAATGCTTTGTAAAAGCCTTTGCTTTTACAGTCCATAAATGTTGTGCCAAAATGTTGGTAATTCTTTAAATAAGGTCACAATTTTAAATATTACCTATAAATCCCTTTATATGTGATACTCAAGTCTGGTTTACACCTAAAACTGGGGATGATTTAGCTCCTTTCCTTAGCGCTGGGAAGAATTTCACTGCCATGTGAGATAATTAGGTTAACATAGCTGTGTTGACTTAACTTCCATTCTAGAGAGGATGGATTTAGTATAGCAATGGAAAAACACCCTTTGGTTTCTATACTAAGTGTCTACAGTCCTGCTGACCAGGAGTGGGGTGTGGGACAAAGGGAGCAACTGCCTTGGTGCCCAGTGATTCAAAGAGACCTGGGGCCCATATGCCACTGCCCCAAGCCCTTTAAATCTATATTGGGGCACCATGTGGTGTGCTCCAGGCAGTTCTTGTGGCTGGTGGGGGAGGCAGGGGCAGTGCGATCTGGGCAGTGCTGAGGGCTGGTTGCATTCAACTCAGCCCCTTCTGGGTAGCCAGAGCTGACTCCATGTCCACCTTGCCCGAAGGGCTGGCAAGGCTGTTGGCTCCCCTGAGTATCTTCTTTACTTCAACGTAGTTGTAGTGTTGCTTGTGTAGATATATACCTGGCTGCCACCTGGGGTTGCCAAGTCTCCCAGACCGGATGACATTACTGCAAATCACGTCTGGTTGGGAAGGTTGGCAACCCTGTGTCATGTTCATGTAGTCTCAATTCTGCAAGGTGCTGGGGATCTTAAACTTCAATTGCAATCTATACCATACATTATGGGTAGGTATCTGTGTGCAACTCATCACAGTCTAGTGCAGTGTCTTTTAGGAAGTTTTGACAATGTATGATGGGGCAGATGCAAATCATGCAGTGATGGCCAGGACTGGGTTGGGTTGGGTTAAGTTCTCATCACGAAACTTTCTCCATCTCATAATGTCATCCCTATCTTATAGTTTTTGTGTCTGTTTTTTAAATTATATGAACCCACATAGGGTTTGTTGCTGTCCTGAGTCTTTGACAAAAGAACGGAGCCTGCACTATTGTCATAAGCAATGCAAACATAGGATGCATGATGTGCCTGTATTTGCAGAGCTGCAAGAAGAGCTACAGGGAACACAGTGATGTTGTGGAGGACAGAGTGCTGTGGATCATAGTGAGAACCAATTAAAGCTTGTTGGTAACATTTAAGGAATAGCTACAGACAATGGAACACTGCTTTTCAGCCTGAGAAATGAGCACTAACTGGTGTAATATCACCATAATGCACGTTTGGGGTAACACTTTTGGATGCACAAAACCATGTTCCTGGATCTGTATATTGAACACATGCCAGTCCTGTAGTCTAAGACCACCAAAATGGGATCTGTACTGACAATGGAAAAGTGAGTGGCTGTCACAGTGTAAGAACGTGCAATGTTAGATTGTTATTGATCGGGGGAAATCTTTTTTAAGTTGGAAAATCCACTAGGGGGGCTGTGGTCATGGAAGTGCACAAGACTACCATCTCCTGCTATCCAGGACTGTTGTCATTGACAACATGCGGAACATAAAGGATGGATTTACAGCAATGGAGTTTCTGAATTGCAGCGGAGCAATAGACCATAAAACAGATTTCTGTTTTGGCATCTGACCATCTTGTTGCAGAGTTTATCAACAGAAAAGGTTACTTTTTCTATTGTTATACAAGCACTGATGGATCATTTACCAGCATCAGTGTTGTCTGGTCAGAGGCTATGCATGATCATGTTTTTAAGCACACAGGACAGTTCAGAATACTACACGCAGGGACTTTCCTTCCTGGAGGATTACAATTGGTGCTATTGAAATGCCAATATTGATCCTGGTAGACACAGTTTAGACCTTGCTCCTATGGCTCTTGAAGCTGTACCCTGGCCACCTTGACAGCAGCAAGAAACCATTCAATTGCTAGTTCAGAAGGTGCAGAAAGACAATTGAATGTGCTTTTAGGTAGATTGAAGAGATGCTGGTGTTGATTACTCGCAAGATTGGATCTCAGTGAGAGAAATATCCCTATGGCTGTAGCTGCCTACTGTGTCCTGCATAATATTTGTGAAAGCAGAGGGAGAAAAGGTTGCTTCAAGGGTGGAGAGTGGAGGTTGTGTGGCTGTCTACTGAGTTTGAACTAGGGATACAAAATGGTAACTGGTTAAATGGAAGTCCGACTGGACTGCAGCAGTCCTCCTGCCCACGACACAACTCGGATGGGCTCGGCTGAGCTGGAGCAGCTCCCTGCCTGCGGCGCGGTGGGTCTAGCCCAAGCAACTCCCCACCCACAGTGGGTAGGCCCAGTCCAAGCAGCTTTCACCTGCAATGCGGTGGGGTTGGCCAGAGCAGCCCACAGCATGGCAGGCCTTGCTGGGTTGAAGCAGCCTCTTGCCCATGTTGTACCACAGGCAAGGGGCTTCCTCAGCACAGGCGGGCTTGCCACATTGTGCTGCATGCGGTGAGGGACCATTCCATGGTTAGTGAATTAAACAATGTTTAACTGGTTAACATTTTAAATGACAGTTTACATACCTAGTTTGAACAACCAGACATAAGGATTATTTGAAGAGTTCAGTGATGAGCTGTGGTGAAATGGGAGGGAGGGGATAACAGTAACTCAGCTAATTTTTTTTCTCAGTACTTAAATCTTTAGACCTAATTCTAATTGTTTTGCCTGTAAGATGTTAAAGCCATAGACTTTGTGAGTCCTAGAAGAAATCCTAGGAAGAGAGGGAAGCAGGAAGTGAGTTAGCAGGTTGCCAGAGGAGCCAATGAAAGCAGAATATAGACTTTTGGTTTGAAAACAGTGGCCATTCCTTTGCCTTTTGTTCAAGGAAGAGTTCCTGGGAGAACACGTAAGGAGCCAAGAAGCAAGGCATGGAGAATCCAGCAACATCTATACTTAAGGAAGGATTAAATCTTGAAACTAAAGATGAATAGAAAAGGGAATATTTTGTCAGATGCGATCAAGTTTGTTTTTTTTTAATTCCTGGGTTTGTTGGACTTTTCTGTGCTGAGCACATTTAACTCCTTATTATATGGTAACTTTCCAAGCTGAACCCAAGGGAAGCAATTCTCTGCGTTTTTAATCCTTTTATCAGTTGCTCTATAACACCTAGCAACCAAGTTTTTTACCAGATGTGTTCTCTTTAAAATAAAATCTCCTTTTTAAGAATGTAATCTGAATCCTTTTTCCTAGAAAGTGAGAGATTCTGTGTGCACGTTTCTGAGACTACACAGCAAACTACTAAGAGAAATTAAAGTTCCATTTTCAGCTGTTCTCAGAAGCTGGATTCCAAGCTCTCTCCAAAGGGAGCGTTAAAAGAGCTCATGGGTACCCCACAGGAAGGAATTCCTAAGTGTTTTCAGAGAGGTTTTGCATTTGGATGGTGGCAGCAATACCAATCCAAGGCTGGGGAATCTGTAACCTTGGGGAGTTCTAATGCAAGCTTTTAGTGGCAAAGTATATTGAACTCTTGCAGATCCCCACCTTCTGTACTTGAAGTTCCAGAGTGGGGAAACATCCTTGACAGGAGCTTTTATGGCTTAAGGAGACTTCGAAAAAGCACTTAACAGTGAGCCGCTGTTCTGTGCTCTACCTGGCTCCACTCTGTGGGGGCCTGTTAGGAATTGCGTGGTGCTTAGTGACTGTAGATCTATTCATAGAACACTGTCAGTAGAGATATTAATTTTGTAGTACTTGGTATGCATTTATTACTACATTGTGTTTGTCACTGATTCTACGTGTTGTCATACTGTACAATAAAAAGTGAGTGGGTGCTTTCACTACCACTAGGCATTTTACAGCATTTGTTGAGTATTAATAAAGATGACTTATTTTCCAAAAAATAGCATTTTATACCGCAACAAAAACACTTGAAGTATTTTTGTGCTATTTAAAAGCAAATTAACTAAAAACGTATGGAATAGAGTTTACCAGCCTCAGGGGGTTTTTAGTTAACCCCCTGAGGCTGGTAAAGATTTACATTAGTCTTACAATTTTGCTATTTCAAGGAGTTGCAACTCTCCAGTCATAGAATACAAATACAGTACCTTTATTTAAGAAAAGAAAAGAAGGGATCTGGGCCTATTAGTTTGACCTCACTTGTGTGCAGTATCTAAAAACAGTGCTTGAAAGAGAGTGTAGTTAATGTTATAGAGGTAAATTGTAATTGGGATAAAGTACAGCTTGGTTTTACAAAAGTTAGATGGTGCCAGACTAACATAATCTTTCTTTAGGAAGATAACTAATTTTCTAGACAAAGGGAATGCAGTAAATCTAATCTGACTGGATTTCAGCAAGATATTTGATATAGTTCCACATGGGAAATTGTTAAATCAGAGTAGATGAGGATTAATATGAAAGTCAAAAAGTGAGTAAGGAACTGGATAAAGGGAAGATTAAAATATGTCATGCTGAAAGATGAAGCGTCAGGCTGCAAGGGAAGGTTACTAGTGAAGTTCCTAAAGATTGGTCTTGGGACCAAATTTATTTAACATTTTCATCAGTGACCTTGACACACACAGTTGGGGGGAGGGTGCTAAAAATTTGTGTATGACACAAATTTGAGAGATATTGTCACTATGGAGGAGGACTGAAATACCATACAAGATTTTAAGGACCTTGAACACTGGTATAATAGATACTCTTGAGGGAATTCTGTGCCAAAAATTTAAAAATTACATGCACAGTATTTTAAAATTCTGCAGATTTTGTCAAAATAACGTAATATTACTCAAAATAATGCAAATAACGCCATTTTAAATTATTTTGGTAACTTATTTCAGAATATCTGTCAACAAGTATATCTATAACAATTGAGGCAACACAAAAGATTCCCAAAATGTGTTTAAATAGATAGATTCCTTCTGAGATATATTATTACTGAACTTTGAATAATAATCATTTAAACTACACTACAGAAATGTATTTCCTGTACCCCCCCAGAAGTGGTGCTAATTTTGTGGGGAGGCAGGGTAATACAGATGACAAAGGAGAGGCAAATAATTGTTGTGAAGGAGCCTGGGAGTGAACCTGAGAGTTGTTGGGTGTGGATGAGAAGTGTGGACAAGTTTTTTTGTGGGGGATGGAGAGATTGTTATGGAGTTGGAATGTGTCTCTCATGCAGACCCTGGCTGCCCCAAATCCTCACCCAATCAGGCACATCTGCCCTATCCCTACGTGGCCCTGAACCCTTTCCATCTTCCTGGGCCCCCATTCAGCCATCTCGTGGTCCTGCATTTGCATCTCCATGTGTCCCTGCACCCTCACTCCTTTAGCCCCTACTCTAGTCTGTCTCCCTACTAGCCCTTCAGAATCTTAGTCTGCCTATGTGACCCCCGCAGCAGCATCTTGGGCCCCACTCTGTTCTCTCTCCCCTCCATATCCCATGCCTCTCATCTGGGCCCACAGGCAGGGTACTGTGAAAAACACACTCTGCTCTCTTCCTATCACTGCTAAAGCTAATGAATGGTGAGCTAGCTGTCTCTATTTGGTGCCACAGAAGCCACTGCTGGAAAATAATAGGAGAACTCTGGCAGAGTGTGTATTCTGTGGTGGGGAAAAAAAATCTGTGGGACACATGAATTCTATACATATACAACGGTGCAGAATTCCCCTAGGAGTAAATTACAGAATGGGATGAAATTTAACAGTACAAAATGCATGGTTATCCTCTTAGGTGGTAACAACAACAATTTTTGTTACAAGCTGGGGAATGTGTCAGTTGGAAGAAAAAAAGGAGGAGAAAAATTTTGATCAGTAACATAAAATCATAAGGTTAAAAGAGACTGCAGGCATCATTTAGTCTAATCTCTAAAGACACATTTCTTCCAATCTTCAACTCTGTGAAGATTCATGGTTTGTGACAGGATGATCGTGAGTTACCACTGTCATGTGACTCTGAAACAGGTGAGGTATTTCTAGCAAAGATAGGGGAAATATTACTATTATATAAGGCATGGTGATACCTCATTTGGAGTATTATGTGCATTCTGATCTCCCATATTTTAAGAAAGATAAATTCAAACTGGAGTAAGTGCAGAAAAGAACAAGTGGAATGATCAAACAAATGGCAAATATGCCTTATGAGAAGAGGGTTAAAGAACTTGTCTTGTTTAGACCAAAAAAAAAAAACCACCCTCAAAGGCTGAGGGGAGATATAATTGCTTTCTATAAATATATACAAGAGAAATACACCAGGGAGGGAGAAGAGTTATTAAAGTTAAGAGCTCATGTTGGCAGAAGAACAAATGAGCATAAATTGGCTATCAAGACATTTAGGCTTGAAATTAGATGGTTTTTGACCATCAGAGGAATGAAGTTTTGGAACAGTCTTCCAAGGGGATTAGTGTAGAAACTGGAGACATTATCAGATGTTTCCAATAGCCAGAGATGGGACCCTACAGGAGGAGGGCACTGAGAATTCTTTCCCAGGTATTTGACTGATGGGTTTTTCTGACATGGTAGGTATCTAACTGTCATCATAATTGATGTTAGGAAGGAATTTCCCTGTGGTCAGATTGGCAGAGACTCGGGAGAGTTTTGGGGGTATTTTAGGGGCATAAGTTCCTTGATGGTTTGAATTACAGTAAATGCTGAATTCTCTGTAGTTTGATGTTTTTAAATTGAGATTTGAGAATTTCAGTAACACATCCAAAGTTTATAGAAGCCCTCATTATGGGAGTCGATGGATGTGAGATATTCTGTGGCTTGCAATGTGCAGCAGATCATCTAGACGATCATGATGAAACCTTTCTGGTGTTAGCCTAAGAATCTTTAAAGTAGCTGCAACATTACTTCTTGTTGTGTTCCTGTTTTGCATTGTTTTGTTAATTTAAAGAACAACTCAAAATTATAATTGATCCTTGGTGCTAACTGCATTCTGTATAGATTGCAATGTTTCTGAAATTGGAAATGAGCCAGTAATTTGGTTGTTTTAATCTACATTTTGTTTGCAGGATGCATCAACATTTTTTACATCAGGATTTTTTTAAAAAAATTAGGGAACTATTCCTTCAGGTATCTTGAGTATGTCAAATGAGTCTTCATCATAATTTCATAAGCATGTTGAAACAGCAGCTGGTTTTTTTTTCATACTTGCAATGGATTGTCAAGTGGCTTGTTTACTGAACAAAACCTGATTAGAAAAGGAAGTGGGTGGTGCAGTTCTCTATTGTATGTTTGTAGGGAGCAAAACTATACTCTGTGGAATAGTTATGAACCTAGCCAAAAGATATATTCTAAACTTATACATCAAAGCACTGTATTAAACACTTTCTTTTCTGTGAATGGGAACAGATTATATTATTACTGATCTGGTTTTTGTTGTTTTCACTAATTCTATAATTTCTGAAGAGTGGAGGAGCCTTATGATAGATTCTTGATCTGCTTTTTGTTGACCCAATCTTGGAAGCTACAACGTTGACCACATGAAGTGTACCAGAATCTATCAAGTGCTATATCAAGCCTATATCTGGCCCCAAATCTTTCATATTACATAGTTTGTAAACTTGCTTGCAGCAAGATCAAGTGCTTAAGCAGTAGAGGAGCAACATAGAGAGCATGTGTGTCATAATTAATTTTCTCTTTTGCCAATTGTCCTATCAAATTGATATTTTTAAATTATTATTTTTGTTTTACAGCATTTTACATTGAAATGCTAAACTGATGCGAGGACAAATAGAAGTAGAGGTTGAAGAACTCTTATCAGCTTACACCCTTGTATACATGAGATTGTTTAACTTTAAACTTTTAAACACTTAAGTCAAGAGGACTACTCACGTGTTTAAACTTAAGCACATATTTAAGTACTCTGCCAGAAAAGGGACAATAAAAACGAAAGAAAATAAAATATACTTTGTAATACAGCTCTAATATTTTCTTTTTAAAAAATAGCTGAGTCATGGCAATCATTTTGGAATACTTCTATTTTCCTTGCTCCCAAACTCTTACTCTCCAACAATATATCTCTGGATATGAGCTAGCTTCTGGTACTTGTTTGTACTTAAAGATAAATAATTAGTAAGATCTAGAAGTATCAATGCAACAAGTGGGGAAGAATCAACAGTTTTGTGTCAGAGTTTAAAGACATTGGAGAGTTCTCGGTTATCAAAGGCAAAATGAGAGCCATAGCTGATAGAGCTAGAAACTGAAAGACAAGTGTGTTTACACTTCAGCCCGCCTGCACTAATATAGAAGTGAAGCACAGGAGCAAGAGCATTATTACTCTTAATTTCTTCTAATTCTATAAGGATTTCCCTTTTCCCTTTGATTTTGCACATACTTCACTGACATATTCTATGTTGTTAGACTATGAAAGAGCTATGCTAAATTCCCAGAGTGCTCTTTTATGTTATAGATTGCAGCAGGCCTGGGAAAGTTGTGTATATATACATAAAATTCACATGGTATTCACAAAAACTATTATTTTGCAAACAAACTTATGGAAACAGTTTCTCCCACATACAAGCTATCTGAATATCCTGTTACACTTAGCTAGGTCAACATTTAGCTTCCAAGCTTGGATAAACAGAAAGCAGGTCAAGAATCTGTCCGCTCCTAAAATTTGACCCTTTTGTAAAATGTATATATTTGGAAAAGTGAATTATCAAGGATATATTTAAATTCTTGAGTATTTCTCTAAAGTGGTTTCTTGTTTTATGTTCTTCCATTAGATTTTGTGAATTTATCAAATATTTTTGTTTATAAAATACTTTTAGTAATTTGTTACATTATTAAATTTAGCAGTCAAGGAAGTTTGATATTTTTTTCTTTAGAGAACAGTTTGTTGCCTCATTGAAAAGAATGAGTTAATTATCTCCCACAAATAACATAGATTTACAGTAGCTTTAAAACGGCCTTTTCATTATCTTTTTAAATCAGGCTTTCTCTTTTACTGTAGTCATAGAGTTTAAATACAGATGAGACCACCAGATCACCTAGTCTGACTTCATGTATCACAAGCCACTGATACCATTCAACACTGCACTCTAAATCCAGCAACCAAAATTAGACCAAAGTGTTATAGCCCATATAGGAGACACTGAGCAGTTTGTTTTCATCTACAAGGTGCAGTCTTCTAATTAACAAAATACACGGTGTGAAATTTACTTGGATGTTACACTTGTAAACTAAAAAGCCATTTGAATAGTAAATATGTCATGCCACTGAAGTGCCACTGTAGTACTTTGTCCTCCCTAAGTGTTTAGGATTTTTGTTTCTTGTTCAGCAACCATAACAAGTTCATCTGAAAATGATGATCGCAGCGGATCCAGTTTGGAATGGAGTAAGGATGGGAGTCTCAGGGCTGGTGCACATCAAGGAATTATTCACGATCGAAGGGCAGATAATTGTTCACCTGTTGCAGAAGAGGAGACAGTTGGGTCGGCAGAGAATTTGTCTAAAATGGAAGTGTGTACTGGAGATGGTCCTGCTCCCTATACACAAAGTTCTAGCTCTTTAATAATGCCTCGTCCCAACTCTGTTGCAGGTAAGGAAGCACTGAACTAGAGGAGGAAGAGTTTTTAGTGACCTTATTGTATAAAATGAGGATTTGTTTTAAAGTTACAACATTGATAGCAAGATATCTCTCTAGAAAAAAAGGGTGTCAACTATGTAGTGAATTAAATACATGTTTATTACTTTAAATTGTTTTCAGAAACAAACCTCTCTGCATATAAGAATTTGAGTATATATGTTGTACTTTAAGTCTGAACTTGGATGTTATTGTTAATGCACAGTCTTTAGTATCATTTATAGGAATATATTTTTCTTATACTCTGTGAGGTTTTTAATTTGGACATGTTCTCGTTCGCTTATTATGTAGCATAACTCTTTTAAATTGTTTGGGGGGGCTTACTTCAGTGTTTCTTACTACTGTTTTTTATTAGCAGTACCAGTCAATACAGTTCTGGAAGAGGTGAAGTAGATTAAGGCCTTGTCTATACTATGTGGTGGATCGACACTGCATGATCAATCCACCAGCCATCAATGTATCGCATCTGCTGTAGACACAATAAATCGATCTTTGATAGTGCTCCCATTGACACTGGTACTCCACCAAGATGAGAAGGGTAGCCAGTGTCGACAGGAGAGCAGCTCCCACCAATGTTAGCACATGAAGACATCCCAATGAGTGTGTCAACCTTAGCTATGCTATTTGCATAGCTGAAATAGATTGACAGTTGCAAGTAAATGTAGTCAAGGCCTTAGTTATGACTTGAACATTGTTGATAGAATTAACTAAATTCCAGGAGCAATGCCATATTTTCCTCTCACTTACTTACACCTATGCAAGCCAGTTGACAGCTTAGCATGATACAGATTTTCAAGAAGTGGCAAGTGAAACAAATACAATGACAATAAACTCCATTAAAACAAATGAAACTTAGTTTTTAAAAACCAGGAACTGTACACTGAAGGAGTTCCCTTCACATAACCATGCCTACCCAGGAGGTAAATTAATTATGGAAGGGAATAAGTATTACCCTTGACTTGGGGCTGAATATAGTTAACATTCCACAGTAAATAAGAGAGCTATAGTTTGAGATGTGAAATAAAAATTTCTGACTGATAGGAGTGAGTCTCAGTATAAAGTTTTCTGAGCCTTATTCTCTAGGGAAACATTTTTTTGTGGTGAGTGGGAAGTTACTTCTGTTACAACTGGGATTTCCAGTGGCAGTGATAACCTATGATAAGTGTGTCATATTTTGCTGTGTTTTTAAATATGAAGCAGCAAATAAGTGAGGCCTTACTGGAAAAACATTGGGATACATTCTTCAGTTGATTTTAAAGGAAATGTAATGTGGCTCTGTTCCAGAAAGGATGTCCAACAAACTGCAGTACGTTTGAACTGACATTGAAAAATACACTAGTATATGGCATAGTGAACATTAAGAACTCAGGATTTGTCAGCAATGTACTGGGTGGGAGGGTCTTTTTTGTCTTTTATGATATTTTGCTTGCTTATTGTATCTAGATATAATGATTCAGTTGTAATATTGTGGAATTCAGTAATTCATTTGAAGTACACAGAAAGCACAGTCTTGATTTGCATAGTCTTACCGAGCTTTTAAAATACCATAAATTTTGAAACAATGAACGCACAACTGGTAAGTGAAAGATTACATTACTTCTAAATGGTATACTGTGCAGGATCTTTCTGTTGACTCTCATCTGTAGACTTTAAGATTTTCCAGTAGACTGCTGTGATTATAGAGCATAACTTTCCAGTTTTCTGCTATGCTTGCTCATTAGCTTCATCCTATTCAGTCAGTGAGACCTCCTGCAGAATGAAAATTTTAGTCTTGAATTTGCATAACTTTTCCAAAATCCAAATATGAGTGAAAAAGAGCAGACTGATGCAGCAGATTATTTTGGTACTGGACCCACTACTGAAAACTGCCCTGAGTGAGCAAGTGTGGAACTGCCATCAGCACCGGCTATTGGTACCAGCAAAAGCCGTAGCACCCAGGGAACCATACCCATCAGCACCACTTATAGAGGAGATATACTCCTTAACACCATCCTTGAGGACAGCACATCACCAGCATCAGTCAGGGTGCATTCCCCATACTGACACTCAGTAGTACCAGCAGAAGACTAAGGAATTCTTTAGAACTCCATCGCAAGACTGGCAGTGGTCTGGCCAACAGCCTGTCAATTATATTTATGTTGCTCTTCTTTGTTTGCTGGAGTCCCCCATCTAAAGCCTGGAGGAAACATTCTCCTCTTTCAGAAAGAGATTTCCCTCTTCTATAGCCTTATTGGCAAGATCACAGACCCCAGGATACCAGGACGAGTGGGACCCACAGGTATAAAATTTATCAGTGCCCAGTGTTGTGCCCTAAAGATATCTCCTCTTTATCACTGGACAAGACAATTGCCTCAGTACAAATCCTGACTCTGGATGATGTCACGGTATTTCAAGAGCTCCTGCAATGGATAGAAACTGAGATTTGCATTAAATCTGAACAATCTCACCAGTCAATGGAAGTCTTGTGGATCTTTCCCAGAGCTCTCCACCAGTTTGTTCATACAGTGTTTGACTAGGCATTAGCCAGTATTGACCCCACTTATGGACATAATAAGTTAGTACAGGACAACATGTATCCTAGTCATCCTAGGCATATGCAAATCATTGTGGACTATCTTGTCCTTATGGTGCAGACAAGGGATCTTATAGGGATCTTAATCCATCTTCCATCAGTTTCTATAAGAAGGGTTGGTACTAGAGATAATTTCTCATAGTGTGCTAGAAGTTTAAATTGAAGAATAGAGAAGTCTACTTGACCTAGTGCTATCTTGGTCTTCTAGGTATTCCCACAAGATTTGCTGCAGGACACCTGTCATCCAGGTACAGATAGACATACAGTTCCTCTTCCATTAGATGTACTGCAACCACTGCCGTGGACTCTGTGCTGTGGAAAGTCCAAAGGACAGAACCCAATACTGATAGACTCTTCTATTAATAGCTGACAAGCAAGCCTCTTTCATGAAACATTGAGGTCCAGAGGTGATCTCCTCGGCTTTCGCCAGAAATGTGACAGTTTCAGAGATTTGTAAGAAAGTCATGTGGCATAACCAGCCAACCTTCACTAAAGTTATGGACTTGACGTGGCAGCCAGGACAGATACCAAATTTGGAGGAGTAGTATTTCAATCTCTATTTGATTAATACAGCTGATACTCCTCGTGCCCACCATCCAGATTGTTTTCCAGTCACCAACAGTGGAATCCACACTGCAACCTACTGAAAGAAGAAAATGAAGTTATTTATCCTGCAGTATCTGTGGTTCTTTGAGATGTGGTAGTTACTGTGTAACCTGCAACCCAACCTCCATCCCTGCTTTTTTGCAGTCCTTGGCTACCCACGTTTTGAATTGTAAGAGAACTGAAGGAGGATCTGCTCTTCATGCCAGAGCGTGAGAAGACTCAGTGTGCATAAGAGTCAGCAAAGCGGGGGAAACAGGAGCCGGTGTTTAATAGCCATTTTACCCCAGCACTGTCTCCATGATGCTGCCTGCCTCCCCCCTTGCTGCCTCTATCAGATGCAGTGAGGGGGAAGAGGGAGTGGAGGGTGGAATAGGAGGCTGCTGTGAAGCAGCTTCTGTTTGCAAGAGTCCCAGTGGGGAGCCAGACACCCCCGCAGACAGAGGCTGCTGACGCAAAGCAGCATCTGTTTGCAGCTGCTCTTGCTACATTAAAAATGCAGAGCCACAGCGGTCCAGAGCTGGCATGAGCTGGGACTGCTCAGTCTCGGCTCGAGCTGGCTCTGGGAGCTACTACCACTGCAGCTCATTTTTTGTAAAACAGGGTAAATATGCTGTACCAGTAAAAGATTGGTTGGCCATTTATGGAGGATCTGATAGTACGTTGTTCAGTGTTGACTGAGATGCGGAATGAGACTTCTGTGTATGTGTAAAAAAAATTACTTGTGCAGATGAATGGTTCCTATTACAAATAATAATTGTAATTTTATCTAGATCAGGATGGGCAAGATGTGGCCCGGAGGCCAAATCTGCCCTCCCCTTCCACCCTCCAACACTTTGATATGGCCCACAGACTGTGTGGCGCAAATTTCTATTTATATCTTGCTGCTCATAACACTGTATTTCCAGGTGGTTGCTTTGATCTGGCCCACAGACTGCATCTGGGAAAATTCTGTTTATATCCTGCTTCCTGTGCGCCAAATTTCCAAATGATGACTCAGGCAGCAGGATGTATTTAAATGGCTCCTGGTCGTGGTGCTACCATAGCAGGGTGTGGAGCCGTAAGTCCTTTAAATAGCCATAGCAGCCCTAGGCAGCTGCCAGGTAGTGCAGTAGCAGCAGGGCTGAGAGACATGAGCCCTTTGCTGTGTTTTTAATTTAATGCCTTTGGCTCCATACAACTCTGGGGGGAGGCTAGTCCCCGGCCCTGTCCTTTCCGGAAGCTGGAGCTGGCCCCGTGACCACATACTAAAATTCATTAAGTGGTCCCCTTGAAAAAATTATTGCCCACCCCGATCTAGATTATGAGAAACACCTGTCCTTATAGACAACTGATTTACAGTATATGGAAGGGATAAGTGAGAGGAACCAGCTTTGTATCAAGTCAGCTTATAAGGAATTGGGAAATCCTTCTTTGCCCCAACTGCAGAGGAGATATTGCTGCAGCAGCTCCTGCTTTCCTCTTTGTCGAGGGAATAGCTGATGAGTCCACATAGCTGTTGATACACTGATCTTGGCCTGCCTCACCTCTGTTACTCGGGGATACTCAAACATCTTTATATCATTCTATGTTTTATAGCGGAACTAGACCAATCTGTCTGTGCACAGAGCCCACCACAACTTTTTTATGAGGAAGCCCAGGAGAGGAAAATAATGAAGGTTCTCCTTCATGTGGTGTCCCTATGGGTGCTCCACTCAGGTCTCAATGCATCCTTGTGCTGGACATCAGCGATTTTTGCTTAGCAGTGCCTTCCCATGTTGTGCATGTGCAGTTGCCGTCTCATGCTGTTTTCGTCCATTGGCTGCGTGTGTGGCGCGAGTCTCCTTCAGTTCCTTTGCTACCAGCCTCAGCAGAAGATGGAGTCGCAGCAGTGCTCTCTTTTCTTACTGGAAAAATAAGAATAGTGCAGTTAGTTTATAGGTCGTTAGTAGTTTTAGTCAATTTATAGTTAGCGTTCATTAGTTTTTGTTGGTTCAAAAGAAAAAAATGCTTCCCTGTTTGTTTGTTTTTTCCTTTAGTCTCTCTAAGTTTTAACAATAGAAGTTTTACTCTTCAAAATGCCAGGCTCTCCTGGTTTTAAGAAATGTTACTTTTGTGCAGAGAAATGATGCCTGCATCTGATGGCCATGCTTTATGCATAAAATGTCTCGGGAAAGGCCATGTGGCACAGAAATGCCCACACTGCCAGAACATGACGGCCAGAGCAAGAAAAAAACCACAAAATGAGACTTAAGAATCTTCTATGAGAGAAATCCCTTCAACCACCAGAGGCTAAGTCTCCTGAATCTATAGAGCTGTTAACGCCTCATAAGAGGGCTAATTCATCACCTTCAAGGGTCTTTCATGCGTCCTGGGCCTCTCCAGCACAGTCTTTGCCATCTATGTCCTGT
Source organism: Apalone spinifera (assembly GCA_030068395.1). Lineage (NCBI taxonomy): Eukaryota > Metazoa > Chordata > Testudines > Trionychidae > Apalone > Apalone spinifera. The sequence continues at coordinate 40,911,842 of JANRFK010006693.1, read as the reverse complement.
GTCGCCCATTTCCGGTGCCATCTACTTCAAGCACCACGGAGAAGTGCAAAACAGCTTTTACAAAGAGAGTGGAGTCGGAGCTGAAGAGGAAGTCTAGCTCCTCTACACTGACCAGTGCCGCTCCTCGATTGGCATTGTCCAAAGTCTGACATGCCATCGCCTCCAGCAACAATCGACATCTCAGCATCGAGTCAACATTCTGGTTCCTGACAGTCAGAACCCAGGCAAGCTCCGACACCTCAATGACTGCTTAATCAAAGGTTCTTCATGTCAGCAAACACTAATCATGACAAATACCTCCAAGGACTGCTTCTCACTCCTGGGTCTACTCAAAAAAACATTTAGAAATCCACTTTCAAGCTGACTTAGAAAATAGAGTTTAGTCGGGCATTCCTAGATGCCGTGACTGCCAGAGCCTACCTTCCTCTACATCATTTTCAAATATTATGTGACCTTATCGGTGGAGTCACACATATCCCCTTTACGATTGCCCATACATGCCTTCAGATCCGGGGACACGTGGCAACTATCATGTTCATGAGGTTACACATACGCTACCTGTTTACATTCCCAGCCGACAGTCTCACAAGACGTCTTAAGCTTCCATCACTCATTCTTCAGTCTCTCAAATAGTGGACCTCCCCACACAACCTTCTCATGGGTGTACCCTTCATCACCCAGATCCATCAATGGGGATCACAACTGATGCATCACTACTAGGTTGGGGTGCTCATTGCGACACACACACAGTTCAGGGTAATTGGTCATGGTCCAAGATGTAACTTCACATCAACATTCTGGAATTCAGGGCTATCTGCAATGCATGTGCACACTTCCTTCCCCTCATCTGAGGTAGATCCGTATGTGTCCTCATGGACAATGCACCCTGTATTGTTGCCTGCTCCTGCCCTGGACCAGTGGGGAAATGAATTCAGACAAAGGGTTAACTGCAACAATGCTGAAGGTTGTTTGTTTATGTAAATTCTTACAGGTACGGTAATACTCACAGACCCATCACACTCATACTGGCAGTCTGGAGACAAGCTACAAGTGTGGTGTAGGTTTTTTCCGATGTCACAGGCGACTGGAGCTGTCTAGGCAACAGCTTCCTGGAGATTGACCACGAGGCTACAGCAATCCCTGGAGATTCCTTTGGCTCAGCAGGGGGCGGAGGGGGGTAGCAGTTGCGCTTTGTTCCTTCTAGGTCAGTCCTAGGTTTCGGCTGTGATGTTACGTTTTGTCTGGGGAAAGCGATCTGAGTGAGCGACCATGGCCACTCATCATGTTAACAGACCTGCAGAGTCCTTCTTCGCCTTAAAAGGTCACAGAGAGCTTGACTGCCTTGTGATTGGATGTTTCTCATTCACACTTCCTCGCTCATCCCATAGGTACATGCATATTCATAAGGTAATTTCCATTTACACAATATAGCCATGGAACAAGCCTTTTGACCTTTTAACAGGAAGCTCACTTAACACATCTGCTTAGCTAGAGAAATGATCTAAACTGCATCAGCTTAACATCTTCAAAACAAGTGCCTAGCCTCAACAGGAAACTCAATTAGCAGAATCTGTCTAGACCAGTGGTTACCAACCAGTCAATCGGTATCTACTGGTAGATCTTGGAACCTCTGACAGGTGATCCTGAGAGGTTTGGCCAGGAGGTTGTCAAGTACTGGCACTTCATCTGCCCCTCTCAGCACTGCCGTGCTGCTCCCGCCCTCTGCCTTGGAGATGCCCCTCATTTCGGGGATTCTCCTGCTTGCTGTGCAGGACACAGGAAGAAGAAGGGGTGCTGATGTCAGGGTGCCCCTCCCTCCAACTTGTACCCCATCTCCACAGAGCAGAGGGGGGCAGGGATGGAGAGTTTGCTGGCTGCTTTTGGGAGTGGTGCAGGGCCAGAGTAGGGATGAGCCTGTCTTAGCTCCCTGCACCACCACCCAGCTGTGTTAAGCAGTGCCCAGCTGGAGCCAACATTCTGAACCCCTGCCCCAGTCTGAACCCCTCCTGCACCCCAAACCTTTGCCCCTAGCCTGATAAAAGTGAGGGAGGAAGGAGGAGGAATGATGGAGTGAGAAGGTGCGGGGCCGCAGAGAAAGGGCAGGAAGGAGGTGGGGCCAGGATGTTTGGGTGTGAGGTAGATTCTGGATTGCACCTAAATTCAAAAAGTGATCTCGTGCTTAAAAAGGTTGGGGACCACTGGTCTAGACTATATCTGCTGACACAAGTCAAGTCCCAGCTGAGAGAGCCAGAGATTTAAAACATCGCTTCAGTGGTGGTGAAAAGGGGGAGCATGTGTCCAGCTGGCTACATGTATGTTCTACATCAGCTGATGTAGAAATCTGATCATACTTGCTATATGCAGAAACAATCTGGTTCTGGAACTAGTGCCAGAAGAACAGCATAACTCCAACTGCAGTGTGTATCCCTGTGGACAAGCTGAGCAGACGCTTCTTGGAACAGCACGAGTGGGATTTCAGACTCAGTGTTATCCTCCCAATCTTCCGACAGGGATGGTTCCTGGTCATAGACTTATTTCTGAGTAGCCAACCACAAATGCCACAGCTTCTGCTCCCAAGTGGGCTGAGGCAAGAGACTGGAGGGAGATGCCTTCACTATACCCTCGACCACTCCCCTTCTGTATGCCTTTCCACCAACTCCCTTGCTCTTCAGGATGATCAGCAAGATTCGTGCACATTGAGCCATAGTGATTCTAATAGTGCCCTACTGGCCAAAACAACTATGGTTTCCCTACCTGCATCATTTGTCAATTGCCCACCCAATTCCCCTTCCCACCGTACCCCACTTGCTGACCCAACATCGAGGCACAACTCTCCACCCCAACCTGAGGGCTCTGAAACTCACAGCATGGCTTCCTCGTGGTTCCAAAATGAAGAACTCACCTGTTCCGACAGTCCAAGAGAGTGAAGCAGATGCTCCTAAATAGTCGGTGGTCCTCTACAAGGTATACCTACCAAAACAAAAGGAGATGATTTCAAGAGTGGTGCAGCCAATGTCAATTGTGACCAAATACTGTTCCAATAAGTACTGTACTTGAATACCTGATGGACCTTAGTGACGCAGGTCTTTCTATCAACTCCATTCGTGTCCACCTGTCTGCCATCACAGTTTTCCATGAACAAGTGGATGACCTCTCACTATTTGCTCATCCCATCACAATGCGCTTCTTAGCGGGTTGGTGAAAGACATGTCCAAACTTACATCCTCCGGTGCCATTTTGGGATTTAAACCTTATGCTTGGCACACTCACAAGACCACCCTTCGTACCACTAGCTACTGCCTCTCTGCAACATCTAGCTATGAAAGTGGCCTTTATAATCTCAATAACTGTATACTATTTTTACCAAGGATAAAATCATCCTCAGATCTCACCCAAAGTTCCTGCTTAAAGTTGTATCAGACTTCCATATTAACAAGCCCATTTATTCGTCCACCTACTTTTCAAAACCCCACAGCTCCCCCAGGGAAGTGATGCTGCATACTCTGGATGCTAGATGGGCCCTTGCATTCTACATAGATAGGACCATGGAATTCAGGAAATTAGACAGATTTTTCATTTCTATCTCTAGTCCCCACAGGTGAACAACTGTCTCTGCACAATGTATTTCCAAGTAGATTGCCAGTTACATATACACTTCATAGCATCTTCGCAGCAGGGAACCATCTCAGACTGTCACCACACATTCCACTTGTGCAATGGCCACATCAACTGCTTTCCTGCATAGTGCACCCCTTGCAGATATCTGTAGAGCAGCAATGTGGTCTTCACATAACACCTTTGCACAACACTATGCTCTGCAGCGGGGACCCATACCTACCACCACCTTTGCCAATGCAGTCCTTGCCTCTTCTCACAACTAACTCCAAGACCCACCACCGTGAGTGGCGGGTACTGCTGGCTAGTTACCTGATTGGAGCGCCCACAGGGACACCACTCGAAGGACAAGTTACTCATCTTGTGCAGTAACGATGGTTCTTCAAGATGTATGTCCCTGTGAGTGCTCCACTACCCTTCCTTCCTCTCTGCTACTTGGAATCTGTTGAAGAATTTCTCGTAGAAAAGGAATGGAGAGGGACCTGCATGCTCAGCCAACAGACCAAAAAAAGCGCAGGAAGGCACTTCTAGGCAAAAATCTCCGATCACCGGCACGAGAATGCACCGGGATCTGAGTGGAGCACCCACAGGGGGACACATCTTTGAAGAACCATTGTTACTGCACAAGATGAGTAACTTCTTCATCTACCCCCAATGTGAAATGTTGCTTTTGAAGATGCTGTTAACAGATTTAGGTTCAGAATGTGCCTCCCACTAATATAACACTGTGTGGTTAGTCCTTTGGATCGTGAACTTTTTTTTATTTCTATCCCTGTTCATAAGAACAAAAAGGAAACCATTTTACTGGACCCAGGATCCACTGCATACATGAGCTGTCTACAGATGCTGCAAGCAGCGATTTATCAATATACCCTCTTCCTAAATCTCTACTAGCTATTAGTGTTTTCAAACACCAAAGCGAAGAAAAAAATGGTTTTGTTTGGAACACAAGGGAGAAAAAGGGGAAATGAATGTCTGCCAAATGGAAAAAGACCTAAATGGTGGCTGGGAAAGAAATGTGCTTTATTCTAGCATATGCAGATGCTAGAGCACTGTGTAAAAGATAGATAATGTGAATGACTTCAACATACTACTTCAGTAATAGTTGAAGGTTTCTATTTAAGTTGTGTGCAATGATAAGTTTACTATAGCATGTTTATATTACTCTTCCCAGTCTTAGGAGGAATTGGTAGTATGGCAATGTACTGTGGAATTATCAATACATTTTATTTCCATGAATGCAGAATGTGATCAATTACTATTGCAGAATATTTCTCTTTCTATCAAGAACTTGTATGGTTTAGAAATCTGTTTAGTTCTGCAAAGGAATATGAAGAGAGTCAGACAGTTAATGAGGTGATTGTTAATGTTCTGAATGTGGTGAAATAGTGCACACAGTATATGCTTGTCTAATTGCAAGATTTGAATTGCCAGCAACTATGAATAAAATCGCTCGGGCAGAAGATTCATCTCGCTACCTTGCTGTGTTTCTGCTTGGAAGTACTGAAGCTTTACTAAATAATTTCTGACTGCCAGACTTGTCATAAAAATTCAATATAAAGCTTTTTCCCCCCTTAGCTTCTGACTAATAATTTTAGCATAATTTTCAATTCTGAAGGTAACATTTCATATTAAAATATAAAACAAATAGAAACATATATAATGAAAATTACTTTTTTAACAGGACGCTTCATGGTGCTGGTAGGATATTTAAAATCTTTTTACCATCAAAGACTTATATTTAAAGAGGAAATTGGACATGCTCATCAAAAATCTTACCTATAATTTCTGACGGTGTAACTGTGCAGGAAAATTAATTTTTGAATTCTGTTTTGGAAGTACAAATATAATCATTATTAATAATTCATGCTATTAAACAGTATTGTGTAATTATTTATTCAGATGAAAAAATAAACTTAAGTTCTTAATATCCTAGCAACAAGTTCAACCAAGTTAGAAGATCTGAGCTATTTGGATGGACAAAGGAATACTCCATTACGCACCTCGATTCGCTTACCTTGGCATAACACTGCAGGAGGAAGAGTACAACAAGAAATTAAAGGTATTTATATGTATGTGGTGATCTTGGGCCATGTGTACATTACGAGATAAGATCAATTTATTAAGGTTGATTTCTTGTCACCCAGTTTTGTAAAGTGGAAGGTCCATGTCCCTACTGTGTGCAAGAATTCAATGTAGTTTGAAGTAGCATGTCCCTGGTAGAGAGACTGCCGTCGACTTTGAGAGTGCCGTCGACTTTGAGAGACTTTGTGGGTAGCTATCGCATAGTGCCTGCACTGCTTTGCATTCTGGGTTATGCTCCTGATGCGCATTGGGCCGACAACTGTGCAGTGGGTGGTTATGGGTTCATGTCGTCAGCCTCCTGTAATGCGCTCCTCTACTCCCTCTCCCATTGCTTGAGATCAGCAGGAAACAGTCTTTTCACACCCTTTTTGGCCCTGGTTATTCAAGCAGCTTCCATAGCTGTGTGAGCATAGACTCCCTCATGGATCCCTTATGCATCAAAGTGATTATGATGATTATCTTAGTACACCTAATGGTGGAGTATGTTGAGAGCATAAGCATGGCACTCCAGGAAGACAATGGGGATGAAAATTTCAGGATGCCATGGATATTCTGTTCAGGCAAACCCTTGAGTTGTGAGCGAATTAAAAACACTGTTGGCATTTGATTCCTGTGGAAACAGTGGAACACCAGTTCATAGTGTGGCAGGTATGGGATGATCAGCAGTGGCTGCAAAAGTAGCAAATGCGCAAGGCCACTTTCATGGTACTTTGTGAATGGCTTTCCCTTTCCCTGAAGCACAGACACACCCAAATGAGACCCATTCTGACAGTGGACATGCACATTACCGTTGTCCTGTGAAGCTTGTGACACCAGACAGCTGCCAGTCAGTTGGGAATCAATTCGGAGTGGGGAAATCTACAGTGGGGGCTGCTGTTATACGGTAGCCAAAGCAATCAATACCATTCTGCTACAGAGGATAGTGACTCTGGGAAACATGGATGCCACAGTTGGAGGGCTTTGCTTTGATGGGGTTCCCTAACTGCAGTGGTGCAATACATGAAATGCACATCCCCATGTTGGCACACAACCACCTTGCCAAGGAGTACATAAGGGAATACTTCTTAATGGTGCTGCGGGTGCTGGTGGATCATAAGGGCTGTTTCACTGACATCAGTGTGGGACAGTTGATGTGCGCATCTTTAGGAATTCATGCCTCTTCAGAAAGCTGCAATCTGGAACTTTTTTCTCAGACTGGAAAATTAGAATCAGAGCAGTGGAAATGTAAACCGTGATCCTTGGTGACTCAGCCTACCTCTTGCTCCTGTGGCTCCAGAAACTGTATATGGGCAGCTTGGACCGCAATAAGGAGCAGTTCAATTACAGGCTGCGCAAGTGCTGAATAGTGGTGGAATGTGGTTTTCAGCATTTAAAGGGAAGGCATAGGAGTCTACTGACTAGGTTAGACTTCAGCAAATACAACATTCACTTTGTGGTTGCAGCCTGCTGTGTACTTCATAATATTTATGAGAGCAAGGGAGAAATGTATTTGGCAGGATGAGGGACTAAGGGAGAGCACCTAGCCAGAGATTTTGAGCAGCCAGATACCAGAGCAATAAGGAGAGCCCAGCACAGGGCCACTGCAAATCAGAGAGGCTTTGAAACAAAGTTTTATGAATGGCCAGTTTTGAGAGTCAGGCACATTGCTGTCAACGAGGTGTACCCACATTAAGACTATGTCTAGACTACATCTCTTTTTCGAAAGAGGGATGCAAATTAGACGGATCGAAATTGCAAATGAAGCTGGGATTTGAATTTCCCATGCTTCATTTGCATAATTGTGGCGCATGTGTTCTTTCGAAAACAGATATTTCGAAAGTGAAACCGCTGTCTAGACATGTGTTGTGTTTTTTTTTTTAAAAACCCTTTCTCAAAAGATCCTGTAGTTGATCTTTTGCAAAAGTTTTTTTTCCGAAAGCCTTTTTGAAATACCCATTTTTGAAAGAACGCGTGGCTGCCATTATGCAAATGAAGTGTGGGAAATTCAAATCCCGGCTTCATTTGCAATTTCGATCTGTCTAATTTTGCGTCCCTCTTTCGAAAGAGGGATGTAGTCTAGACATGCCCTAAGTGTGTTTGCCTGTAATCCCCCAACCCACTCCTGCAATGCAGGCAATAGAGAGACTGTTTTTCAGAAATCATGCGTATTTATTTAGGAAGAAAGCAGAGACAGAAAAGGAGTCCATGGTAGGACCCTCTGGGAGGTGGGAGATCAGAGATGTGAGAATAGTATTTGCTTCATGATGCTCTAGAGGTTGACTGTGAGGCTGCCTTTGAGTTTATCTCTCTTTCCATGTCCTAGTGCCCCAGGCATGATGGCTATGGAGCTGAGTGAGGAGTGAAAGTTGTTCTGCAAGGGTGGGGAAGGAGCCTGACAGGATACTCTGCCATGCGCTCCATCAGAGATGTCAGGGACGACAAGACACTATCCTGGTGTTGCACTTGCAGATCCTTTTACGTTGTCCTTTTCTGCCGCTCCGCTTGCATCTCCTCCAGTAGTATATTCGTCCACACCATTTGCTTCTTATACATGTTGTCCCTTGTTAGTTTTTGCCTGCAGATTTGTGCAAACTGGTCAGTTGGTGAAGCCAGGGAAGTATGCAACAAGCTCCCTCCTGTTCCCACTGTAACAAAAAATTACAAGGGCACACATTACAGGAGGTACATTGTGTTCAACACAGAGGTAAAAGTAAGAGGGTGTGCTCCGGTGTGCAGCTCCAGCAAGAACTATCTGAGCTGCAGGAAAAGCCAGCAGAAAGTTAATTAAAGAGCTGGCAGAGACCCAGGTTGTGATAGGGCAGTACCTGTAAGTAATTTAAATTCTTTTTTTTACTTGCTGATCATGCAGATTTTATTTCCTCAACTTTGTCTTGGCTACTTGGTGATTCTCTTTAGATTACCATTACGAACAGAAAAATGTAAGTGGTCAAAGCTCCGTAATATTGCTCTTCAATGAGTTAATTGCTGAAAAAAGTTATGAAATATAACTTTTCTTGAGAAATCATTATTTTTTTAAATAAATGTATGTATGGTTACAGTAATATTTCCAGTCAAAACCAGATTCATTAGCCTCCTATAGCTCTTGCATTATCAGTTTGAGATTACATATGAGAACAAGAAGATGTGTGCTAGACTTTCAGAGGTGCTGAACACATGCTTTTCTCTATTCTCTTTTTAAGGGTCTGACCACGTGAAGTGCTTAGCACTACAACTCTGACAACTTCCAATGTCAGGCCCTAAATGAGAAAAATGTGTGCATTTTCAAATATATAGAAAATATTGTATTTAATTAAATGTTGAATAATCACAGTTCTCCAGCATTTTAAATATAAAGACTGAACCCCTGTCCAAAAAAGAAAATCCCAATAATATGTATTTTAGCATATAATTCATAGTGAAACTGCTAATTTATAGACAGTTCAATAAATTGCTTGTGATTGTTTTTATAGTAAAAGTGCTGAAAAGAAGTCCCCTCAAACTGTAAATTACCCACCAAAAGTTATTGGAATTGTCTTCTAAAATGCTATTGCAAATAAATAGGTTTTCATTGAATAACAATATTTTCTTCTATTGTTTTTCCCTTCCCACTTCTCAGCACGTTTTGTCCCCTATAAGCCTCAAGACATTTTGCTAAAGCCACTACTGTTTGAAGTGCCAAGCATAACAACAGACTCTGTGTTTGTCGGAAGAGACTGGCTGTTTCAAGTGATCGAAGAAACCTTCAAGAATCCAGAGCTGGCAGAAAACAGGGGAGCGGTTATTATTGGAAATGTGGGATTTGGAAAGACTGCTATTATCTCAAAGTTGGTGGCACTTAGCTGCCATGGAAGTCGCATGAGGCAAATTGCTTCAAACAGCCCTAATTCATCCCCCAAAAGTATGTTTCTCCTCTAAATAATTGTTTAGGTTATTATGTTTTATATATATAATCAGCATATTGCTTACTTTGCAGGCATAGATTACTGGCCTTATTGTGCCCTAAATGAACAGTTCTTAGGGGAAAGGAAATTCCATTAACATGACATGCTTTGACAGTAACTTACAACAAATAGACCATGGGTTCAACTTTTAAAACAAACAAGCAGACTGATAGACACATGTACATACAAACAACCAAAACACCATCAAAACTCCCTCCATTCCCCCCTCCCCAGAGTATCTATGGAAACTCTAATCTCCATACTGCCTCCCAGCACTCCAAACTCACTTGGCAGCATGGCTCTATAGAACTTTGCTGCCTAGAACTCCCCTCTCCCCCTGGCCCTGACCCCAGCTATTCCTAGTTTGTGGCAAGATGGTGCTCTAGTATAATCATTCCCTGTATTGTGCTGCCCAGATTTTTCAAAGGCTTCACAAAATCTGTGATGAAAGGGTCATACATCCCTTTTACTGCACACATGAACACACACACCAGTGTATCTGAAGTGAGAAGATGATATTCTTTTTTTGTATGTACTCCAAGTATATCCAGTACTAACGCTTTTCAAATGTGCTATATTGATGATGTGAAGAAAAGGCTATTATGATACCATAATTAGTACTTTCCATATTTGTTGAGACCTGTTACATTATATGATTTAATGACTTCTGCATTTAGAATTGTGCTTATTTTCACATCACTATATTTATTTTCACTATTTGCTATTGCTTCAGCTCAAGGTCAATTTAGCCAGGGGTTTTCAAACTCTTGTAAGGGCAAGCTGCTAGCTGACCGCAAGACACTGTTTACCTGAGCCTCTGCGGGTAAAGGTGATCACAGCTTCCATTGGCCACAGATCACTGTTTCTAGCCAATGGGAGCTGAAGGAAGCAGTGATCCCGGTTTGCACCCTTTCCACGGCTCCCATTGGCCAGAAACTGCTATCCGTGACCAGTGGGAGCTTCGATAACCTGTACCTGTGAAAGTGCAAGTAAATAAAGCCTTTTGCAGTGAGCTAGTCGCTTGTCCTTACAAGCCGTGACCCAGAGTTTGAAAGCCCCTGAATTAAAGCACACAGAGAACATAAAATAAAAATATGTACATTCATAAGTCATGTTGTAACTCATGAGTGGGCAATAATTTTTGACAGGGGGCCACTCGAAGATTTTAGAAAGTGGTCTAGGCCCGCACTCTTCCAGGATATTAATGGAGGGAGGTGCGGGGTCTGGGATGGAGGTTGGCTGTAGAACGGAGCTTGAGGTAAGGTATTGGCGTGCAGGAGGGAGAATGGATTCTGGGAGGGAGTTTGGGTGAAGGAGGTGGTTGTGACCTAGGGCAGGAGCCTGGGGTTCAGGGGTTTGGTTTGTGACCTATAGCAGGATGGGCTTGTGATCTAGGGCAGGAGGCTGGAGTGCAGGGGTTTGGTTTGTGACCTAGGGGAGGGAACAAGGGTGCAGGAGTCTGGTTTGTAACCTAGGGTAAAAGAGGATTATGATCTGGGCAGTGGATTTGGGTCCCAGATCTGGGCAGTGGGTATGGGCGTAAGAGGGGGGCACAGAGGATTCAGTTATGTTGAGTGGAGTGGGGCAGAAGGTTGGGAGAGGGGCTGGGGTGCCAAAGGCACGATCTGGCCAGGAGATTACTAGCCAGCAGCCCAACCAGCCTGCCTCCCTGCAGAGCTGAGGCTTGAAGAGCTTAAAACATTTATCCGCCAGCCAGCCTCCCTGCCTGCCCTGTGCCTGAACAGGCTGCCCGGTCATGTGCTTGTGTGAATAACTGAACCGCTAGTGCTTCGTGTCTGCCTTTTATTCAGACAGGCAGCTCCCATTGGCCAGTTTTTGGCCTGAAGCCAACCATGGGATTGTGCTCAGGACAAGAGTTATACCTGAAGCCTTCCTCCACTCATAGTTTTTAAAGAGAAATGGCCCCGCAGTCGCATTTCTGAGTGGTGTGCAGGGCTTCCTACAGCATCTGCGGGCCAGATCCCATGGCTTGGAGGGTTGAATCTGGACCGCAGGATGTATTTAGCCTAGGTCTGTTGTAACTCTTTACCTTTGAAGATGATATATTGTGTATGTTTAAAAAACATGTAACTTAATTTAACTCAAAATTTTAGGAAATTCCATTATCTATATATTTTACCCCAAAGTGGTATTCTGTAATCATAACTTTGCTTTGTGCATTTTTTTATAGACAGTGACCCCAATCAAGATATTCCCCTCACTAAATTACCACTACCTGCTCCTCACACAAATAGTACCAATACAGGGAAGATTCTGAGTTGTCCTAGTACTCCTGAACATCAGAATCCAGTGGATGAATCTGTGAGACGTCTTGCTTCAAAGGTAACCTTTCACCAGTCAGTAGGCTTCATCTAATGCACTAAAAACTTTAATCTCCATGACACAGTGCTTTGCAAAGCTTCCTGGTGGTGCTAGGGGTGAGAAGAGGGAATGGTTTGAGAGACACTCATATAATGGTGTACCATGTGCATACAATCTGTACAGATAGCCAGATCTTTCTCTCTCCACATGAGTTGCAACCTGGTAGCAGCCCCATTACTTACTTGAAGAAAGAGGCTGTGTTTACAGATAGTCCTTCCGTAGTTCGGGCAATGGAGTATGTGTAATACTTTACTCTCACCTCTGCCTTTGGTGCTTTCATCTGTGTAGGGCAAAGACACAATTTAGGCTAAGAGAAGATAGAAATGTGAGAACAAGTTTCCTCTGTTTTGTCAGTCATTGGCATCCCTAATTCTTTTGGGCTATGTTTACACTGGCGGCTTCTTGCCAAGAACCGCTGTTCTTGTGCAAAAACTTGCCGGGTGTCTACACTGCACGCGCTTCTTGTGCAAGTAAATTTACAGTCTAGCATTGGAAAACAGGGCTTCTTCTGGAAGAGTTATTCCTTTCCCCATGAGGAATAAGCCCTCTTGCGAAAGAGGGCAGTGTAGACAGGCAACATGAATTTCTTGTGCAAGAAACCCCTATGGCTAAAATGGTCATCAGAGCCTTCTTGTGCAAGAGAGCGTCCACGCTGCCATGGACGCTCTTGCTCAAAAGCACATGCCAGTGTAGACGCACTCTTGTGAAAGACTTTTTGCGCAAGAACTCTTCCGCAAAACAGTTCTTGCACAAGAAGCTGCCGGTGTAGACGTAGCCTTGATGTCTACTACTTCCACTAGATACGTAGCTTCTTACAGTGCAAGTCTGCATAAAACAAGGAAAGACAGAAGTTTGTTCAAGGCAATTTGCAACTTATTCATTGTTGGTGTGTTTGGGCAAGGGTTACAGAAATTAAAATTAATGGGAAATTACTTTTTAAATGGAATCATACCCTTTGGATTCTCTTTCCCAGGTGAATATTTCCAGGTCTTTCTGATACAATTGTTATTGTGGAAAAACTTGCAAAGTGAGGAAGGGCTTGCAAAATGCCTTACCCATAACAGATTTTGTTCTCTATGTCCTGAGTTCCAGAGCTGTGAGTTCTCCATCAGAAATGCTATATCCCTGGCTCCTAAGAGTCCATAAGGCTGTCAGTTGTTGATTCCTGGTTCACTATAATGTTTAAATTGTGTCAGGGAGGTAGAAGAGGTTAAAGAGAGTTCTTATAGGGTTTTAAAGATTGGGAGCATCACCTTGAAACTAATGTGGAGTTAAATAGAGGGTCAGTGCAGGTTGTGAAACATCATCTTTCATCTCTTCCATTTACAAGATACGCCCACTGCGTGATTGATTAGTGACAATTTGTACATGATCCACGGTATCTTAAGGGAAGTGCATTAGGCAATAATTCAGTCCAATTTTCCCAAAAGTTGTGGCCCAGATGATCCACAACTTTCGAAGATAAAAAGGCAAAGTTTTTAATTTGTGAAAATGAAAAACTGTTTCCACTAATGGTCATGCTCTCTGGGTATATCTAGATTACACCTCTCTGTGACAGAGAGATGTAGATTAGACATGTCGAAATTGCTAATGAAGCAGGGATTTAA